>OX457036.1:75682415-76172415 GCA_949752735.1 Lumbricus terrestris | reverse complement strand
AGCCCATTATTGCGATCATTTGAAACTTTGGATGGAGCTGAACTGACGTTGTCATTTCGAAGCTGACGTTGACGAACCAAACTATTATTCAACGAATTAAAAACCTCACGATTCTTTTCGCCATTAGTCAAGTTATATATATATATATGCAAGTATACAATATACATATATATAATAGAATCTATTCGTTTAATGAGAAAAGCAGGTTGACAAGACCGCTACTCAGCCACAAGGAAGGGATCAGTTCTACGAGTTATACAATATACATAGGCTACACGTGCGCTTGTTGAGAAAGCAATTATGGAGAACTCTGGGTATAGCCTACTTAAAGCTTTTACTGCAGTTTTCAACCTCAGGAAGAAGACATTTTTGAACGTAGTTTTGCATTCTCATCCAGGCACCAACTTAGAATTCTTAGAACGTTGTCAGAATGATTGGCATTCTATCGTCGGCTTACTGACAATTAGGACTCGTTAAAATTTCTGTCACTGTCTTTTCAGTCTGTTGTGACTTGGATAATTTATTACTAAGGCATAAATTTGCCAGCAAAACGCTCGAGAAAAGACGAACAGTGAGAAGGACCGAAAGAGGCGAGAAGACAACCTGCCAAAATAAGACAAGACTTGCGGCAGGAAATGAGACAATGGCTGACAAGAGGAGACAACGTCAAATATTGAATATGGTAATCATGTCACAGACTCTACTACCTGTAGACTGAGTCGGAACTTGTCAGTCGGGAAAGGAATTAGACTTGATTTATGATTCATTTATTCCCAGGCATGAGCTTTGCTGACAGCTAGCGTGTTCGTGAAAATGCAATCGCCTCCGACCCTCTGTGTGTTGGGGTCCAATGGGGTAGGTTGATAAGTCAGTTATTAGCCGGCCGGAGAGAAGATATTGCTGGGCTTAACAGTTAACACCCAAAGGTTAAATAAAGGACGATTGACCAAACTGAAGAAAGAAACGTGGAAATAAATAAGAGTCAACCAATGTCAAATCAGAATGAGGTCATATCGATGCTCGATTTAGAAAACTATCTTCGTTGATTGATTGGATTGATTGGTTGATTGATTGAGTGAATGGCTGACTGATTGGTTGACTGATTGATCGATTGATTGAATGGTTGATAGATTGTCAAATTGGTTGGTTGATAGATTGAGCGGTTGATTGATTATTTAATTAATTGATTGATTTGATGGGTTTGGCTGATTGATAGATCAATTCATTGACTTATTGGTTTATTGATTTTCTGATTGATTGATTGATTGATTGATTGGCACGGGTTGTCATTGAAACGAACCATATGGAAACTAATTGGCAAAGAACAACTGACCACCACACAGACAATTGACAGAATCGTCTGCGAAGCATTGATTGAAGAGCCATAAAACAGATGCGCTCCTCGAATACACAACAAGAAGAAGTTCCGGAACAGAACGGCCAAGAATAAGACAGCGATGCGTCTGGCCTAATTGACAGTCAACCCCTCTCAATCCCCCCCCCCCAATCCCAACCACTTCCGTCTCTAGCCTACAGGAACTGCAGCCAAGTGGCGTGTTTAATGGTCCAATCGTTTATCCGTTAAGTGACGGATTTACCACCAGTCCGTGCTTTACTTATTCGGATAGTCGTCGACCGACCGTCGATTGCATCATGCGTAGTCGAATGCGTCGTTAACTGTTCGCCTATTATTGTACCGTAGAATTATTATGCGGAGCCTAAGCAGCTTCGATCGGACCATCGCAGCCTCAGCAGAGACTACTGTCACGCGAAACAAGATAAAAAAAATCTCGGAGTCATTATTATTATTATTATTATTATTATTATTATTATTATTATTATTATTATTTATTATTATTATTATTATTATTATTATTATTATTATTATTATTATTATTATTATTATTATTATTATTATTATTATTATTATTAATATGCAGCAATTGCTTCTCTTTCCATCCCTCCTTCTCTTCCCACTCCACCGAACGACCTACACTCGAACACCCACCGCCAAAACTCCTGCGCTTTCATTTACCCAATCGCACAGAATGTCCCATTGAATGCCAGGACTATGCGTCGGTTGGGGGTCGGTTGTTCGGTTGGTTGATGGGTTGGTCGGTTGGTGGGTTGGTCGGTTGGTGGGTCGGTTGGGGGTCGGTGGGTCGGTTGGTTGGTGGGTTGGTTGGTCTGCGGGCGGATTTGAATGGACGAACAGATGAGCTGCTCGAGCAATAAAATCGATGATGTTCGTTCTTGGAAATGTAAGGATGGAATGGGAGAGGGATTGATTCGGTGACTGGACATTTTGACCCCATTGAGTTCTGCTCAGCCCAAGGGCTTCAGCCGGTCTACTCAAAAAGATGAAAATGTTGGCAGGCAAACAATGGTAGAGATATCGTTGATACTGCAGACAGTGAATGTGGTTTTATGATAAGAAAATCTACGCTGACAACAGCTGATCTACATTTAATGGAGTGGTAGACATCAGCTGATGTTGATAGGACTATAGGCTACTTGTAATGAGTTTGATACTGATTGATATCGAATCTCGTTGACACAGCATCGGGCTTTTGCTATCATGCCCATGAGTGATGATGAGTCCCTCAATGTGGAATGGCCTTTCCTCTGGAATTCGTAGTGAAATTCTTGTGGGGAATTCGCCAAACTCTTTTCACTTTTATACAGTACCGTAGCTATATACAAGAAACAGACGTACTACAATAATTAATGATCGCGATAGGTAGGGACCAACTAATCGCCTGAGACTATAGGCTGTCAATTAATTAAATTGCTAATATTTTAATTTGTTTTGATTCTATTTGTAGGAACGAACATTGCCATCAGTGTATGACAATAGTACGCCGTCATCCAAATATCATACAATATCGAGAAAGTAAGCAGTAAACGTTTTCATCCGTCCATCTATCTATCTGTCTGTCTGTCTGTCTGTCTGTCTGTCTGTCTGTCTGTCTGTCTATCTATCTATCTATCTGTCCATCCATCTATTTATCCATCCATGCATCCAATTTCCTATCCGTCCATGTGGCAGCATACATATATGTGACACAATCCATGAAAAGGTACCAAGTCTTAGTAATGGAGTTAGAGCTACCACAACATAGGTTAATAATTACTGGACAGAATTTTAAAAAAATTGAAGTTAATATCTTCTCATTTCCCAAAGATATCAGGATTCACACGACATATGAATTAATCGTTAAAAAAGGTAAAATTATATTTGAAACCCAAAGAACACTAATCCATGAAAAGATACCAAGTCTTAGTAATGGAGTTAGAGCTACCACAACATAGGTAAATTATTACTGGACAGAATATAAAAAAAATGAAGTTAATATCTTCTCAATTCCCAAAGATATCCGGATTCACACGATATATGAATTATTCGTTACGAAAAGTAAAAAATAGACCCCAACGTCCTTTTAGGCTGTTTTCTGACGAAACTGTGAACTAAGACTTGGTACCTTTTCTTGGATTGTGTCACATATCTATCGATTTAAATATCTATTAACACGCATAAGTAAACAAATAAATACATAACTATTATTTATATATTTATATGCATTGATATATCGCTCTCCCTCGCATTCGCTATCCTTTTTATTACACATTCTCGAGTTATCTTTCAGTTTCTAAACATATGACAGTCTGATTCTTTTTGCTTCCTGTCTGCGCTTTTTGCAACTCGTCATGTAGGGTATACCTGTAGCTATTTCCTCATATACTCCCACTCGTTTTCGCACTGTGTCTCAGTTTCAAACTCTACCTCACTCGCTTTTCTCTCTCAGTGCATGGTTTCTAATTTCCGCCCACATCATCTGTTCTATTCAATATTAGCCATCACCCACAACCACATATCGAGTTCCAAGCCACACAGATGAGAACGACAGAGTTTTGTGTTTCAATAATAATAAGTGTATACTGGAAATTTCAGAATCCACATCATTTGTTTCGCTTTGGACTTAAACTGTGGCAGCCTTGGACTTAAATTGGGGTAGACTTTTTTTATGTCACATGGACCTGCAATCTTAATTAGGCTACTAAGTCTTGCCTATTTCCTTCAATATATGAAATAAAGTCACATATAGGCTAATTGTTATAAAAACAGTGTCCTATTACTTAATATTTATTCCACAGTATAGATTTATCTCCTTTATGCAAACCCATTCTATATTTCAGCTGCAGTCCTTGCTGGTTTTTTCAACCAATCATTGAGCGTTTTTCATGCATGAGTTTAACTAGAAAAATTAGAGAAATCTATTATTCTGCATGCAGTCGTCTCGTGTATTGCTTTTCGATAGGTCAGACTTTAGTGTAACTTGCAACACATGATCTCAGTTAAACGTGTAGACATCTACAGCAATCCAAGTGTGCAGCAAATAGGCAAATGAATGGTGCTCGGAAATTGAGATTCGACCTGCTAGGCCTACAAGTGACAGTGTTGTAGGACCTATGCTGAGAACAACAAGAACATGCAAAATAGGTAAATGTTTGTTTGAGAACAAGTCAAAATAGGTAGGCCTACCAGTACATTGTTGTCACTACATGGGTAAATATAGACCAGTGTGTTTCAGTTCAAGAATTGCGTTAGTAAGGTTCTGACTGAAAAACATGAAGTCAGTCATAGCATTTTATTGTTAGCTTAATACGAAAGTTCATTACATGCAGAGAGAATCCACATAAATGCTTTGGTGCACAAAAAAACTAGGTATACCTATAGACTTTATAAAACCTTCTGCATGAAAGAACGGTCGTCTAACATTTCTAGGAAATATCATGCGGATCACGTTCGTAATTTTGCAAAAGATTCTATATTAACGCTAACCAGTGGCGCAGACAAGGGTGGTTTCGGGGGTTAAACCCCCATTGGCCTAGAAAAAAGTTTTTTTTAAAGGTTATTTATCCACTTAAATAAGAAAAAAACAATTGCTCGTATTAACAATTGTTTTTCTTACTTTATTCCCTTTGTTACTTTATTCCATTTTTATTTACTGTAATACTGTTGGGTTGGTGTCAGAAAGGGCATCCGGCCAGGCCATAAAACCCCCAAACGCCCATCATAAATTCCGGGCTACGCCACTGACGCTAACTGATCGTTAATATGCATGTAAAACCTATTTCTGTTGTGTACTTAAAAGTCTATAAAGTTGCACAAAGAGAAAGTTATCTCGATCCTTATTGAGAGTAAGTTTGTTGTACTTGAACTCTTTATAATCAGCGTTGCATATCAAACAAGCAATCATTAAGTGCATTGAACGTTTGCTTTCACAATCGATGTGATCTTAAAAAGTCTAAACGACGGGTGATTTTCTAAGAGTTTCTTAATTTAATTTAAGCAATGAGTTAAGAGCTAATTTAACCGATCTAAGTCTGCAGGCAATGAAGCGATGATGATCATGATGCGGATAATGGACTTGCATTGGCCATTTTGCTCTGGACGCGGTTGCTGTAGACCTAATTGTATTCCATCCTCGCGAGATCTATAATTGGATCCAATAGATCACACGTCATCGTGGCTGCACTGAAAATAAGTAGACCCTAATCTGCTAAATTAAGCGTCCTCGCATCTTCAAGCGACAAACAAAAGGTCGAGAGCTAATCAGTCGCAAGTCTGTTTGCATGCAAAGATGTTTCCTCGCCTTATGCAAAATAGACGCAGGCAATTTCGCCTCGGAACCTAACACGCCATGAATTATACGGTCATGGATGACCTCTAACCTTATTAGACGCTGCATCACCCTTTGACCGAAACGTCGGTGTTGATGACAAAAAACCTCCAGAAT
The DNA here is from genome assembly GCA_949752735.1 of Lumbricus terrestris. NCBI lineage: Eukaryota > Metazoa > Annelida > Clitellata > Crassiclitellata > Lumbricidae > Lumbricus > Lumbricus terrestris. The sequence continues at coordinate 76,166,614 of OX457036.1, read as the reverse complement.
ATAGTCAGATGAAATTGTGCTTAGGATTCTTAGTATCACTGCAAGGCGTTGCATTCTGCTTTTGTAGATGAGACTTTCAAAACTGATTAAATCGTTCTCCACTGTTGCACAGTTCAGCGTTTGCGCTGTTATTTAACCGAAATACTTCTAGGCCATGGGCGCCCGCAGAAATTTTTGCATGAGGGGGCAAAAAGTTTCGATGATCGCGGTTAAATGTTTTAGTATATCAAGAGCTTGAAAAACGCAAAGCTTGAAATTAAGAACACGAGCATGTTTCAATGGGATTTCTTAATGCAAAATTTTCAGTTTCATTTTGTGTATCAGCTTTAAAATGAAAAGTTTCTTTATTGCGAAGAAATTTGTCAAAAGTGGGTTCCTGAAGCGGCGCGATAATAATATTATTGCACTTCCAATTTCTTCTAACTTCTAAATTCAATGAACTTATAATATTATTATAAGTTCATTGAATGACTGAATAAATGAAAGAAAAATAGATGTCAGTTTCAAGGTGCAATTGTTCCTCTAGCTACTTTTATATTGTAATAATGATTTCTAAATCTCTTAAGCGCCACTCGAAAACCATTTTTTCGCAGGGCTCCAGAGCCAGAATGCTGTTCAAAGGGTAGCTAGAAAAGGTCGAGCCCAGTAGCCAAACCAGTAGCTGATACTGCGGGTGTCGTTAAGAAAGGTGGATGATCCGAGGATCAGATGAGTGGGGGCAGTATCAATTCTTTGGATCAGTTTTGGGTGAAACTCCCGAGGGGTTTATAACCAGAACCCTTTATCCAACGTTCTCTACAGTTTGGTCTCCTTATAGATTCTGTACTGGCAGCATGCAAAATGAACAAACTGCAGCCGGGTTTCTAGCAGACTTGATTTATATAATACTGGTGAATAAGCAGATCTCCCTGACGTAGGGCCTAATTGAATTCGGTGCACTGTTGAGAAATTTCAAATGTGGCATTGGTATTGATACTTAATTTTGTGCAGCTGTGAAAGGCTGCATGACAGCGAGATTCCAGTAGGCCAAAATCGATAGGTCTACTATTTGCATGGGTGCCCGTCGGAGGGTTAAAAGCCAATGGTCATTGTTCCAGCTTTTAGCAAGATGTTGATAATGCAAGGCAGAAAATTAAGAGCATGTTTATTTCTACAGAGATTTCTAAACAAAGATTTCTGACTATCAATGTGTGTATCGGTCGTATTGTTAGTGCTTTAATGCGAAGAAATCTGTTTAAACCCAAATGTAATAGTTAGAAAGATATGTGTCAATTTTCCAAGGGGGAAGTACCCCCTGGCTCCTATGTACGGGCGCCCATATCTAGGCTACCCGGTGCTTTAAACAATGAGTTGCAGGTTTCTGTAGTTACAGTCAATAATTTCACACATTTCTGGCCGATTATTTATGCCATAGAACGGCACGCTTACAGCAAGTTCACTGTAGCCTTGGTTACCGGGGCACCCAGGACCCCAGGTTGGGAAACACTGCAGATAATTCACAACGCATCTAATGATGTGACGAACAATATAAAATGAGCTGGCTTATTATAGTGTGATATAGGTTACAATTGCAATTGACCTAGTTTTGGTATTACCCGGAACTGCGCCATCTTCTTTACGTCCATTCGATTCTCGATCCATGCTACCTATTGGCTCTGTTACCCTTCAAGTGAGGTCGTGGGATTAGACTGGGTCGTGTTTTTACGTTTGTTGAACGAAGGAGGAAGAGTTTCTGTAGGGTTCATCAAGAAATTTCCTATAGAAACTGCAAGGAATTTAGAAATCCGATAAATAACCTAAATGTAATTGCATAATTTATGAAAAATGAATAAATTAGGAAATGCAAATAAATGCGGTGGCAAAATGTATGATTACTCTTGCGAAAATTTAGATCAAATGTATTATGGACCGTAAGACCGATTAATGTAATTAAATAAATAATAAAAATACAAACAATAAAAATTAAAATAAGTAATTGTTAATAAATGCAATTAAAATGATCGTATTACATGTTTTTTGCCAATTCACACCCGCAAACCTTTCGGTAAATTGGTTTTCGATGCGATCATTGTATTTTAACTTCTGCAGGGTTTTTATAATTTCAGGTTACTGCATCGGTCGTGAAGCGCTGCAAAGCATATGCGGCCAGATGAGAGTTGATGGTTTCGGGGCAATTTATACCTTAGTCAGAGGTAAGAGACATTTCGTTCTCTTCGATTTTCTCATCATGCTATTTCCACGTAAGTAAGACAATGACAGATGATTCCTTCTGCCCATTGTTCCAATCTCACATCGTTTGCTTAAACGTCATAATGTTTCACTCATTCGTCAGAAAACCTGAATTATTTAGGCTAATTTGACAGTGGAAATGATTCTTTAGAAGCAGAATGCGTAGCCATGCTCAAGCAGGTTATTATTTTCATTTCTTATATATCTTCTTCTCTTCTCTAGTTCTCTGCCGTCAGGCAGGTTCATAATGTCCAATGACGCCACGCGTATCTGTTCTGTGCATCCTCGTTTAGTCCTCTGTAACCGTTCTGTGCCATCATCCAGTCCAGTAGCATTGTTCTTGGTCTTCCTCTTGTCTGTTTCCCCTCCATTCTTCCTTCTATAATGTCCCTTACTATGGAGTCATCTTATATATCTAAGCATTTGCAAATAACGCCTAATTTGATGGATATTATTTTTTGGACTTACTCTATATGCTAGGATCTTAAGAACTATTTACCGAATTATTACGATGACCAATATACCCAGGAACAACTTGGATTATGCCAACGCATTGATGCCACGTGGTGCGTAGATAATAATTATTATAGGAGGCATACACTGCATGCATTGAAGATTTCTTAAAAATTAAACGCTCACTATTTTGAAAACAAGTATAAATATTTTGCAGCAGCTGCCCTAAGACTCTAAAGATGTCCTTGTATGGTATAGTTGTACTTGAAAGGTACTTCGTTGCATGAAGCAACACAGACGTAGGCAGGATAACTATATCGAGGCGAGGAGCAGAGGAAGAAACAGGGAAGAACGGAGCAATCTCCCGTTTTCATTTCTCGGTGCATGCATGGTATAGCGAGGCAGCAAACGAAAGAGCCGCGTATAATTGTGTCCTCCTCTGTCCTTACAATAAAAATTTATAACTAAGAGCGCTGCAGTTGGAGTATAAGATCGTTTCCAGCCAAATAGGATCGTCTCCTTCGAAGTACATTTCCATCTCCGTGTCTCCATTCTATATAAGCAGACGACGGCTCCCATCGAACGAGATATAACATAAAAACGGAATTTTCATTTTGTTTCTGTAGAAAAGCAACCTGTAGTTCTTCGTATTTCTCCAACGGGTTCGGTTTAATGATGAGAAACATCTACATGTATAGACCTATAGACGCATATAAATTTGATGTATATAGGTCTAGAATTATGATGATGATGACGATGATGATGATGATAATGATAATGATGACGATGATGACGGTGATGGTGACGATGATGATGATGTTGATGACAACGACGATGATGATGACGATGATGATAATGATGATGATGACGATGATGATGGAGGTGGTGGTGGTGATGACGACGACTGGTGCTTAGCGATGATGTCATCACAGCGATAACACCTGTCATTACGTTAATGAGAACATAATGCAACAATAATAGTGATGACGACAACGGCCAAATAGTTAAATATAGAAAGTTCTGTTGTTATCATCATTATCATTGCTGCAGCTAGTAAATATATCCTATGTTTCATATATATATACACATACATATAATTATATATAAAATATATTATATATAATCTAAAACTATAAAACACAAGTTGCAACGGGTGCGTAAGAAAAAATCTACTCATCCGCGCTACCGATTTTTTCAAATAATTTACAAAACAACTTCTTAGCACCTGCGGAAAACACTATCGGAATTCGCGATCCAAAAATCTTACCCTTTCTCGAGCTTGAAATTTTTTATTTTCTATCGCAATGCTAACGCATGTGTGTAATATAAGACGCCATTTGCATAGGCTACAACCATCATTATCAACAGACATTAAAACCATCGATGATATATTGATGATTGAAGCCAGTACATTAATGACGTCATGGCCGGTTTTAAAATTGACGTTAATTAATATCTATCTATTACCGTATTGTATGTATCAGAAGCCTATTTAAGACGCAATAATTTTGGCCGATCGGTTTTCAATGAACCAATAGATTTTTTACCTCATTTTTCGCCGAGGGCAGATCTTTTGGCATGCGGTTTCGCAAAAATGCTGACTATAGCGTAAACATTGGCGGGTGGCAGCTGCGGGTTGGACCGAAAACATAAATTTCGCCGGGCACTCAAAGTATTTGGACCGGGTTGGGCCCGATGGAAGAAGGGGAGGTGACAAGGGCGGCGTAGGAGCGGAGTCAGGCGTGGCGGGGGACGAAAACCGAAATTTGCCGGGCGTGTGAGCGTGGTCAGACGTACGTGACTGAACAAAATCCGAAATGTCCCGGGCAACGCCGGGTAATTCAGCTAGTATTATATATAAACCAACAATGTTGCCCATAATTATGTGTAATTTCTATGTAATTTCCGCGCCTCAGATTCACACTTCAGTGTGACCTTGCGCGCGTAATAAATTTATGTAATAATAATAATAATAGTAATAATAATAACAATAATAATAATAATAATAATAATAATAATAATATGTAAAGTCTATAACTCTATATGTACAATTGTACATGTAAGTCTCTGTGGCAATGTCATGATGAAACGATGATGATAATGAGAACACTTCGTGATTAAATTAACTTATTGTCTCATTGAGTGAATATTATTGGTGCGTTGAGAGTTGAACCCTATGACCTAATTCATGATTATCGGTCGCATCAACCATGTAATGTAATGTAATGTAATGTAATGTAATGTAAATCTCCGAAATATCCTAGCGCCACATAAAAACTGCGTCAGGGACATTGCAGTTCATTCACCGTGGTTGGTTCATTGCAGCCTATTTTTAGCTTAGCACTTCGTCATGGCTGCTCTTCCATGAATACTCTACTTTGCAGTATACTATACATACAGGCACTAAACAGAAAGCCAGTTTATTGCTGACTGGCACTGAATCAATTTGAGAGCACAGATGGAAAGTTTGTGTCAGCTTCGATTCAATAGGTCAGCGTCGAGAAAGGTTTCCTTAATGGTCTGAGTGGAAGCAGCCAGGCAGAGTGATTTAGGTCAGAGTCTGGCTCTGATGGATATATAACAGTCGTCAATTTGGTATAAAAGTCATTCGTCAACTGTCCGTCCATCTGTTCTTCTATCTATGTCTAATGCTCTTGCAACTACTAATGTTGAAAGCGCAGTGTTTTTCTGGATTTAATCAAGTTAGGATCATGTGTACCCACGTGGCTTTATGGTTTAGGCAATGATTCGCTGACTGGTGCCCTTCAGTTTTCACACAAACCGGAAGCGGAAATGGTACATTTCCGTGGCCGAGAGAGCGACCATTTGGTCGGAAAGGGCGGGCGGACGGGTGGGCACAAGGACGATGCTTCTGCAGATGGTAAATAGACATGTTATGGTCGAGTCGCTCTTGATGTCTGCTGAGGTTGTTTTCCGACAAATATTGGCCAACCTTTCCGAATTGCTGGGAAATATTGACAGACTAGAAATTACGGCTGAAAATATCGATCTTAATGTAGTGCAGTGTAAATAATGTCGATGTTCTTAAGCGCTAGAAAAGCAGAGCACGTGATTAATGTCGCTATTCTTACCAGAGGGTGTACACGCCTCTAAGTGATTTCATGCAGAATCGGGAGGGTACGATTTGGAGTTTCTCGTTCAAAGATAATGTTTACCTTGCCGCAGTTGAGGCTCTAACATTTTAGGGTAATGAACCCATTTCTTAATGGGTCTTAAGATCGATATTCTGAGCAGCGTTGGATTGCGGGCATGTAGCCTAATGATGTAGCCTAAGACGTGCTATAGAGTTGTCGTCTAATATAGCCGTGGGCGTTGAAACTGCAAACGTTGCGCAAATTAAACACGAAATCCGCCACGCTATCGGCGAAGAATCGTAGAGAGAGACACGCATAGGGATGGACAGGGAGGAAGGCAGGTATTGACAGAGACATCCATTCGGAGAAACGAAATTGCAGCGTCTGTTTGGCAAGTATAAAAAGAATTGGCGAGAATCCAACGCCTTGTATACGCATGCATAAGAATTGCTTGAACTAATCTCCATCTTGAGCCCAAGGAGTTTTCTTCCACAGTACAAGAAGTTCTAGGTCGACTGAAGTGTCCTAGTTAGTATTCGGGAAACAATCGCGCTTAGTGCAGCTCGCGTGAACGGAATCCAGGAGTAGATGCTTGGCCGGACTAATTTACCAGCGAATTCTTATGTTAACCCGTGTAAAAGGAACAGAAGGGCCCAGGCTTAACCTCAAGAGACTAATTTATTGTGTCTCAATTCCATGATTGTATTAACCAGTACTTGCTTCTTCTATTTCAGTGAACTGAAACGCATTTTTTAATAGCAAGTGATTCTACTCGATACTTCGGTGATCTTTCACGATTGACACATGACCTGTCAGAATTGATGGAATTGAAATATGAGTTGCTGTATATAATCTAATCTTAGCGAAGTCGTCTTGATCCGTTTTGCCTATTTATCAATGCATGAAGCGTGGTCAGGGTAGCCGATTTGTAAGAAAGCCCGTCTTCAATTGTCTTTCATGCATGCTGCTCAGCACATCGGTGCTCTGTCATGCGTAAACGTCAAAAGTTTAAGAAAAGACGACAACAACAACTGTAGTCATATTTTATCATCGAATACGACATCGATTAGTGGCTGGAATTAAGTATATCTTAGATTTTGACGGTGGTTAATTGGAGTGTGAGCTCGGTTAAAAAACAGGGACCCCCATTCTCTTAGATCAATCACAGTGACACTGCCAAATGATTCAATCGAGTAGTGGATAACTTAACAGTCACCATGGAATTGAGGTATTGCTGAACAAAGTGCAAAATTGTAGGGCGCCGTGGTGCAAGGGTGGGGCGGTGCCTTGGAGCCGGAATGTGCCAGGTTCGAATCCACCTCAGGCCGCCGCGTAGGGACCTTGAGCAAGTTTTCACTTGCAATTGTTTGCGCGCTTCGACGTGAAACTCCGATGCAGTGTCCGTACTGTAGTCGGGAGCGCCTCTGAGTAGTGAGCTTGAAGTGGGCCATTGACGCTATAGCAAATGCGAGAAATAAAAAAATAAATCTTATACTATAAAGCAGAATGTTTGTGTATCTGTGTGTATGTCTGTCCCAAGAAAGACTCTGAAAGAAGGCATTGCTATCAAAGACATTCAACCTTGATATTGCACATATCTAGGCAGAAAATGTGATCTAGGGCAATTTCAATACAGGGCTTGGGACTTCAACTCTTGACGCAGATGTGATATTTCGAAGCATTAGCTGCCAGACCAGCTAACCTGAAATTATGTTTTCTTTCACCGCAGTTTTTAATATACAGTTGTTTGACTTGCGCGTTTGACCACTTTTACATCCACACATTTACCAGGTTTTCATGGAAGAAGGCAACGGGACAGTTTTATGACTTTACGACGAATTGTTTCCAACTCTCCTTTAAGCCACACGATTTGATTCTGGATGCTGAAATAAAAGATCGACACTGTTAGCCATTGTTCGTCACAAGGAAATCTTCTAAGAAAAATTCCAGTTTAGTTGAGTATATGTTAATGTAATCCTCCGTTGTCCATCCTGTTTGATGGGAGCTGCAGTAATAAATCTCATCTCTGTTGTCATCAATCTTGTAACGGTTGTCAGTCGTTGACCGAAAATAAAAACCGTCATAATCACGAGTTCCAGAAAAAAATAATACTCGGTGGACCCTTCTTCATACATGTATATAGCGCTGTTTATTTTCCCATCAATGTTTCATCACAGGATTCTGTTTCCTCTGAGCGGAGACGGCGACGGCAGCCAGTATCATCCGCACTCAGCGACATGTATGTATGTATGCATTGTATGTATGTATGTATGTATGTATGTATGTTGTATATGGACATTTATGTAGCGCCTGACATGACCAGTTGACGTTGATTGCCTTCCAAAATGCATTAGCTGATGATGGTCGTGGTCTTCTGAATCGTGCAAGGCTAATTTAGAAGCAATATTTGTGCACAGCTGTGACAATCTGTTATCACATCGGTCGCAGTATGCAGCAAATGAACTATAGATGCTGCTGCTGCTGCTGCTGCTGCTGCTGCTGATGCTGCCATAATTTAGTGACAACAGCAAAGTTAACGGAACAAGTTTTATTGTCTTGTATGCATACATTGATGGTTCTAATGCGCAACATGAAACTGCGTCATCGCTTTGCGCTACATATTTCGTCTCCAATTGACAATAATGTTGAACATACAATGTATGCAATGTATACAATGTAAAGACGATTACACTTTAAAGTCGCGTCTCATGCAATAACCTCCTAATTGACTACACAAAATAATTGTGATGCACCTTACAGCATTAATTTAAGAACGATCTATTCTATGTATAAGCAAAAACTTACCTTCACCATGAGGAAGAGGAGAGGGAACAATTTTTTGAAGTATACACAGGCTATAGCCTCTTGAGGCGGTTAATTTGGTCGAATAATTGTTATCAACGTCATTTTCTTAACCTCATCATATATGAAGACGTGAGAGTACGGTGAGACCAGTCCTCAGTGACTCCTCACCTTTGCCTATGGTCTCCATACTGACAGTAAACTGTCAAATGAGTTCACTGGGTGGATCATGCCCGTCATATCCTTCAACCTTGGTGAGGATTTTAACTCTAACATATGGGGTTGATGTTCAAACAACCTAACGAATGGACTATCAATGTAAAAGACAGCATATTTAAATATTAATCCAAGCAAATAACTAATTTGACCTTTCATTCTTATCATAAACCATCCAATCAAGGCCGTAGCTAGGGGGTGTTTTGGGTGTTTGAACACTCCGAAATGTAAAAAGTAAAAACTAATAGAATGCATTTACTAGCACATGATGTAAAACCATGAAATAAAACCATGAAAACACCCCCGAAATGAAAAAATGTTAAAAAATAGATTGAATTGATTTCGGTCGGGTGACTAAACAAGGTCATCACTTTTTTCGGACGGGAAACTGAAGAAACGCCCCCGAAATCAAATCCTGGCTACGGTCTTACATCCAATTCTCTGTCTTTTAAGATTTCTTGTCATCGACATAGCGTGTCTTAGTAGTCTCTGGTCGCTATAACAACAAGACTCGATTCCCACTTCACATCTTTGGAAAACCCCACTGACTTGACGCAGCGCGTGTGGACAAGCTGGCGTTCTGCAATTACGATTACGAGTTTGTACACTGAAGTGCAACGAGCTCAATATCTACTATTCACCGTCAAACGCAGCCTGGCACAATGAGTAGCCAAAAGTAGATTATCGACAAACCACGCATACTCAAAGAAACGTACACGTCTGAGCTGTGACAGCAGAATCATTTTGATTCATGGATATAAACAAGCTTTAAGTGTACTTACATAAACTTAGGTCGGATCAGAAATAACTCGAGAGGTGTCGGTAGAACACGTCGGCGTCGGATTACGGGGATTAAAGAAGTTCGTCTGAAATCAAAGCCTGCTGTTGTGAACGGAAATACTGCAGGAACCAACCTCCAGAAGCACCGGCGTTTTATTGCTAGGTGCTGCTCCGAGTCGTCACAGAGGGATGAGGCCTAACTCACCTTTACGGACATGTATAGCTCGGTGCACATATATAGCAAGCCAAACGTATAGGTCCTATCCCAGTTGCTGTTCTTTTCCGGTCCACTAAAACGGCCCCGTCATCGATAAAATGTAGCTTAAGACTTGCTTTATGCGCGAAAGTAATGTGTCGGTCATAAAATAAAATTACCGCCAGAACAACGGTAAACTTTTTTTAGCACTGTGGCGCCAACTGTGGTTCGTTTTTTGCGTCGATGTATTAAATGACTAGCGGAAGCGACCATGCTCAAAACTGGTGTCCCATAGCACTCACAAATCTATAATATTGTCTGGTAATAAAAGATCATTACTGCAGTGGTCTACAGCTAGATATTAACCTTTGCATGAAAATCACCATGTTTAGTATGCTGTGCAATTTATGGTCTAGTAATGTGTTTTGAGGGTCAAAGGAGGCGCTACAACTGACACTAAAACAGGATGATATGACAAACATCGACTAACACTGCTGCAGGTCATTTCAAATGGGAGCATACGTCCAATACCTTAGCCACTTGAAAATTGCCTTCGCAATCCCACATAATTATTGTCTTATAGACTCTATATACATAATCGTATAAAATTATATAATAATTCACATGTAGATCGATTTATAAATAAATATTTATGTATATATGTACATAAACAACCTCATTTTCATGTTAGGAGAATTTTGGACAACTCTTGGAAAACATTTGCTGACTAATTACTCCTAAAAGCTAACTAAACTCGAGTTGCCTTGTTCTAAACATTGCATATAGGACACTTAGAATAATTAGAGTCACATTAAATTTTGATTACAGCATACATTTTTCATTTATACGCATTTTTCAATAATTGGCATATAATGGTTTGACCCCACCGGACACTCTATATTCGGTATATTCCATACCCCGGATAGCTTTAAGAGGGGAAGAATATCTCGTGACACCGTCTCCAACTAATTCAAGAGTTGTTGATGATTCCGCACATGACATTTCTAATGAAGTCCTGTCCATTCTACAGACATGTCCAAAGAAATGAAGCTGCATCACTTTGTTATTTGTTTGACGTTTCTGTTGGTTGAACTTCGCACGATTTTTGATGTGTATTATTTTCTGCTGTCGTCGTTTGGGTAGGATACACTTCTGCATCGTCTCAAATACCAGCAATCAATCCTTGTCATGCTTGTTGAATTTGCATCATTCATAAGCATTTATTAAAACACAGGAAACATTGTATTTTCATAATTTTCATCTTGGCGAGCACATAAATCTCTCCACTCCTCCAACTCTAATTCCTGAAACCAACCACATCATTAGCTGCCTTTGATTTGCTTCTCCTTCTTATCTCCACGATGCAGTCGTTGTTCTACGTCGGCAGTCATGTCAGATAAACGAATTCTTCCACATTCGTACAATAAATCCTGTCTATTATTATTGCTGCTATGATCATCAATATTATTTAGTGGACCGATGATTCGTCGGAATTAGGAAAAATTGCGATTAAGAGCAGGATTTTTGTCTATATACATGTATAGCGTCAGGCCTTGTGATCGGGGTTTGTAGGAAACGCCATAACTTATGCATTCAAGTAAAGGCGTTGAAAACAAATAGTCCTTATTATTGTTATTACTATTGTTATAATTACTATCATCATCATCACCATCATTATCATCGTCATCATCATCATCTTCTTCTTCTTCTTCTTCTTCTTCTTCTTCATCATCTTCATCTTCATCATCATCATCATCATCATCATCATCATCATCATCATCATCATCATCATCATCATCATCATCATCATCATCATCATCATCATCATCACCATCATCATCACCGTCATCGTCATCATCATCATCAACATCATCATCAACGTCATTATTGACATCACTGCTGCACCATCTCGGCCATAAAGAACAGCTAAGTGCTTTAATGTGGAATGTGTCAGAGAGTGACCTAGGGAACAGGTGTAGCCCTGGAGGGCGGCCATTCGATACCTCCGGGTCTACCACAGAAAAAGCACTGCATGCTTTGCACGATAATGGTGCGAGCAAACGGGATTGAAAGCACTTCCCTTCCCACTGAGCGTGGGGAGCGACTACAAAGGTCGAGTAGGTAAGTTGCAGCGAGATCTAGCTATACCAAGAAGGCGACCCCATTTTTTGACGGACAGGGAGCCAGAGCAGAACTGTCAACATGCAAATTTGACACGTGACTGAATTTAGGAATCTGACCAATCAGGCGCCTTTCATAGAATACGGCCAAGGACATCTGTCCAGATGTTGATAACATCATCTTTTATTTGCTGACTAAGTAAAGCAATTGGCTCCAGATAACCCTCGAATTCTGCTATTTCTTATCTCTTAAAATATCACTCGTTTCATCGATGACCAGATTGCATGATGGGGCTGAGAGCGTGGGTGGCAGCTTAAAAGACTGTGGTCATTTCTGATCGTTGGCAGTGGTAGGCCTAGAGGTCTACAATTCCGCCCGTAGACATAATTATGTTCACTGTTGTCGGCATTTAGAAGCAGCAGGCCCCCGTGAGAGACTCGCCTCGCCCACACTCGTTGCTGGTGTTGTCCTTTATGGCAAGTCCCAGAGGAGACATACGAATAGTTTTGATCGATATACATCTATAAGATCCGATTATTTCTCGGAGGCCAGTCTCTAGTATTGTCAAGGGTGTTAAAATAGGCGCCATAAAAACCAAGAACGAGTCAGGTCAAGGGCAGTCCGCGTGTGAGATTCGTATCTTAACATGGCGGCATTGACTGCAGTCTAAGGCTGTGGAAGTAAATGCTTTGAATATTAAACCCTGTGTATACTCAGTTCACCATCTTCAATGCTTGTTACATGTTTAACGACACTGCCATATCAAAAATGATTAGTGTCGCCCTCCTCCTTTATCCAGGCTTAGGACTTGCACTGGCAGAGAACAACCAGTGGCGGAGTTAACCATCTTCAATGCGCGTCATAGTCTTTTATATCCAACTGGCTTTCACTTTTCAGACATCTGGAAATCTGTTAAAACCTACGTTTCCTGTATCAATCCAGGTATTAGGCCGAATAATAATTATAATTATTAGTCATAGTATAGCTTTAGTTTAACAGTGCTGTTCAAGAACAAAGAACATTTGCGTTGCTCTCCGTCTTCACTTTTAAGACGAATTTGTGAGCAGATAATAATAATTATTGAGTTTGCTTTCGAATCAGTTATTATCAGATGATGATCCTATGCATGGCTCTTCGTATTGCTGGATATACGGTTGCATCCTCTTCTGTCTTTCGACGTCAGTTTCCTGGAACTGCAAACAGAACAGATTAACCTATTTTCTCAGGCTGATCTTTTCCCATCGGAAAAGCCGATACCTAAAGACAACCATGCTGTTAGAATATTAGAAGAATATCAGAAAAAACGACCTTGTTTGTCCACTTATTCACATAGGCCTATACATATATGCTACATATTTCCTGACTATAGGCCCTATTTAATTGATCGCGTTCTTATTTATATATAGCGGTAAAGCGGTTATCTATACTATGCATAAGTATAATTATGCGCACGCTTTTGTAGGCGCTAAGACATTTCGAAGATTTACATTACATTCCAAGATTGTCTACATTCATTCATTCATTCATTATTAGCATTTATATAGCGCCCCTTCAAGAAACTACTCAGAGGCGCTCCCAGCCCAGCCATGGCAAAAGAAAAAAGATTTCAGGGACTTAAGGAATAAGGATTGACTGGTCAGGTGGAGGAGATGGAGGTTAGGGGGGAGGTCATTCCAGATTGACGGCCCCACAACCGAGAAGGCTCGACACTGTCTGGTAGCCAAGCGAGCCCGTGGAACAAGCAGTTGTCCCTTCGCAGCAGAGCGAAGGGCCGACGCGCTACAATGTCAGAGACTGGGCGACAAAGAACGCGCAGGTAGGATGGAGCGCAACCAAGGATACAACGTGAGACCAGGGCAGCAATTCGATAATGGATGCGTTGGGCTATTGGCAACCAATGCAGCACATCATGCATGTAGGTAGAAACAGAGGAAAAATTAGGGATTCGTCCAATGAGCCGGGCAGCAGAGCGCAGAACCCGATCTAACCGACCCAGAACCCCAAGGGGGAGGCCAACAAGGATTGAGCAACAATGGTCGATTCGACTAGTTACGAAGGCATGAACAAGAACTACCAGCGCATCATGAGAGAGAGAGAGCGTGCAATCACTCGAAGTTGACGAAGCTGGTAGTAACAGCTTCGAGCAACAAGATTGACATGCTGGCTGAGACTGAGTTCACAGTCAAGGGTAACACCCAGGTCACGAACCGTGGAAGAGAAACTAATGTCCGGAAAGATTTGGGCTAGCAGAGGCAAATCGATCTTCTCAAGTATGTATGGTCGGTATTCCTTTCTCGGTGAAATAACTTGACCACAGGAACAGAACGGGCTATTCAGAGAACAAGATGCTTATATTGAAACATTCAGCTGCGCGATCATGTATACATTGTATATAAATGTGTGTGTTCGTGCGTGCGTGCGTATGTGTGCGCGTGTGTGCGTGTGTGTGTGTGTGCTGTGTATGTGTGTGTGCTTGTGTGTGTGTGCGTGTGTGTGTGTGGGGGGGCGTGTGTGGGTGTGCGCGTGTGCGTGGGTGTGTGTGTGTGTGTACGTGTGTGTGTGTGAACTCAATATACGCCTTCGTTCAGCTTTGTCTGCGATGTGGTCGGACCTTTTTGTTGTGCGATACGATGGCATTGCCTTCCAGAGAGAGAGAGACAATGGTTTACGGTGCTCAATACCATGCAGCAGTTGAGATTGCCTATCTCGACAACCCAACGCTCGTCCAATGCGGTCGTCTGTGCACCTTTGGGAATCTAATAGAACATCCGCATATCAAGTGTTTGTGTTACAGTGCTTGTTCATATGTAAAGTTCTATAGTATGCAAATATGCAAGTAGGCATATGTATGCCAGTCTTTGCATGTATGCATGTATGTATGTATGTATGTATGTATGTATGTATGTATGTATGTATGTATGTATGTATGTATGTATGTATGTATGTATGTATGTATGTATGTATGTGTGTGTATGTGTGTATGTGTGTATGTATGTATGTATGTATGTATGTATGTATGTATGTATGTATGTATGTATATATGTATGTATGTATGTATGTATGTATGTATGTATGTATGTATGTATGTATGTATGTATGTATGTATGTATGTATGTATGTATGTATTAGGGTGGTCGTTAAAAATGAAAGCTCGAATTGACTGTTCTCCAAGACGCCATTTGGTTCCATTCTCCCCAGAAACATGACAGAAAAAGTTGTGAGAGAAAATAATAAAATTTAGGACTAGCACAACGCCATCAAAGTTTCACCCTTATAATAGCAAGTCTATTAATGCTCAAAAGCAGCTATTTGGTTGTAATCAACCAGGAATCTTCAAACCAGGAATCAATTCAATTACTTGCAGTTGGTCCACACTTAAACATAATGATGCTGCTGTTACCGTAATCATAATTATCAATTTATATAGCGCCACTTCAAGAGAAATTCCTCAAAGGCAAGAAAACCTGCATAACACACCGCATCACAGATAACATCAATCGTATCCATTATAGAAGCGCCTTCGTGAGATTCTTGTTAAGGCGCTATATAAATGGTCATATACATACATACATACATATCGTATGTCTTTACAAATACTACCTGTTTTACCTTGTTGTCTTGATTGATAATTCTGGCTTATTGCTCTTAGAGTGTTACAGTAAGGGGACAGTAATAGTTTATATAATAGAAATAAATATTAAAAAAATTGTGGTTTCATCTGTGTCCTACGTAATTAATTTATTCTGCAAAATCACCAATATCCTTAACGAAGTATGATTTTTCATAAATATTTCTTTTTCTACCGTCATTGTTCATCGGGTTATTAGGTATAAGGAACTGGTGTAATATTAAAAAGTAACAACCCATTTTAGATGCGATTTTTTAAGTCTCAGATTTAGGCTAATATTATGTTTTCAACCTGAGGCATTATTACCCTGTCTCACAATTCAAATTGCATCTGGTCTTTGCATGGGTTTGAGCTATGGTGAAGTTTTTCACGATACACTTCCCTCAAAGTGAAATCTCTGGCATATTGCCCAAAGAAGGTGTTCATCTGCCACCAAGAGTGCAGCAATGGGTGTTGTCTTGAAAGTGCTATGCTTATTCCCTTGGATTGGTTGGTCGTCTGAGATGTCGTGGTGGCCACTGTAATTTCAGCTGGATCCATTGCTGAGCATGATTTAGAGATTTTGAGTTGCACATAGCTTACGTGTTTGACACCATCGCCTTTCATGCTAATTTATAATAGGTAGTTAATTTACAATAGCTAATAAAGGCAGTGCAATTTGTGTCCACTCTTGACAGCACTTTCTGTGTCAATTGTTTGACTCTGTGTTCATTCTTTCAACTCTAAAAGTATACTTTTAATGTATTCTATATTATGAAATAGACAACAATGTGAGTAGGTTTCTCCAGGCACTCAATTATGACGCTCTTTTTAGAAGTTGTTTAAAAGCTGCTCTTTGACTCCTATGTGGTAATAAGTAATTTCACAGATCTATAAAAATTACGATTTCAATAATTTAAACATCTATTTTAATTAATTTCTTTACAGCAGCTCTTGATAAATTTTATCTGTGATGCGCTGTGTCATTCTGCTCAGATTGCCACAGTAAACGAGAATATCATCAGTATTTTCTCTAGCTCAACTATTATTGAGGTCCGCGTCCGTGTTATATCAGAATTTGTGTTCAAGTTAAGCATGTAGTAAAGAGCCTTTAGTGTAACAAATGATTCTTGTAGATAGAAATCAGGCCTATCAAAAGAACATAGCAATGTGTTGGCTTACTAGTATAGGTTTATGGCCACCGATCTCAGACTCACGCGTCAAATACTATTGTGATGGTCAATTGTTCATAAAAATATATAATAAACCATTATCATCATTGTATAAGTCAGGCGCATACTTGTCAGTTGTTCTTGAGTAAAAGATTGCAGCATTTCTGTTAAAACTAGTCACAGGTCCAAAAATGTAGCTAAATTATCATTATACTCAAAAAGACGATGATATTTCGTAAAATCCAAAACTTCAAACACGTTGTGCTAGTCCTAAATATTTTTCTATCGGGATAATTTTTGGGCTGCATCAGTCTTTTACCAAGTGGCACCAAATGGTGGGTTGGAGAAAGAATAAAAATGAAGTTGAAAATTTGCCATTACAGATGCGACCACCCTAGTATGTATGTATGTATGTATGTATGTATGTATATACATGTACTCTTAGTTTTCACCATTTCCGCTCCCTTCGTTCGACTGAACAAAGTCTGCTCTCAGTCCCTTTTGCTCGTACTTCCACTATGCAGAACCGTGCTTTCTCGGTGGTAGGACCCCCTACATGGAATGGTCTTCCTCTGACCCTCCGCTCTCTTTGTAAAAATCCTGCTCAGCCTTTCCTCTCTCATCTTAAGACAGTTCAACGTCAGAAACTGGGTGACAGAGATTACGTAGGACGTCGGTAAGACGGAGCGCAACCATTGACACACATTTTGTTTTTCTTCTCCTCATTGTTGTCCTTGCTGATGGTGGTTTACTCTCCTCGGCTAATGCCACTCTTTTTCTTTTTTCGTATTGGACACCTTGTTTTCTTTTTATATCTTTTTCTCTGTTTTTGTTCTGATTCTTCCCGCCGTTATTCCTCATCTTCATCGAAGACAAATTAAATAAGAGCACAGATAATTAGGTGAACGCTATAGCATCTCCAAACGCTTCATTCTAATATCAGCTTAAATTAAATGGACTCCAACTCGGACCGTGCGAGAATCCTGCAAGACTGTTGTTTATGTGAGGAGGCGGGATAAGCTGCACGCCGTGCAATAAGCGTGTGCGCAATTTCTTGAAGCCGCTCACGCACTAACCATCTGGGTCATCCACATTATCTTCCCACTCTGCCATGGCGTCGCTCTATAAAGACAGACCATCTGTTTCCATATTGGACTATATATCTATGGTAACGGACTCACGGTATATTAAATGCTATTTATGTGACGCTGTATTATCACCAAATAACAGGGGCATGATATCATTACCCTGGTGGACAGTGGTGGTCAAAATGATGTGCATGTACCTCGTTCAGACGATTTTTCACAGAGTATGTGGCCTATGCATGTAAGTCTGGTTATTTACTGCTTCGGTCAAGCCAGATTCAGCCCTACGTCGTTATTTAGCGTTCCATGTGACCCCGCAGTTGAACCCTAGACGTGTCCTGCATTCACAGGGTTCTCTCCCTACTCGAGGTCAACTGACTGCAATAAAATTAGGACTTGCTTGTGCTCTTTGCTCTCAGATCAAGGCTGTTGTAATAGAAGGTCTACGCCTCTCTATCGATTTCATAACTTCGATGGATGGTGACAAATTCGATCGGCACATATATATAGGCCTATATAATATATATATATATATATATATATATATATATATATATATATATATATATATATATAGCCGCGCCATCTAACGCTCTAGCGATACACTGTGAAGGCACAATGTGCTAACTGGCTGGCTGGATTGGATCTGACTGGCTGAATCTTAGCTGATAGATTTAGTTAATCTCAACAAATTTACTGATTTATTTCAGACATGTAGCGAAGGGAAGAATGAAGGAGGGAAGAACAAGGAAAGATAGAGAAGTAAGAGAGGAGAAAGAAGTAAACTGTGGAAAGGAAGAAGGTATTGACTGACTGACTGACTGACTGGCTGACTGACTGACTGACTGATTGACTGACTGACTGACTAAGTGACTGACTGACTGACGAGTTCAATAATTGACCATCAGGCTGGTCTTTCATGTCTGTTTGGAAAAGAAATGCAGAATATAGGAGCACACAAGAGCCAAAGGAGGGAAGAGAGGTAGGCATATATGTATGTATATATGTGTATATATATATATATATATATATATATATATATATATATATATATATATATAGAGAGAGAGAGAGAGAGAGAGAGAGAGAGAGAGAGAGAGAGAGAGAGAGTGAGAGAGAGAGAGAGAGAGAGAGAGAGAGAGAGAGAGAAGGAAAGAAGGAAAGACTGAAGGAAAGAAGGGAGGGAGGGAGGGAGGGAGGGAGGGAGGGAGGAAGGAAGGAAGGAAGGAAGGAAGGAAGGAAGGAAGGAAGGAAGGAAGGAAGGAAGGAAGGAAGGAAGGAAGGAAAGAAGGAAGGAAGGAAAGAAGGAAGGAAGGAAGGAAGGATGGAAAGGGTGACAGAGAGAATGGATGAAATGTAAGAAAGGGAAAGCACCAATAAGTGAAAGAAAGAGTGAATGAACAAAGTAGCTAAAGAACGGACGAACGAACGACCATCATCATCAGCCCAATGCATTCGTTTAGTCGTGAATAAATTTGGAACGAAAGATACATCGGAGACGAAGGCGTATACCCTATACAGTACGTGAGTGCAAGGAGTAAATACGGATGAGCTGGGTGATAGAAATACAATCGAATGAGGCGAAACGAAATCGCTTTATATCTTCATAAAATCTTCAATAGATCTATTAAGTTGCACCATATTTACGATAATTGAGAGGTAAAATTCGCACCCATTCCAATTGTTAAGCACGTCTTAAAATCTTCTCGTGGTAAAGCAAACGCAAAGATTTGCGCCGACCGGTGGCAAATCGCTTTGTGTCAGAGAATACAGTTTAATCACATTGGACCCACACTTCTGCTTATACCACGGCGAAGCTCCTATGATTTGGACTAATAAACTTCGCAAGTTTTTCATATGGTCTGTTTGGGTTTGATGGGGGAGAGGGGGCGGGAGCGCCACGCTTATTAGATGCCATCCTATATGATAGATTTAAGCTGCGAACGTTAAGACGTTGACCCGCCAACCAACGACGTCAGGCTATTTCCGACCGGCGATTATTTATAAGGCAACGGAGACTCCGAGAAAACAGAGAGAAGAAAAAGAGCGCCGCCAATCGATGAAACTACTCCGTGCTCTATTAAAACAGAGGCTATTTAATGCGCTGTTATGGCTTCGACTGTTTCGTCAGCTATTCTCATCTCGACTGCTTTATGCGTCGATATTAACGGTAAAATTGGATGCATGTGACTGAAATGGAAGCGGTTAGATCTATACGAACTTCATGACGACCGATAACGTTCAGAAACTCATAGGACTCGGCATTAGAGCCATGGTCTTAACTGGAGGCCAGAGACAACGTTGTCGCCCCCGATTGGTTTGGCCTACGAATTGACTCATTTGAGTAATCCATGCGGAGTTGAGCTCAGACTGTTCTGATTTAGTTGACATCCAGAACTATTTCAGAACGAGTTTTACAAGAGATGCCATTGTTAGCCTGCTAAACTATAGGTCACGATGGGTCATGCCCAGAGAGGATGAATAGGTCTAAAGGATTTTTATTCTCCTTCTTAAAATTACTATTGCTTAATTTAATGCGTATCTTGGTAGAAACTCCTCAGAAGATAAGATAAGCTGCTATAGGATAAAGAAGGATAAGATATAATTGGATTGAATCATAATGGACTAGATGCAGTGTGTAGTTAAGTTCGTTTCATTAGGCCTGCGTAAGCCTATACGTGTTCTTATCAATTTACACTTTTTTGCAATCTGTAACCACCTGATTTAATTTAATTTAATCGGCTATCTTGGATGACTCCTCTTGGGAATTTTTCACTTGGGTCATGACCCTCCACAGTGGGATCTCCACCCCTTTAGGGCCCCTTTGTATACCCTATGCATTCTTATTTTCTACATTTTTTGTAATTTTGCGTGGTTTGGTTGCAATAAAAAAGAACTGAATTGAGTTAGATTAGAATAGTCAATCACAGACTAAAATTATTATATTTGATATTGGATGCTTGTGATGTGTTTCTGTGGCAGATGCCGCTTCTCCAGTGGCATGTCCTTTCCAGAAGGCATTCCACTTCACCTACAACAACCAGTCCGGTGGATTCTGTCGAAGTCCAACGTCCTACGCTCACCAATGCTCAACTGGTACCATGCTAAGACTTTACTTCAGACAATGTCGTCACTGCTTGCATACGTACGACAGCGGTAAGGAACACCGGTGTACAGTGCACATAAAGGCTGTGGTTTTTAGTTTATATCAATGAAATTGCGATGGCGGTAAAGGATGGTGGACCTAACGACGCTGTCCACTCTGATGATGTGTAGGTCTACCTAATCAAGAGACCATTAACGGCTTTTTATTTCTCTTTACAGTGACTCCTACAATACGACTTCCACCAAAATTATCAGTTAATCAAGCAGTTGATTATTATAAACAATCGGTAGTCACATAATCAATAGGTAGGTATAGTCAAAATGAGCGTTAGTTAATCAAATAAATAACAGGTAGCAAAATAAACATCAGGTAGTTGTATAAACAATATTTTGTCGTGTAAACAATATTTAGTCATATAACAATAGGTTTGGAAGGAAAATAATTATATCTGATTGCGATATTGACGCTCACGGTAGCGTTGGCTACAGTGCTCTGAAGCTGTAATTGCTATTGCAAGTAATAGTGTATTTCTAAACGCAATATAATGGGGTGTGCACTGTGCAGCAACTATAGGTTATGTATATGTATAACATTCGGCTAAACGACTTACAATCTTCTGATCCTGTAAAGCGCCTGATAGCAATCTCAGCAATACACTGACTACTTTCTTTTTTATTGAGCACTCAACGTGGAAATAGCAGCGCTAGGTAAGAATGTCTTGCATGGTAAAACATTAATGCGTATCGTGGCTAACAAGAATTAGTTGGTGCATGCAGACATGGATTCAGTATTCGACTTGAACTGATGAAATAATTTTTAATTGGTAATCTTCTAAAACAAAATGTTATTAAATTTTTAAAATTTCTTTGGGAGGGTTAGGTTTTGTGATAAAGGACTGTGTAATGACTGTCTATTGCCTGTCTATTGACTGTCTATTGACTGTCTATTGAATGTCTATTGACTGTCTATTGACTGTCTATTGACTGTCTATTGTCTGTCGTCTAATAAACTGTTTGCTATTGTAAACTTTGCTGTTTCTTCAGATGTAGAATTCGAATGTCTAGCGACTTGGAAGGACGGCAACGATCACTTTGCTTATGGAATCTTCATAGGAGAGAATTTCCTCAATCGCGAGGATTCTTATCGCTGCTTTGTAAGTGGTGAGCAAATTACGTCACTTTTATCTTCACATGTTTAATAATACGCACCAAATTATGGCGTTTCTATCTTATCAGACAGACGTACCTAATTATAGCGTTTCGTATCTTATTAGGCAGACGTACCTAATTATGGCGTTTCGTATCTTATTAGGCAGACGTACCTAATTATGGCGTTTCGTATCTTATTTAGGCAGACGTACCTAATTATGGCGTTTCGTATCTTATTAGGCAGACGTACCTAATTATGGCGTTTCGTATCTTATTAGGCAGACGTACCTAATTATGGCGTTTCGTATCTTATTTAGGCAAACGTACCTAATTATGGCGTTTCGTATCTTATTAGGCAGACGTACCTAATTATGGCGTTTCGTATCTTATTAGGCAGACGTACCTAATTATGGCGTTTCGTATCTTATTTAGGCAAACGTACCTAATTATGGCGTTTCGTATCTTATTAGGCAGACGTACCTAATTATGGCGTTTCGTATCTTATTAGGCAGACGTACCTTATTATAGCGTTTCGTATCTTATTAGGCAGACGTACCTAATTATGGCGTTTCGTATCTTATTAGGCAGACGTACCTAATTATGGCGTTTCGTATCTTATTTAGGCAAACGTACCTAATTATGGCGCTTCGTATCTTATTAGGCAGACGTACCTAATTATAGCGTTTCGTATCTTATTAGGCAGACGTACCTAATTATGGCGCTTCGTATCTTATTAGGCAGACGTACCTAATTATAGCGTTTCGTATCTTATTAGTCAGACGTACCTAATTATAGCGTTTCGTATCTTATTAGGCAGACGTACCTAATTATGGCGTTTCGTATCTTATTAGTCAGACGTACCTAATTATAGCGTTTCGTATCTTATTAGCCAGATGCATTGAATTGTCAGTATAGAGAGGATCCGTTTGCGTTGCAATCTGAGTGTTCGTGTCGGTCCGTTGCTTTGATGATGTATTGTATGAACCGTTCAGTGTTTTGTGTGCGAGGATAGGAGAAAGCATTGTGTACCTTTCAACTGGTGCACTTGTGTGAATGAAATGAATCCGATTTCCTGACCTTTATCCGCCTGGACAGCTCTCGATCGCTTGATAAGATTAATTGCATCAGTCAAGGCAATGGAGGCATTTGCATGCCTATAGGAACTTCTGCTCTCAATGCCAAAACGCCAAAACATTAGGTTTTTTAACACTCATTTGTCACCATTGTTTGCTATTTGCAACCGCGAGCTATGGCAAACAGTAAACCTGTCTTTTTAAAACATTTGGATTTAAAAGATGCAATTAAATAACTTTAATGGTCTGAAACTGACCGTAATGGTAATCGTATCGAGCCACTCTTCCTCCTCTTTAGACTTTCACTTGAAAAGTCTTACACTAAATCCGATCAGTGTCAGCAATGTGCAAAGATGTCTGACAAAATTGGGACATTATTATTTTTATGCATTCAACGATTTGATCTGATTTCATAAACTGCAGGGTCAATGGCAGAACGTTCAATTGCAAAGACAAAGAGCAAAAATAATAACATGTGAGAGGCAAAGGCTGACGTGTGACTCCATGTAGGCAGTGGCGTAACAATAGGGTAGACTGGGTAGACAAAGTCTAGGGGCCCCCGAGTGTAGAGGCCCCAGAGGGCCCCCGAGTTTGCAAGACTTGTCATTTCAGCCTTGTTAGGAACTTACAGTTTACTGTAATTTGTACTTGTATCTTGTTCATATACATCAGCATTTCAGTAAATTAATAAGTAATAATACATTTCAATAAGTACCGTAGGAAGAGGGCCCCACCTTCATATTTTGTCTAGGGGCCCCCGAGTTCCTAGTTACGCCACTGCATGTAGGAATCTTGAATAGGAGCTATATAAATTTTTGATCTATTCGTTGACTTATATAAGTTGAACAAACACCTCTGAGTCAAGATGCTTCCCAACTGAGTTAAAGAGATGCGGAGAAAGTGTTGTTCATGTCCACCCATGCACGCACCCTAGATAGCATGTTCTTCATTCTCTGCACTCGATTTTCTTGCAGATACGCCTTGTAGGCTAAATGAACATTTACAATATATAATACAGTCATTTAGACGTTTTATGCAAGCACATGCAGCAGTTACCTAAGTCAATCTGCGCCTCTTCCTCATTCACTGAGATAAGTGAGGCTTCTGTTGGTGTTTAGCTCTATCAGAAGACAGGCAGCGTGGTCTACATGGCGATTTCATCAGACGCCACTTGTCGAGGTCTTCGAGGTCCCAAAGATGGTCCTTTGGTCTTAGAACTGACTGAAGGTAAGACGACATTCACGACATAATTCACTCAACCGTCATCTTAACAACCACGTTTTCTGTAATTGTTTTCATGCTAATTCCATCTCCGGTTTGCAAGTTACCATGTGTGGAAACATGCGCGCCAACTCCGGACTCACTGAAAGCGGCTGCATGAGTACTTCACCTAACTCAGTCCTGAAATTGAGTGTTACACTATTTTGAGGCTATTGGTTGCATTAAATCGCTGTATAGCAAAATTAATTACAGCCTTTTATACAATGTCATTATTGCTTGACTTCTCTGCTGGTCAAGAGGCCCAAGACGGGTCACATCCTAATCCTACAGACATAACAGCTTCGTCTTGCAGGCCTCAAGCATGGCCTTTATTCATTATCCAAGTTGAGGTTTATGTGTAGGCCTATACAATCATGTCCGTATATTCATACGTAATCATGCACAATATCTCTTGCTAATTCTATAGCGCTTCTCGTGATCCCCACTATGGCGTTAAATACACAATATTGTTCTGTATTGTATCTACAAATTTATATAGCGCTTCGCACAGAATTACTGCTGTGCCTATTCAGAGGCGCTTTCAGCACGAAAAAACGCCGGGGGAAAGAAATTATTCCATTGTTTCGAAAGAACGAGAGACTGATAAGGAGGAACGAATCATTATATCAATGGCTGTGATTATGCATTTATGCAATATCAGGTACTGTTTATATATATATAATGACATAATGTATATATAATGTATATATAATGTATGTACGCGGAGGTTATAGGCCTACACGACATCGAGAGCATGAGGTAGACTATTAATTTTATGCTTTCATGATTGTAGTGCTGCCTATGGCGTTTAGAGACTGTTGAAGATTAATTGCAGCTGATCATTGCATAGAATCTACTTTTGAATTCAGACGACAAATTCGTCCGTTGGACGATCTAAAAACACGCCGTGAGACTGTTGTGTGTTTCGAAGAAATCCCGCCGGTCATCGGTGATCAGAGATACCGAAAAAAACGCACCCGTTTTGCTTTAGCCCTCTTCTCGTAAATAATTCAGTTAGTCTCGGCATTCATCCATCGAATAGTCGTCTTATCCTCCTCAGGATTTGCTCATTAATTTATTGTGCGCGTCTGCATGTATCGTTCTGACTAGTCGTTCTGTGAGAGAGGCGCTGTATATGGATTTTTTATTTTTAGATACAATGCAATACAAAGTATATTTGTTGTACTTGTCAGTAATGTAGCCGGGCTCTGAAAGCCTCCGATGAAGGAGTGGATGAATCTAGCAGTAGGCTAAGCAACCGAGCAGCACGCTGAGCAGAGCTGGCGTATATCTGGGTTTTAGTGTGATAACACCTTTTATCGCTGTATTCTTTGCGAATGTATACACCTGTGCACACTATACATACATTTGAGTATTTATACTGCCACCATTGCATGGGACACAGCTGCAACGCTTCTTGTAAGGGCCAGTCTGCAGCGACTGTAAAAATATACTCTTTAAAGGAAAACGCATCATGACTGTTAAATCACCTGATTCCTCCTCTCTGCTTCTCCCCCCTTCCGACGACTTTCTGTTCCGATGAATCTGACGCCTCACTTCCATGCAAGCACCATTCTCTGTGAATAAAGCGCCCTTGAAACGACGCTGGCTTCATTGACTCGGATTAAAAAATCCACGAGACTTTAGTAGAGAATCCTTTCTTTAATTCCCTGAATGTACATCCAGGATCAACGTTCAAACGTTTGTCGTCTTCTCATCACATTCGTTGTCTGGCGTTTTTGTGACCCTGACCCGAATCTGCCGATGGCTAGCTGTGCGTGTTTTTTTATGTATAAGTGCAAAGATGCAATGCGCTTAAAAACGCGAAACGTATGATCTCTGAAGAGCTATTAGCAGTTGGCTATGTGTATGATTACAGAGGCCCTCTCTCTCACGCAGTCACTCACCACTCACTCCCTCCCCTATGTCTTTCTCTGTCTTTTGTCTGTCGTTTTGTCTCTCTCTTCTCTCTGTCTCTCTCTGTCTCTCTCTGTCTCTTTGTCTCTCTCTGTCTCTGTCTTTCTCTCTCTCTGATCTGTCTCTCTGATCTGTCTCTCTGCCTGTCTCTATCACTCCTTTTTTCACTCCCTCTTTCATTCACTCCATCTCTTTTCTCTCTGTCTGCATGTCTCTGTCTCTGGCTCTGTCTGTCTTTCTTTCTGACTCTCGGTTTCTCTCCAACACTCCTTCCTCACTTCCTTTCTCACTTCCTCTCTCTCTCTCTCTCTCTCTCTCTCTCTCTCTCTCTCTCTCTCTCTCTCTGGCCGATACAACGAGCCAGTCTAATTGCCGTCTAATTGCCCATCTGTCTATCTGTATGTCTGTTTGTCTGTCTGCGTGTCTGTCTGTACGTCTTATTCCGTGTCTCAGTTAAGCAGGATAAGCGACCGGTTTTTGAAGCCACAGAGCATTTGCTTAATCTCCATTCGAGGTCTTCTCAAACTGCATTCGTCTTCTTTGGCAACATTTTTAACGATCGTTGATGCCAGCAACAATATCCATTGGGATGGAGCGGGGTGGGGGCTGGATGGGGAGTGGGATGGGATCTGGATGGGGGTTGGATGGGGAGCGCAGTCGGTCAGTGGGCGTCGACTTGGCCGATATCCAATCTTGTCAGTCTTCCTACATGCTATTTCTGAATCTAGTTTTAACCCGCGTAGATAGATGTGCTATTTCCTGCTTTTAAAAATCTTGTTTGGCCCATAGCCTTCCATATCTTATCCAGTGCATGAAAGCTTAAGTAATTACAAATCACGGACGCAAACTAGATCTTCTGCGATCTCTCGGCCAAATTGTAATCTTCTGACAGCTTATTCCTCTCTGTATAGATATACGTATATGCAATATATAGCGTATGGGTCTATGATGATATATCTATTATCCATACACTCACAATATGCTATATGTGTGTATCCTTGTAGTTATATATAGTTTATATATATATAATATATATATGTGCATATAATCGAAATCGGGAAGTAAGGCAGGAAATTGTACGGTTATAGGTTATGTGTGATATGTTACTATGAAGCATAAAGTTGCAATTTTTGAGAACAGACCCTCTTGCACTGCTGAGAATGAGTGCTGCTTTGTTGTGTTGCCAGTGGCGCATTTAGAGGATCAGAGGATCCACATGATCCAGACCGCCTTCAACTGAATTAAGCCTTGGCTCTCGGTGGCCCCAGATAAAATCCTGACAGATATATGATTATAAATTTATAGGCAACGAATAATAGAAGAGATTACAATAGATGTCTGCTTGTTTAGTGAAAATCAATCTAAATAAATATTTATCATAAATAATAAATTATATGCTTTTCCGATTTTGCTCTCCTAAACTGAGGATTGATAAGACAAAAAACTACTTGGTTCATATTCAAATCTTTTGCCAGTTTATGACTAGGCGAAAATCAGTTTAAAGTATGCTTTAAGTTGACGCCAAACCCTAATTTCCTTGGCCATCCGCTTCCTGGTGGCCATCCATTCCAGCGTGCAGCGAACTCCCTGCCCTCGTGTAAAAATCCTGAAACCATGACAATATCCGCATCTGTCTGTGTCTTTGTTTGTCTGTCTGCTTGTCTGTCTCCCTGTCTGTCTCGCTGCTTCGTTCTATATCTTACACGATCGCGCAGTTTTTAACCTCTGTTTCTTTGGCTCTGGCTTTCTTTCTCTAAGTCTGCCTGCTTGACTATGTTTTTGTGTCTGTCTTACGCAGAAGAGCGCCTTCTATCAAGTCATATTGAATGACACCGGAAACTGTAGACGCAACCCGTGGCGCCTGGGAATGAGCAGAGGCTGAGGCAGAGCAACAGGCCCCCCTAGCTCCCCGTTCGATGAATTCCCCCTGGGATGGATGGAGGGAGCTAGTCGGCCGCCTGCCCCCAGTCTTTAGACGGCCGCGGCGCCTATTAAACGATGGCCATGGGACGGTGGCTAGAACTGAGGGGAGACGGGGGTTAATCAATCCTCCATCGTTGCTTGCATCTATAGAGGGGAGATGGGGGTTAATCAATCCTCCATCGTCGCTTGCATCTATAGAGGGGAGACGGGGGTTAATCAATCCTCCATCGTTGCTTGCATCTATAGAGGGGAGATGGGGGTTAATCAATCCTCCATCGTTGCTTGCATCTATAGAGGGGAGATGGGGGTTAATCAATCCTCCATCGTTGCTTGCATCTATAGAGGGGAGATGGGGGTTAATCAATCCTCCATCGTTGCTTGCATCTATAGAGGGGAGATGGGGGTTAATCAATCCTCCATCGTCGCTTGCATCTATAGAGGGGAGATGGGGGTTAATCAATCCTCCATCGTCGCTTGCATCTATAGAGGGGAGATGGGGGTTAATCAATCCTCCATCGTCGCTTGCATCTATAGAGGGGAGACGGGGGTTAATCAATCCTCCATCGTTGCTTGCATCTATAGAGGGGAGATGGGGGTTAATCAATCCTCCATCGTTGCTTGCATCTATAGAGGGGAGATGGGGGTTAATCAATCCTCCATCGTTGCTTGCATCTATAGAGGGGAGATGGGGGTTAATCAATCCTCCATCGTTGCTTGCATCTATAGAGGGGAGATGGGGGTTAATCAATCCTCCATCGTTGCTTGCATCTATAGAGGGGAGATGGGGGTTAATCAATCCTCCATCGTCGCTTGCATCTATAGAGGGGAGATGGGGGTTAATCAATCCTCCATCGTCGCTTGCATCTATAGACAGTCGATGCTGGGCTCTCTCTCATCGAGACGCCATGACCCCGTTACGAGTTCAGAGCTGCAGCAAGACATTCTCTAAATCTCATTGAGATGAGCTGCTTCATATCGTAGCATGAGCAATATTGAATGTAAGATTCGAGTAGCAACAACATTTACTCATCATCGTCGTTGTCGCCTTCATCATCATGACCATCATCGTCATTGTAGTCGTCGTCAATATCATTTAGTTTTATGTGGGCCTCACAGATATGATATTGGTGATGATGATGATGATGATGATGATGATGATGATGATGATGATGATGATGATAATGATGACAGTGTGCACATGAGGCCAGTGTTGCGATTGACGATCTTCGCGCTGCTCTCGTCATTGTGTTCTAAATGTCGCAGCTTTTTACAATCTGAAATTTCTTAGTAGATCCTGGTATTTATTTTGTCGGCAGCTGATCACCTTTGTATATCAGTTTCCTTTTAAGAAAGCAATTATCCTCATATTGGGTTTCACAGGTCACGAAAATCGAAACTCCGGACAACAGCAATACTTAAAATCAGTCCTTATTAGCAAGACTTATATCGCTATTCAAAGATGGGATTTAAATCGTCTTTTTCGGGTCATATCTAAGTGAAGAAATCCTCTTATAATTCTGCGATTTCTTGTCTGATGGACGTATTCGTCGTGAAACATTCTTCCTCTGTCTGTCCGTTATCTTCAATACCTTGTGCCATCTTGTTATTTAACTGAAAACTTACCTCTTGCAAATACTTGTCCACCTGTCAACCTCTCATTACATCTGTCTGGCTCACACCTATTGGATGGATGCAACCAGAGAATTTCCTGTTAATTAACGCCTATGAGGAATAGCACAATGAGAACTGCCTCCTCTTTTGTCTGTACACACGTCTATCGGCTATATATAGCATGAACGCTTCTATATAGGCATAAGTGTAACTTTGCAGCCTTCTGTTCATATATACGTGCTTCGTGTTCTTCTTGTCTCTCTCTCTCTCTCTCAACGTCTGTCTTCATGACTGATTGCTATCCATGAATTTTTCATGTCGCTTGCTTTTCCTCCGACAAAACTAAGAGCATCGCGTTTGCAGCAGACGTCGACTCTTCTGCACAACGCAGCAGCAGCGCCGTTGATAGAAATCAGAGCGCACTTGCCTCTGCAGTCATTGTTCATCGTCTGGTCCTTTCCTCCTCTGCCGCATCGTCATCATCATCATCATCATCATCATCATCATCATCATCATCGTCGTCGTCGTCGTCGTCATCATCATCATCATCAACATCATCATCATCGTCATCGTCATCGTCATCATCAACGTCATCGTCATCATCATCATCATCATCATCATCATCGTCATCGTTATCGTCATCGTCATCGTCATCGTCATCGTCGTCGTCGTCGTCGTCATCGTCATCATCATCGTCATCATCATCATCATCATCATCATCATCATCATCATCATCATCACTATCATCATCATCATCATCATCATCATCACCATCATCATCATCATCGTCATCATCATCATCAGTAGCAGCAGCAGCAGGCAATCCATTTCACTCACGACTTTCGGTCTAACTATATTCCATCCGATTACAAACCGGTGATTGGTGGCAGCTGGAAACCATGAACCTCACATGCAGCGTCAACAGATATCCTGGCGACAACAATACGAGATGTTGGTCTTTGTCAGCATTCTTCAATATATTTCAACGTTTCGTATTTATCTCCTTAAATAAGTCAATTTTTATCGCCCACCGCAACTTCTTAGAAACTGAATAGGTATATAATTAATTATATATATATATATAATACATAACTATATAATATATATATATATACATACATAAGCATATAATGGCGATTGGTATACATTTGATGTATAGACTATATAAATGGTATTAACTGCACATAAAAATTCCGATTTATATTGTGAATGCGTGGGCACTCTGTAAAGGTCGTCTAGACTCTACAGTGTAGACAGTGTAGACTCTACACTGTCTACACTACTAAACAGACATCAATCACTGCAGAAAAACATTGCATAACCTCTGCTATAGTATTATATCCATGCAGCGACGCGGGGCGCTCTTGTGAAACATGGCTTTCAGATGATCTTCTGAAGTCGTGAGTTTTGCGCTGAGCCACGGTTTTCAGACATTTTTCTTATACCAGAGAATTGCGTGTCGTTTTAGTCGATATCTGAGCGACACGAAGCTCTTTAGTGCGACCGTTTTATGTAATCTTTTAATGAAATCGTCAATTGGTAAGCTGCGCAATTTTGTCCGTTTGGTCACGTTCCACGTATACGCAGAAAATCATGAATTCAAATCGATTCTCACTCGCGTTAACAGCTGCGGTTATTCCTTTAAGCATCATGTCCATACCAATGGCGGAAAATCTGTCTGGATGGCATGGAAATTGTCTGGTGACAGTTCAATCATTGGTCCGTGAACCCAGCTTCAGACGGTCCGTATAGACCCATTCCAACCGATACAGAGCATTTTGCTGTGGACTGTGGTCAGAGTGAAGACAAGCTCTGCTTATGGATGGGAAATGTGGCCGCAGTAGTGACTAGCGCTGTCAGACATAGGCAGTGCCATGGAAATTCGGTCTTCGGACGCCAATTGTGTGCGGTGTCTTTCATGAACGAACCACATTCCTTCTCGTCTGCAGGAGAACATTTCATGACCGACTATTACCATATATTACCGACTCGCATTTATGCTTGCAGTATGCAAATCATCAGCCGTATATGCAAATGAACTGCAGGCAATGCGTGCTAAAGAACTAATAATGATTATACCATGTGGCTGCATGCGTGTGAGGTAATGGACAACCAGGAGCTCTCCTTCAGCTGGACCAATTACCAATTCATATGAAGGTCGCATCAATTTGGTTGTACTCGAGTAGTCAAAGAATATTATGCAGTTGCTTTGGTAAAGAATGGAGACGTCAAACATTCGAACCTGCCTAAGGGCAGAGAACGGAAAAGAAGAAGAAGCTTTGGTAAATAGCTTTCGCTCATGGATTGTAATGTCACAAGTAGTATAGTTTCAGTTGAGCAAAACTATGGGATAACAATGATCATTAGACAATATAGGGTCGCCCTCCTCCCTCAACCAGGCTCGAGACTGGCACTGTTTGAACAGTGACAGCGTTGCAATGTCACACGAGATGTCGTAAGAGACCGCTATAGACTATATATTTATTATATATATATATATGTTCATCTATTCAAGTATTTATATAGCGCCTCTTCAAGGAAACTACTCAGAAGCGCTCCCGACTTCAGCATGGCCAAATAGAACAGTTTTACGTGCCTATAGAATGTGTCATATATAGCCTATATGGATTGTAATGTGATATATATAATTATAATATTATATGCTAAAAACCTTACATGTACTATCTTCGATCTGTAACATATCGAAATTAGGCCTACCACATTGGACTAACATAAAATGCTAATACGGAATAAAAGTAACAAGCTGTATTTTCCGTTCAAATGGGAGCCAATTACAGAGTTTGGTTTGGGCTCTAGTGTGCAGAAGTCCTCTACTTTAGTAAGAAGTTCCATCTGGCATGTATATTGTATACGTACCAGAAGCGAATGGAGTGTATGTAGTGTAAGAATTATCGCTAAGCTTTCTTTATGTGATGCGCTCAAGTTTAACTCGAACACTTCGTTAGCTATTCCCAAAATGAACTCGCATCTGCTTTCGATCTCCTCAGCTCAACTCGGCAAAGTGAAATCTTGTCGAACTAAACTGCAATTAAATGAAGCTTTCGTTAGTAAATAGAAACCGACTTAAACAGCGACATGCAAATGATAATAAAGAACTGGTCACCAATGTATTATACACAAGAGCATGTGGAACATCTTGGAGTAAAAAGAATTTTTTCATTGAACAAAATTTAAAGTCAGACGCAGTGTTCTGTATATCGTTACTGGTGTTGCGTTTTGATAGTGTTGTGTACATTTTAATCCCAATACAGCGAACACTATAAGCTCGCTTGTTAAGTCCTTGAGCAGAGCGAGTTAGATGCCATAAGAATCTTTTGTGGTATTGTAAGAAATTCTTTTTATGTTTAAAGTAGTTATAGCATTCAAGATACAAGCACAGTTAGACAAAATAGCATTCTGATTCTATAGGGGGGTGGGGGTGGGGGTGGGGGGATAACACTGGCTCAATTGGCATGCGGCTTATCCGGTTTAGTCGACATTGTACAACGTACATCATATTATGATAGAAATTTGGGCATGTAAAAATTAATCCCTATAAATGTGGATGTCATTAGTCTTTTCATGCATGCCTCAATTAGTTGAAATTGTTGCACGCTTACATTGACTGTGCGATTCTATTCGCTTCTCCTAATAAGCAAATAAGAAATTCGATACTCACATAGACAGGTGCGATTATTCATTGTTTATTCCTTTAAGCACAATGGCAACTAATGGCCAAAATTAGTCAGGATGTTTGAAAATTGAAAATAGGATAATGGACCTTACAGAGCCTGGTGGTGACATGTTTACACCTGCGGCTCCCTATCTCAAT
The DNA here is from genome assembly GCA_949752735.1 of Lumbricus terrestris. NCBI lineage: Eukaryota > Metazoa > Annelida > Clitellata > Crassiclitellata > Lumbricidae > Lumbricus > Lumbricus terrestris. The sequence goes on along the minus strand of OX457036.1, from coordinate 76,132,988 downwards.
CTGCCGTGTAGATGGGTTTCTTCTTTTTCTTCTGACTTGTATTAATCCCTCGCCGGGAAGGGATCAGCCACTCGGATCCTTTGTCTCCATAATATCTATATGGTTCTATGACCAGTGTCTTCCGGTGAGAAGTCTGAGAAGCCTGAGGTCCTGCTGCTGGAGCATGTTCGTCCATCTCATCTTCTTCTGCCGTCTCCGACTGCATTGTCCCTGCATCTCCATTGTTCTCCTGATGCTGGTATCCTCCGCCCGCGCTCCACATGACCCTATACCGCATCAGTGAAGATAATATAGATATAAGCTACGCATAATTATATAGTGCCTAGTTTAGATACATTTTTAGAATCAGATCGCTGATACTGAGATGCTTGTGACGAGGTTAAATCATAATTATTCAGTCATTCTGAACAGTTGTAAATAGACGTTTACATAATATCCAAGTTTATGAATTTCATTCATGAAGGAACCGGGTGGCACATTGGACAACACACTGGCATGGAGATAAGCGGAACTGAGTTCGATTCTCAAAGCCCCCGTATAGGATAGGCGTGCTTTGAAGGCTGCTAATAGCGTCATTGTATTGCAGGCTGTCTGCATGTTCTGATGGTAGGATTGATGTTAAAATTTAATAAGACTGTATCATGTAATCATACTGTGCTGTCACAGTCTTAAAAATAGACGAAGATTTTCAGACATTCTCTCTCGTCTGGCTTTCGAGTGTCGCTGTTGCGTATCCACTTTAGTCTCGGCTAGACTCCATGCATGTTCGATAATATAATAATTATGGTCACTCCGAATGGACTGCCGTTGGAGAAAAACTCACTCTCTAGAAATAATGCCAATTTATATTTTACAAGTTGCTGAAATCTAATTTGCATTGCCGTGATTGGGCTAGGAGGGCGTCTGAGTAGATTTCTTGAGGGGTGCAGTTTTTTTAATGAATCAATGAATGAAATGGCCATGTGCATTTATCTTATATGCTCCGGATTTGAATGTTCGTTATACATTCTTGTGCAAAGCGACCTCTTAAAAACTTTCGACCTGCAGTGAGTCGGTTAATTCTTCTTGTTGTTATTCAACGACACTGTTCCATATAAAGGATAGTTAGTGTGGCCCTCCTCCTCTATCCAGGCTTGGGACTGGCATTGCCAAAATGATGCAGTGGCGGAGTTGAGGCGTTTAATGCCATCGCTCGTCTTTTCTCTTCTAGATTTTAAAGACCATTTATCGGGTGTGTTTGTGTGCGTGCTCCTGTAAGTGTGCTTGCGTTTGTGTGCTTGTTTCTGTAAGTGTGTTTGCGTTTGTGTGCTTGTTTCTGTAAGTGTGTTTGCGTGTGTTAGTTTGCGTCTACATGTGTGCTCGTATATACGTTTGTGTGCGTGTGCTTGTGTGCGTTAACAGGAAGTTAATTAGGAATCGTTGGTTGCTAACTTATTGTACCCTTGGGTAGTCAGCCGGAAGATGTTTGCGCTTTTTGCATGCATGATCATACATCTATTGTTATAATACTACATTTATCAAGCCATCATCTGTACATTGCGTGAATTGTGTATGTAAATTATACTGATTATATATTATACAGTATATATATAATACATATGCATTATATCTAGATATAATATTATGGGTCTATATATTTTTATATACATATAATGCGATCTTTCTCTCGTGCGGTTGGTTGAGCGCCGCAACACGTATACTGTGTAAAGGCATGGATAATTGAGAACAATAGGCATGGGCTGTGCAGACAATCGTAAGAAATGAGCGTTTCTGCCTCGATGGCGCTATATAATTTGCTACACGTCCCTTGGAGTTCGACGCCTTTGATGAGCGACGCACCAAAGCCTTCTCGCTGCTGCTGCTGCTGCTGCTGGTGCATGCGGTCTCATGACAGTTTCATGGCTTTCTCATCATACAAGAAAACCAGTATTACACGTGAACACGAAACTGATGAACGAGCATTATAGTATTAACTAGTTTCGCGAGATTTGACTTCAGATGTCACTTTCGTCGAGTTGAGTCTTGTCACGTTTGTCTGTACGGGTCGAAAAGCAAGAATGATTCTTCCGTTCATATTTAGGGACGTCATTGCCGTTTTTTTCTGATTTTAGTCAAGGTTTGGATATCCTCGAATTTGGCTTAGTCATCTTTCGTTCGTTACTAACACCGGTCCCCGCCTGAAAAGATCTTTGAATGCTGTCTTTTTGCGCTTCCGAAATATTAACTTTTACGCTCATGTAACGATTCATTTTAGTTTACAAAAAAACTTTCAAACTTGTCTGACGTGAAAACGAATCGACAAGTTTTCTCCTCTAAGATTTATCAGTTTCCCATTTTGGTCTGTGAGCTCCGTTGTCACCGTAGAAATGGTAGATAGCGTAATGGGGACATAGTGGTCATGTGATGATGAGTAATTCCCAGCCGACGTAATCACCCTATGACTCACCCTATGACACACTCGATTAATGGGTTCACTCCAATTTTTAGGAGTCCCGTCTGGATTCAGTCTCTTGTCTAGTCGTGTACCTGGTCCTGTAAAATGATGACCCGGTAAATGCATCTCACCGGGAAACTTAGCCCATGGTAACTTTATGGTACTAGTGGCCGCATTCAATGAACTAACTAAATCTCCACCTTTCATGGCTCCTTTTACGAATTGAGTTTTAGTTTTCCCGCATACAACGCAAACGCCCCGAAGCATCGATCTCCCGTTATTAGTCACTACGTTCTGCACATCTCTCGTTTCAGTCTGTTTTTTACACTTTACGCAATACATTCGTTCCCTACTTCGTCCTTTCTCTATGAAGGCAGTTATATAGCGCCCATCTACTTGCGATACCTATTTAGAGATTAAAACCAAACTGTTTCGTATTTAAGTGTTGGTGAAACGTCAACGCAACCTACATGTACATGTGCATGGTTATGGGTATCACTATGGCTATGGTTATGGCTATGGTTACGGGCTATGACTTGGTGGGTCGGGTTTAGTGAAATTAAAGCTGTATTCAAGTCAGGAGAAGCAAAATTGACCAAATATCCATGTACGTCGGCGGTACGATAATAAAAAAATAGTTAAGCGGTATTAAAATACCGATAGGCCTAAACAGATTTAACCTGAAAGAGAGCAATAGCAAAGCGAGAGAATTAAATTTTTAAAAATGAATAGATAGATGCAATAAACATGGCGCCGTATTTTTACAGTGCCTGGGTGAAAATGCCATAAATTTTCAGCTTAAATCTCAGCGGATCTTTTGTAGCAGTGCAGAATACTCGTTTGTCACACACGAGCGGAATCAGTTGCAGTCAGGCGAGCAACGACGGTTTTTTTCAAGGATGAATAGAGTCTTTGATTTCGATAAATCTACGCGAGTCGGGTTTATTTCCGGAATTCATGGTCTGCTGACTAACGTTTCTGATTGAATGAGCCATTATGAGACCACATCGCATTAACGGATTCTAAGCGACACTGATAACGAAAATTATGAATCCATTGGCGATTACGTCACAGCGTCGTCAATGCTGATAAAGCGGAGGATATCCGACCCAGATCTCTCTGATCACTTCGTTATGATTTATATCGGTGACAATTACAGCTTAATTCTTCTCGTCTTTGCGTGTATACAACTATATACATACATACAGACGTTTGGATAGATTCCAAGGCCGTAGCCATGGCAGGATTGTGTTTGGGAGGGAATGTTTACTCGATCTTGTTAATCCTCTTCCACCAATGTCTAGCAATGTTGTTTTGGTTCACGAACATTCTCAAATGTTCCAATGTAAACACTCAGCTTAATGAATTATTCAGAAACTCATAAGCTTCCATAATTATCATCAGTGGCGTAGCCAGGAATTTATGATTTTTTTGCCTGGCCGGATGCCCCTTCTGACACCAACCCAACAGTATTGCAGTAAATAAAAAGGGAATAAAGTAACAAAGGGAATAAAGTAAGAAAAACAGTTGTTACTACAAGCAATTGTTTTGTTTTTCTTATTTAAGTGGATAAATAACCTTTAAAAAACTTTTTCCCTAGGCCAATGGGGGATTTACCCCTCGAGACCCCCTTGTCTACGCCACTGCATATCATCATCATGATTAGATCTTCATCGTAATCTAATCCATTATTCAGCCTGCCCTCTGGAATACCATCCCGCGCGTGTACTCTTTACGCTTTCCCATTCTTTCTACATCTCTGCCTGTACGTGTCTCTCTTCAAAATAGATTTCTTCTCTCGGCATACTTGCACCGGAAGAGCTACTACAACTAACACTATATATTATGTATGCTAATCTTCGCTTGATTTTAAGCTGACACAACGCAGTGAGATTACAGTTCATAGTAAGAACAGAATCTGATGATAACAGGTTATTACAGGAGTCGGATTCCACCATTATTAGCCATGCAAGGCAGGCGTCCATAACATCCAGCAGATCGCTTCACAACTCGATCTGCCGAATGGACGGTCGAATGGACCTTTGGAAGGGAGCGGGAAGCGAATCAAGCGATGCCGCCTCTGTGCACTCTTCGGACCAAACAGTGTATCAGAAACATAAACCCCTCCCCTCTATATTGAATGGGTATTGCTGTGAACGGCGCTATATAAGTTTTAAATTACATTAGGGCCTACGTCTATTTGGTAACTAGAATTGAAATTTTTAAAACGTCTGTAACTATGACATGGTATCGTGCTTAGCTGTCTTGAAAGTCACGTCTCGTTCGATCGGTTTTCGATAGGCATCTAGATCATTAGCCGTGAGTCTGTGATACATCATGCATTAATATATGGTACATTTTCAATAGCACCCACAACAGAAAGATTCGCATTTCGGGCACTGCATAAACTGCGTCAGAAAGATCGCTTGAGCTACATATACATAAGTCTGATTCGCAAGAGCCAGGGGCCGCTGAGGTGATTTCCGACGTCTTGTCAGAACGCAGCGAAAAGTGTTTTAGTCTGTGAAATATAGCCGATGAGCTCACACCACAGACTAATAGACCTACGTCCTCAACTGCTACAGAATGCTGGGACAGTCAGAATGAATAGCAAGACGAATGATGCAGAAGTTGCATTTACATCTGACTATGAGGAACACGGAATCTTCTGTCGGGTTTCTGCGTCTATATAGTGATCACATATACATGTATACACTGACATCTTCGTCGCCTGAAAATAGACCAAAATATCATTTGGAATCGATCAGAAATCCCGGTCCAGAGTTCATCTCTCCAACAACTGCAACGACGGAAGCAATTACAGCGCTGCAGCTGAGAAATGTTGCGCAACGTTCACCAGATCAGATTATTACCGTCTTTCTAATCCGTTCGCTGTCAGATCCCATAGAAGATCGTCCTGTGTTTTTCTCTCTCCTGCTCACCATTTCTCTTGTGTTTAGGTCTATTCAGAGACCTTCCTTCTACTAGCAATACATGCATAATTGACCAAAAAGAAGACCGGAGTGGTTGACAGATTACATACAAATCCGGAGTCTACGAATTTACTTGAAAATCTAAAGGTTTGGCCCTGCAGGAGTCGTTGGAAGAAATTATTCAAACAAATTGCAAGGCAATCATTGCAATGCATGCTTCAACTCTTTGGATGATTGGGGATCTTGTCTCATCGCCACTAGAGTCATTTAACACTCTCTACGGGTCCCCGCTGATATAAAATACTCCACAACAGTCACACAGGGAAATCTATTGTGTGACATCGGAATTGACCCTTGTCAACTCTTACACAAGGGTGTGATGGGATATATTCTATAATACGATCCTCCAATGCTGGTGACACCGCGACCTCTCTTCCACAAAACAAGACAATTTACAATCTTCCGCCCGTTTGCGTTTGCGCAATGACTGTATGCCAAGGAGTATACACTGTAGATTCTTTCCACCCTCGTTAGATCTCAAGACGTTGACCATGTCGTATTCTCCTTCCAAGAAATGAACAGAAGGTCATTAAATTTTGAGTTCGATGTATAATTGCTTATACTCACTCATAATCTGCAATTGAAAAAGATCTGATTCTAGAATGGGGTCACTAAATGAACAATGCATGGCACGTTCATGCACCATGACTGCATGCATCATTTTTTGCCTTTATCCGACAGCCCACACACACACACACACACACACACACACACACACACACACACACACACACACCATGACACATGAACACAACTTGCTTTCAATAGGCCTATGTATAGGCCTACATGTAGTGCAGGAATAATAAGCCACTGCAACGATAACGTCCCACCAGAATCAGCTGAGCCGCCATTCTCAACCTCGCTATAGTAGCCTATACGTAGAAGCAACCTTTATTCATTCATCCATTACGAGTATTTATGTAACGCCTCTTCAATGCGACTGTTGTTGTTCTGTATCCGCAGACGTCTATGGATGGCCGACTCCTCGATGTAGCTTTCCCTTCTGGCTGGCCTCTACCTCTTGGATCGACACTTCCGGTGACGTCATCTACACGTTCAACGCAGCCAATGACGTCATCGCTGTCCACTCCTCTCAGCGCAAGAACGACTTCTCCATTGCGCATGCGCGCGCAGTGTTTAAGTGCCTCAAGACGGACGGACGGACGGGCAACGACAGCTCAACGTCCGCTTCAACCGGAAATAGCACCACAGCCACCACCGGTGACGTCATCTCGCTTGACTCATCGAACGTCACCGTACTAGCCCACGTCCTCGAAAAGTGGTTGGTAGTGCTCAGGGATTTCATTTACCTTAGAAACCTAGGTAATAGTTTTAAGGCATCGATGGTGAAAAAACATAATCATTCGATGCTGGTGGGGAAAATGTCTACCTGCGTCAATGTTTGACAGGGTATTGATCATAGAGGTTGTAAAACGACAGGACTGAAAAGAAAACGGAATAAAACGTCGTTTCAGATTTTTTAAACGAGAAAACAAGAAAAAATAAAGACCAATTTTTTCATTCTCTATTTTTTTCTTGGATTTAGTTTATGGCCTACCTTAGAAACCTAGGTAATATAAAGCTGTGCTATTTTGCTTGCTGAATAGAATTTAATTGCGTAAACAAGGGTTTCAATGTTTGTGCTGTACCAAAATCTAACAAAGTCCAATTATTTTTCGTTCTCTGTTAGATTTTGGTACTGCATAAAAATTAAGACCATTGTTTACGCAATTTAATTCTATTCAGCAAGCAAAATAGAACAGCTTCATTAGTAAGCACTAAATAAAACAGTCAAATAGCGAATTAGCGAAATCCTTGAACGTAGGCATATAGGCCTACTTGACCAGCTTAAGGGATATAGATCTTCATGTAGGCCTAAGACAAAAATAAAATTAAGGAAAATGAATACAGGGTGCGCCATAAAAAAAGACCCCCCTAGGTTTTTTCCAATATCTTGGCCTAAAGTGAGAATTTCAAAATGAAATTTTACAGTCTTGAAGACAATTCATATTTACATATGATGGCCAAATTTCATCAAAATATTTCAAACAAACCAAAAGTTATGTCACTTTTAGGGAGGCCACTCACCGTTTTTTGACGATTCAAAAACGTAACGCAACAAAAAGTAGGTTTTTGCCAATATTTTGGCCAAAAGTAAGAATTTCAAAATGAAATTTTTACAGGCTGATAGACAATTCATATTTACACATGATGACCGAAATTTCATCAAAATATTTAAAACAAACCAAACGTTACATCACTTTTAGTGAGACCACCCTCGGTTTTTTGACGTTTTTGAATCATCCAAAAAACCGAGGGTGGTCTCACTAAAAGTGATATAACTTTTGTTCTGTTTTAAATATTTTGATGAAATTTTGGTGATCATGTGTAAATATGAATTGTCTGTCAGCCTGTAAAAATTTCATTTTGAAATTCTTACTTTTGGCCAAAATATTGGCAAAAACCTACTTTTTGTTGCGTTACGTTTTTGAATCGTCAAAAAACGGTGGGTGACCTCCCTAAAAGTGGCATAACTTTTGGTTTGTTTGAAATATTTTGATGAAATCTGGCCATCATATGTAAATATGAATTGTCTTCAAGACTGTAAAATTTCATTTTGAAATTCTTACTTTTGGCCAAGATATTGGCAAAAAACCTAGGGGGGTCTTTTTTTTGGCGCACCCTGTACATACAGTAGGCCTAAATAAATAAATATGGTAAAAAAAATTAAAAAACGGAAAAACGAGACGAAAGATTAAAAACAATAAAACGGGATTGTTTAGAAGAGTTAAAAAACGAGAAACTTGTTGGAACTATTGCCTATGGTCGACAAAAGTGTTGAACGTATTTGGAGGTCAGTTATTGACCAGATTGGACTCACCTCCTTTTCTAGTCTCGTAACGTAGCAGTTAGAACGATATATATAATTTAACGAGTCATTGAACAAAATATTGTCAGTTGTACAAATCCTAGATGCTCTGGTAGCAGTTTTACAATTAAGAAAATGAGGATGCAAAGCTCGCATAATGAAAAATATAAATTTTAATATACAGTATTAGCTCTATAGGTCAATTTACCATTTTACCTTAGTAGGTATTGATGCATTTGACGAGCTCTATACATATTGAACTAGGTCTGATCATTGGATATTTATAACTCGTGTTCTTTCTAAAAAAAGTAACCCCGAAAGACTCAAAACTTAAAATTTTCAACTTCTTAAAACACAATATCTATAGGCCTAGACCTAAATACCAGTGGTTTCCCCTTAACTTTAGCCAGCCATTCTATCCTAATTCAATAGAGCATAGTGTAGCTTTTTCCAACTTTGTGAGCACTGATATTTTATGCACGGTCACGTATGCACTGCATAAATTGTAAGCTTCAGACATAGCGTATACCATGTATAATGCAAATATTTCGAGGTACAGATGTGCGCTGGTCGTGTAACTTAAGGAAGAGGTGAGCACCGTACCAACGTGTGCAGGCATTCGTACAAATTGAGCGTCTCTGGCTTCCTCGCGGCAGCATCGAGAGGCGCATCATTTTCTACGAGTCCCACGGGAGACTGCGCTCTTAGCGACTGACTCCTCCTCGCATGAGCGCCGGTTCTATTGTAGGCGGCTCTGCTCGTCGTGCTTTATTCCTCCGACCTGCTTCGGCTTTGATGTAACGTGGAAGAGGAGGGGAAGAAGGAGAACATATAGGAGGAGGAGGAAAGGAGGTGTAGGAAGAAGAAGAATTGGAGATAGAAGAGGATGAGGAGGCGGAGGAGGAGGAAGAACAAGAAGAAGAAAAGGAGGTGGAGGAAGAAGGGGAGAAGGAGGAAGTAGATAAAGAGAAGCTAGGAAGAGGAGGAGGAAGATGAGGAGGAAGAAGAGGAAGAAGTAGAATAGGACGACAGTTATAGGAGGAGGTGGAGGTAGAGATGCTTCTGTATGTGTGTTTTGTTTGCTGCAGCCAATCCCGCCATCGATGCTTGAGAATTCAAAGACGTCATCTCAGTCTGATGCATGTTTACACAGGTTGGTGATTTCAACATTCTCTAGTCCTCTACTCCTCTACTCCTCTGCTCCTCTACCTTCTTATCTTCTACCCCTGTGCTCCTCTATTCCTATATGCTCATCTACTCCTTTGCTCCTCTGCTCTACCGCTCTTCTGTCCATCTACGGTACTACTCTACTCCTCTTCTCCTCTGATACTGTAGTCCTCTACTCCGCTATTCCTCTACTACTCTTCTCTTCTGATCCTCTGATCCTCTCTCCCATCGACCAATCGCTAGTCCTCTACCCCTGGGATCCTCTGCTCCTCTGCTCCTCTACCCTCTTATCTTCTGCCTCTTTGCTCCTCTATATATTCCTCGATCTGCTCATCTACTCATTTGCGTCTCTGCTCTACCGCTCTTCTGTCCATCTACTACTCTACTCCTCTACTCCTCTGCTCCTGTAGTCCTCTGCTTCTTTGCTCTTCTGCTCCCCTATTCCTCTACTCCTCTTCACTTCTGCTCCTCTGCTCCGCTCTCCCTTTGACCAATCACCACAAGCTCCATGTTTTCTGCGCTGCCGACAAATGTCCATAATTCACGCATCATAAATCGTCGTACACAACACATGCGTCAGTCCACCTTCTATTTTCTTTCTCACTTCCATCTCACACAGCAGATAGACATCTATTTGTCCATCTTACTTCCTGTCTCTCTATGTATTATACGTCTCGGTTTTCTTGACGATCCGTCTTCGCTTTCGGTATTGCACATTTTTTCCGGTCCATCTATCCCGTCCCTCAGTGTCTTAGCCTCTCAGTTCGGCGCCATTATACTGTCTGCTGTGTATGCTTGTCAACGTGTTTGCCTATCTGTCTGTCTGTCTGTCTGCACGTGTGTCTGTCTGTCTGTCTGTCTGCACGTGTGTTTGTTTGTGTGGTTGTCTGCCGCAACTCGTATGTGGCTTTGACCGCGGCCATTTACTGGCGACTTCTTTCTGCTGCTGCTGGTCTGATTGAGTGTGGCGACTAATTGCCGATTGCAGCAGAAGCAGGACAGACTCCTCTTCCACTCCATCTTCATTTGCATTCGCCCAATCCCACTGACTGACTGACAGATCCACCGACCACCTGCTGCAGTAGCAACGGCATGCGAGAAGATGCGCCAAATGATGTGTTCTCAGAAAGAAAATTAGCATGGCCATGTAATAAACATAATTATGGGCCATGCTGCATGTATTGCATATTATACCGTCCGTTGTTATACAGGATAATAACATATGCAAATAAATATAAACATACTGTATACCAGCTTAACGACGTCCAGTTATTTAATTTGTGTTAATGGAGTTTCTTAATTAACACATTTTTTAAAACAAAATTTAGTTATGTGTGTCTGTTTATATGTCATTTTTTCTTATTGTGATTATTGCCCATAAACACGATTCTGTAGGCCATACATGTATTGTATAATGTATATTACGCTTACCAGATATAGAAAGGCTACTTACTTACTTACTCTCAAATACGCTATGTGTGCATGTGCACTTGTTATAGCGCCCCTTCAATTACTACTCAGAAGCGCTCTCGACCACAGCGCGGACACTGAATCGGAGTTTCACGCCGAAGCGCTTGAGCAATTGCCAGTGAGTGACTTGCTCAAGGTCTCTAAGCGACGGTTTGAGGTGGATTCGAACTTGCAATCTTTCAGCTGCAAGGCGACGAACTTATCCACTAAACCACCTCGCCCCACATGTTGATGTGAAGTATTATTTTCATTTAGGTTCGAAGGTCATGTAATAATAATCAATGCGAATCAGTTAATATGACAGAGTTAGACCGTTCTATTTTCTTGAGTGTTTGACCGGACACGTGACCCTTTCCGTTTTTCCTTTTTTCCTTTTCTTTCCTGTTCCTCTATTCCTTTTTCTTTTCCTTTTTTCCTTTTCTTTTTCTTTTTCCCTTTTCTTTTCTTTTTTCCTTTTCTTTTTTTCCTTTTCCCCTTTTTTCTGTTTCTGTTTCTTTTCTTTTCCTTTTTTCCTTTTCTTTTCTTTTCCTTTTTTCTTTTCCTTTTTTCCTTTTCTTTTCTGTTTCTCTATTCTTTTTTCTTTCTTTTATCCTTTTCCTTTCTTTTTCTTTTTCCCTTTTCTTTCCTTTTTCTTTTTTCCTTTTATTTTCTTTTCTTTTTTCCTTTTCTTTTCTGTTCCTTTTTTCTTTTTTTCTTTTTTTTTCTTTTCTGTTTCTTTATTTTTCTTTTCTTTTCCTGTTTTCCTTTTCTTTTCTTTTTCTTTTTTCCTCTTCTTTTCTTTTCCCTTTTTTCTTTTCTTTTTCTTTCTTTTTCTTTTTCTTTTTCTCTTTTCTTTCCTTTTCCTTTCCTTTTCTTTCCCTTTTCCCTTTTCTTTTTTTATGTTCTTTTTCTTTTTCCCTTTTCTTTTCCTTTTCTTTTTCCTTTGTTTTCTTTTTCTTTTTTCTTTTCTTTTTCTTTTTTCCTTTTCTTTTCTTTTTCGCTTTTCATTATCTTTCCTTTTCCTTTTCTTTCCTAAAGTAACTTTAAGGTCCATTCCGAATTCATGGCTGAAGTCGGACTGACATAAATATCGAGGTCGTACAGCCTACAGGTCACCAAGGGATGAAGAGAGACTCAGCGCTATATAAAGGCAGATTCATTATAAGCTAGGGCTTCCCTATAAATTTTGCCTACTGTGCCTTTGCGACATGCAGTCCTAGCACTCGATAGGGTCTTAAAAGTTCAATCTGACTTGGCATCATGCACCGGGTGCGTGTTTTACACGGCCTCGCTGGAGCGATAATTTCATAGACTGCCACTTAAGGACCTAAAGGACTAAGTACCTGCCATGATGTCCTTCATGTAGCTATACATTAGACCTATAGTCTGCATGTATACTCTATAGTCTGCATGTGGGTTCGTGCATACTTGCATGAGTATCACGTCTTCTGTCTTTAGTACAGGCTGTGTAGTATTGTGCACTATGAACATTGGAAAGTGCTCAAAATGATTTTTGCCGACGTTGCCACCACCACCACCACCACCACCACCACCACCACCACCTTCGTCGTCGTCGTCGTCGTCATCATCATCATCATCATCATCATTATTATCATCATCATCATCATAATCATCATCATCATCATCATCATTATTATCATCATCATCATCATCATCATCATCATCATCATCATCATCATCATCATCATCATCATTATTATCATTGCCGTTGTTCCTGCTGTGGTTTTTTTACCAGAGGCAGAAAAAAATAATCCATCAGGAACTAAAATCAGGTCATAAGAGTAAAAAATGATTACCCGGTATCCCAAAAATCCGGCATCGCCCCAGGTTTCACAAGCTTCCGGAAATGTTCCTCTGAACGGAATGGCATTGTGAAGCGCCACTGTACAGGTGACAGGTGGAATCGGTGGATGAAAAGTCGTTGGAACAGGAAATTAGTTTCACGTCGATCACCGCACGCAGCTGACATAAAACGTCTGCACATTTCTCATTTGTCATTTTCACTATCGTAATTATTTTACCAATCCAGGCTACTTCTAAACCCACAAGAGGGAAAAATTGTCTTGAGACAATTTAAGTAACATCTGAAACGTCTGCATTTCATCCAATAATTCTGGAAAGTCGAAAGTAGCCTATATACTGCGGTGAGTCATGGCATTGAATCGCTGAATGAATGATAATTGAAAGCGGTTGGAATAGACGGTTAGTTATTATTATTATTAATGTTGTTATTATTATAATTATCCATTTATATCATTAATATCATCATCACTATTATTATTATTTGCATTGTTATTATTATTAATATTGCTGGAATTTTATTTTTTTAATTTTAGCCCGATGTATTTATATAAGTATCATTATTACTATTTTCATTACTGTGATTATTAATTATTATTACTTTTTTATCGCCATCGTTCATTTGTTAAATTTTTCAAAACAGGCGGCGAATTGATTTGAGGCAGAGAAAAGCGCATGCCGTGAAATACCATGTATTACATTGTATTCATTCATTCATTCAGTCATTCAATCATTCATTCATTCCGTCATTCAATCATTCAGTCATTCATTCATGCGGTCATTCATTCATTCGTTTATTCATTGATTCATTGATTCATTCAGTCAGTCAATCAGTCATTCATTCATTCACTCATTCAGTCATTCAGTCAGTCATTCATTCATTGAATTTAGGATCGTTGCTCTAGTTAGGCAATGCCAGCTGGGAATTCCCCAGACTACTTTCGACAGCTTTGTTGCTCTACGCCGTACCCAAGACACCGCCCCCTCCGTTCTGCACAGAAGGGATTGCTATTGGTCCCTTTTGCACGAACTGCAACGATGCAGATCAGAACCTTTTCTGTCATCGGCCTAATTGTCTAAAATTGGTTCCCACAGGAGCTACGTCCACTTCCTGGGGGTTCTTACTGATTTTTTTTATTAAACTCAAAACTGTCCTTTTTACCGTGCTAGCGTCGGGAGCACTTTTGCGTAGTCTCCTTGAAGAAGCGCTATATAGATTCTTGAATGAATGAATTTATTCATTTGTTCATTTATTCTTTTCGAGAATTTATATAGCGCCTCTTCGAGAAACCTAATCAGAGGAGCTCTCAGTTGATTTGAAAGATTCGTGTGAACAACGCTCGTTATGTACATGTAGACCTATAGTCCTCCTTTATCCAGAGCAACATTCCTATTCCCTCATTTCCGATCGATTTTGACTTCAATGAATTATCGCCACTTCACTCTTATAAACATCGTTTTGTCACGCAAGGAATACTTATCTCATGATTCACAGCGTTAGACATATATTTTATGTATGTACATGCATATACTATATATATATATATATAGACAGACAGACAGACAGACTGACAGACAGACAGACAGATAAACAGACAGACAACTGTTTTGGATACTATAAAGTTTATACTATAAACTTAGACCTAATCACTAAGCACATCTAAACACATGAAGGTATAGCCCATGCAATAATTTGAATCAAGCATGAGAGACATTGTCGCATTTTATTCTCACGTGAATATTCTTATCGCTCTCGAACTGCGACAGCCCAGCATCGTGCCTTTGCTTCTGTCGGCCCTTACAATACATGTAATTCATACTCAAATCTTATCTGGAAGCACCATACTCTTTCTACCCGTTTGCTTTAAACTCTTTCACTGGGAGCGCCTGTGATTGGGTTGCACTGTGAAAGGCGCTTTATAAATCCAAATATTGTATGATATAGTAAAGTATTCCCTGCATATTATATATATATTATTATGTTATATATTATTATATATAACCGGTTTCCAAGCTACTATGATCGAAGTATAGGTATATAATACTATATACACCGTGGTTCAAAAAAAAGTAAGCCAAATTGTTTTTCACATATCTCTAAGATCTGATGACATATCACGCTAGAATTTTCCAAAGATTTAGAGAATTGGACCAAGAATATGACTCCAAAATTTAAAGAGATAAAGTTGAACGGATAAAAAGATATGTATCTTTCAACTTCATATGCGGAAATATCAGTTTACAAGCAATTTCTGTTAGATTCAATGAACTGTAAGTCAAACTGTTGTTCTTATATCTCTAATACCTGATGATTAATCAGGCTAAGATTTTCCAGATATGTAGAGAATTGAACCAAGAATAGGATTCCAGAATATCATCTCATAAATGTGAACGGATAGAAAGATATGGATATTTCAACTTCACCTCCCGAAATATCAGTTTTCAGCAAGTCTGTTATGGTGTCCGTTGCGGTTTCGGCGCTTGGTCGTTCCCATTTAGTCTTCATTGATCCTGGAGTAAAAGCTAATGGAGCCTATTATTGTGACGTTCTGCTGTCACACCATCTACCTGTAATCAGAAATCTAGCCCCAGAAGGCTGCTTTTTTCAACAGGACAGTGCCCCAACCCACAGAGCCAAGGAAACCTTAGAAATGCTGACAAGAGAGACGCTAGACTTCATTTCTCCCACATTATGGCCTCCGAACAGCCCAGATTTGAATCTTGTCGACTATAAAGTGTGGAGCGTGCAAGACTTAGTCCACCAGACAACAATCCATGATATAAACAATCTAAAGCAACGCTTGTTGGAAGTGTGGGATCGCCTGGACCAGAGGATAATCGACGATGCTGTTGCTCAATGGCGCCAGGGCCTCCAGGCTTGTGTGCAAGCAGCAGGAGGAGGACATTTTGAGTGTCTTATTTAATTCAATAATCAAACCATGCTGTTAGAATAATATTGGTGGTTCAATTCTCTACATATCTGGAAAATCTTAGCCTGATTAATCATCAGGTATTAGAGATATAAGAAAAACAGTTTGACTTACATTTCATTGAATCTAACAGAAAATTGCTTGTAAACTGATATTTCCGCATATGAAGTTGAAAGATACATATCTTTTTATCCGTTCAACTTTATCTCTTGAAATTTTGGAGTCATATTCTTGGTCCAATTCTCTAAATCTTTGGAAAATTTTAGCGTGATATGTCATCAGATCTTAGAGATATGTGAAAAACAATTTGGCTTACTTTTTTTTGAACCACGGTGATTATATACTTGAAGGATATGTGTAAGAACAAGAATGACCTTCATCTAAATAAATGTACTATATGCGACAGCATGATAAGCCATGGTCGACTCTAGGAATATTTTTGGCGCACCATGGGTCACGTGGCGTATATCACGGTCACATCCCGATCGCCGTACAGTGAAGATGGGGCGCCATATGCCCTTCTAAGAGACGATAGTAATACGGGTCAGTGCATGTGCAAGAGGACTTGGGTCGTTTGTCACAGGATGGAGGTCCACCCTGAGGTTAAGCTTGTGAACCCTCTATGTATAGCCTGCCACATGGACGTGAATATTCTTACCGCTCTCGGTGTTGTTTGTCTGTTATCTGTAATTCGCGATTAGTATCTAGTACGGTTGTATATAGATTGCATAGACGTGTATGAAGCGCCGATTGCCTTTATAAAAATGATTGGGCGCCGTTTCCAAGTATCGTGCCGCCCAAGGCCGTAGCTAGGGGGTGTTTTGGGTGTTTGAACATCCCCCCGAAATGGAAAATGTAAAAGATAATTGAATGTATTTACGAGCACATGATGTAAAGGTCATGAAATAAAGCCATGAAAACACCCCCGAAATGGAAAATTGAATTAATTGGTGACATTTTCTGACGATTTTTCGACCGGATGACTAAAAAAAGTCATCAGTTTTTGAGGAAGGAAAATTTGGAAAATTTTCTGAAGATTTCGGCCGGATGACTAAAAAAAGAAGATCATAGGTTTTTCGGCCGAGAAAGAAACACCCCTCGAAATCAAATCCTGGCTACGACCTGGACTGCCGCCGACGTTTGAACGATCTAAAATAATAATGATCTACGTTTTATTTCAAACTGACATAAAACGCAGAATGATTACAATTATTCATAGAAGTCAAAATTGAATGTCGGCAGCCAGCAATACACTCATCACACTCTAATTAGGCTACTTATCAACGCCATCTGCTGATTGGAAGGTTGAGTGGACCTTGGGGAGGATTGCGGGAAGTGACCCCGAGTCCGTGAGCTTATCCCGCTATTAAAGTGTTAACCATTACCTTAAATTAGCCCTGAGATCTCCGCCACTGGTTGTTCTCTGCCAGTGCCAGTCCCAAACCTGGATAAAGGAGGAGGGCGACACTAATCATCTTTGATATGGTAGTGCCGTTAAGCATGTAGCAAGAGATAGACCTAAAACCCTTCCCAGCTGAACCCTATATATCTAATTTTAGATAGGTCCTCAGGGCTAAATCGCATGTCTTGTTGCTCTATCTGTCATATCCTTTTATTTATTTTTATTTCAGTACCCTCCCCCGCCCTTGCAAGGCTAAGGACCGGTCCTCTGTCAGTTCACTGGTCGCTTTTGTTTCTAACCCAACCCACGATGGCCTGACTATCCCCTTCAATCGCCCTCCAATGGATATTTATTACCTGCTGTTTGTGGCAAAACAGAGGAAAATTTGCGACTTCTGCAGCAAAGTGAGCTTTTTGCGAAGGCTCTGACGGCAGCATATAATATATTACAAGTAATCGACAAAATAATTTCACACACGCGGATAGTAATGAATATAAATTTGCATTCGAACATCGAACAAGCAATAATTTATCTAACTTCCGAAAATGGACAGAAAACGAAAACAAATTTATGTCAACTTTCACGACTCGTTTTGACCGTTTGACCTTTCGACCGGTAAACCTGTTGACTGTTGACCTTTCACCAACAGACGCATTGATTTTTCACACAGCCGAGAAAAAGACGAACTATGACCTAATGATGTGGAAAGGCAAAAATTTAATAAAGTTTTTTTTGCTTTATTATGTATCGGCTATTTTCGGTCAGTTGGAGAGTATATGAAGCCATTGAAAATTTACGATTTTCCCGGATTTGAATTGGCTTCTGATATCTCTGGGGACTCGTCCGGATGCTCATCCAACAGCAGCGGCAGCAGCAGCAGCTTAATCTGGGCTTATGAGGACTTATAGACGTAAAAAGTAGAACTGCAGAGGTTTAGAGATTAACCGTTGAGCGAACAATAAATCTAACTTCCAAAAATCATTATCACGGCAATATCGAAATCTTAAATCTAGTGGTCCATGCGATTCAGGGGGTCAATCCGGCCATGCCCCCTCATTCCAAAAGTGCGTAGGACTTGCTCCCCTCCCCGTTTGGGTTCAACAAGCTTTAAATCAATGCAGCGGAATAAGGCGAGAAGACTAAATAGGTCATCAGTTATTTTTCTGGCAAAGATCACCGAAACATTTGCCCCTTCCCCCCTTCGAAAATTTCTGTATCCGTCCCTGATGCGTTTAATGCGCTATAGTCTGTTGTCGAAAGGTTGTGATTGCGAGCATACGTCTGGCTTATAAGAGGATTCCTTGTATCAGCCGTTGAACAAGACTTAGTTGCCTTACTACTATAGTGTTTCTGTCATAGACCTAAAATAGTTTTCAATTACTGTCAATACTCTCATTCATTCACTTGTAGGAAGTTACGTCCGCGACTCGAAGGAGCTTTGTACAGACGAACATTTTACACGGGAACACACCCAACACGATCTGCTTGTAACCGGTAGGCCTATGCTTCCAACTTCTCATTGTATAATTATTCTCATTGTTATAGGACAATCAGGACCGCGAGGTTAGAAGTGTATTTAGTGTTTACGGTAGCAACCGTGCAAATAGTCCGATAATGGATTAATCAATTAATTAATGCGAAGATATCTTCAGCACAGTTACACTGTTGACTGGCAGAAACTATTGTCTCAGATTACACTGGACAACAAATTTTTACAAAAATCATGTTACTGAAATGAATTTAGTCAGTTCTTATCAATTTTTATGTGCTGAACACGAATATGACAGTGAAATTGCTAAATTGGCTCTAGTTTTTTTGTAATCTCATATGAAGTAATTTTATATCGCACAATGCATTCCAATAGTGATACACTTACGGTCATAGACCAGGTCATAGACTAGTTCTTAGATTTTTTGCCTGTCTCTTGTACAGCTGTTCGGGAGCATCTCTGCGGAGTGTCCAGCAGTAGTCAGCCAACATTGTAGTGGACCATTTTCCCTGGTACCTTTGCTCCATTGTTGCGATATCTTGATGAAAGCGTTCGCCATGTTCGTCACTAACCATACCACAGTTGTCAGGGAAGAAATCGAGATGGGAGTGAAGGTAATGCATCTTCAGCGACATATTACAGTGAAATTTCTGGTGCTGCTTGAGCATGTCTTCTACTAGTTCCTTGTAGTTTTCTGCCCTAACATTTCCCAGAAAGTCTGTAGACACTAGACGAAAAGCATTCCATGCTTGTTTCGCATCACCCTCCAGCAAGTTGTTGACGCGGTCATCTTTGAAAAGTTCTCTAATCTGAGGACCCACGAAAACTCCCTCCTTAATCTTTGCTTCGCTGAGTCGAGGGAATTTTTCATGCAGGTATCGGAAAGCTGGCGAAGTGCGGTCCATGGCTTTCACGAAGTTCTTCACCAAACCTAGTTTGATGTGAAGGGGTGGTAGTAGGATTTTGTGAGCCTCGACCAGAGCTGGGTGCTGGATATTCTTCTGTCCAGCTGCCATGTTTTGTCTGGGAGTCCATTCCTTCCGCACGTAGTGCAACTCTCTTGCACGACTATCCCACTCACACAAGAAACACATATATTTTGTATATCCTTGCTGCAGTCCCATTAAAATGGCAACTACCTTCAAATCACCGCTTAAGACTCAGTGTCGAAGAGTCTACAAAGAGTCTCCATTCTTGTGGGTCATGAGTGATCTGTAAGGCATTCATGAGGTCGTCAATATTGGAACAGAATACCAGATTACCTTCCTTCATGAAGAAAGGTTCCAACTGCTGATGGCGCTTTCTATATGAAGTGATTGTGACATCTTCTTCTAGAAGATTCCATTGTTGGAGTCTTGATCCTAGCAACTCTGTCTTGTTTTTGGATAAGTCCAAATCACGAACAAGGTCATTTATTTCTTCCTGTGTTATTCCGTGTGGGGTTGATGATGCACCACAGTGAAAATCGGGATCACTGCACGCTGACGGACCAGGAGAAGAACATGTCGGCTCACCCTTGTCCTCATCAGATGATTCAACGAAAATATATTCTGCTGGAGGTTCTGGAATAGGAAGTCCATCACCATGTGGAACTGGTCTCAATGCAGACGGAATGTTTGGGTAGACTATTGTCGACTTCTTTTGCTTCGTTATTCCACCGGAAAGAGGAGGAACCAAGCAGAAGTAACAGTCATCTAAGTGGTTGCTTTGCTCTCTCCACACCATGGGAACTGCAAACGGCATTGATGGTCTTTTGCCATTCAACCACTGTGAAAGCTGTGTTGTTTACATGGTGAAACATAAGAAATGAACTATATGAAATATTTTCAAAACGAGAGCCAATAAAAACTTTTTATGGTTATATTCGTGTTCAGCACACCAAGATGCTACACATTAGGGCCTTTTCCAGTCAGTAACGATTTCTATGTTGACCAGTGTTATAGTTGCGCAGTTTCGATTGATGTTTCTGCTTAATTAAATACGAACGCTATAGAAGTTTAAAGAAGTTTATAGAAGTTTATAGTTGCAATTGAAGTGACCGCATCCTAACTTTCCAAAATTATATGGACGCAAAGCTTAAACTAATTTTAGCTCATTTCCTCGCGTTGTGCCATGTAGGCTACTATATACTCACGCATGCCTGCTTGCCAGCATGTAGGACTATGTATTTAGGCATTTTATGTGTATGCTTGTGATTGAATATTGTAGATATGCATGTTTTTATCTAGTATTTGTGCTTGCATTTATCTAGTAATTGTAATATTGTATGCATGTATTTATCTAGTATTTGTATGCATGTATTTATCTAGTATTTGTATGCATGTATTTATCTAGTATTTGTAGGCCTATGCATGTATTTATCTAGTATTTGTATGCATATATTTATCTGGTGTTTTGAAATATTTTGTATTATTGTGTGCATATAACAGGCATAAAAACTAAAGAAGCATGGTCTAAATAACGTGCTGTCTGATACAAAGTCTGCGGCGCATGTGTAGCATGCGGTGAATTATAGCCTTAGTCAGTTACACGCGATTTAATTCTAATGCATGAAATTTACTAACCAGTCCAAGTACAGTTTGACAAAGGACTCTGGAGTTGACAATTGCAATTATTGTTTTACGCACTGAGATGAAGTGAGGTGCAGGTTTTATTTCACCCTTGACTTCCAGTTGACAATGACGGACACATTTCTCGGCTCGAGTGCGAATACAGCACAACTGCTTTGCTGGAAACTGATCGAATATCCTTCTGGTTGCACAACTATATATAAGTAGATGAGGTTTATTTTCTCCTGGACTCCTAACTTAGCGCTAAAATGGTGAACGGAAACCACTTGGCCATAGCAGCAATCAATTACTGAAATTGACCCTTAGCCTACATGAAGCTCGTAAATGAATTAGCTGTCTACGTAAATTAGTGTAGAGGTCTGTTGGACGATCTCTTATTTCATCGACCCATGGGAACTTGAAAGTTGCAGGCTATTCTGAAAGAATGGATGCACACTGAAGGTTTTTGTGCTCTGGACCATACCTCTGGAATAGCTTTCTATTCTTAAAAACGAATACAGCTCAGGATCTATTTCCAAGTTATCACTCAGTTGCAACGATTCAGACTCTTTTGTAGTTATGTCAGGTTCTTAAAGGCGCTATAAAAAATGCACAGATATGCGTACACCTACACGTATTTCTTCATGCTGCCGTCTGCAGCTTAGATCACGTGATACATCCTACAAACTAATTCTATGATCCATCAAAAGAAATCTTCAAAACTGCTCCTACTTTGCTGGTCTTCCATTCAATATATACTGAAGAACTCCTTTTCCATAAATCCGACCCTGATTGGTTATCTTCTCCTTGCCTCTCTCGCCAACACAATTTTTAAAAACCACCCACAGCCTATCTGTCTGTCTGTGTGCCTGCCTGATCCTTGACCCTTTGACCTTGATCCGACGCCGAATTGATTTTAACTGAGCCCCCTAAATATATAAATCAGAGGCGATCTTCTTTCTTTAGATGCAGCAGAAATTCCAGATCACGATCTGTAGACGATTTCAATCGCGTTGTTCGGTAGCATCGATCAGACGCAGAGAGAATTCGATCGGAGGAAGTCTTAGTCTCGTTAAACTTGAATCAGACGATTCGACGCTCAATCCACCGCGTCTAATTTCTCTTTACGACCCATTGCACGCGATTTGCTGATAAAGCATTGGGCCTGTTTGGTCCCCTTCGCTCCGTGTATACTATGCAACCGAGATATCTACTCTACCACTGACAATTTTTATGCAGTCAGTCTTCTTTGCGTTGTCACCGTTTAGGCGATTGTCGGTTTATATAGCCTACGGTATATGTAGGACGTTGGTAACAGTTGCCTTAGAAGCAATGCCGTGCGATTCAGTTTAGTGTAGACCTCTATGCTTCCGATCCTCGTTCTTCCAATCTTCTGAAAGGCATCGTCTTTTGTCTTATTGTCTCTGTCTTATTGTCTCTGTCTTATTGTCTCTGTCTTATTGTCTCTGTCTCTTATTGTCTGTCGGTGTTGGAGAAGAAAGTGTCGTCGAAATACGATGGGCGTTGGAGACGAAGTTAATACGTTAAGTGATGAATTCTGTCTAACCTAAGAAAGTAGAATGTGTGGTGTCGCTGTTGGCCTAAATCTTCATTCTACAACGCTTTGATTTTAATACGCAAGAGTGCTCGTATGTCTGTCTGTCTGTGGGTATGTATGCATGTATGGCCGCATGCGTGCATGTACATGTATGTACGTATGTATGTATGTATGTATGTATGTATGTATGTATGTATGTATGTATGTATGTATGTATGTATGTATGTATGTATGTATGTATGTATGCATGCATGCATGTATGTATGCATGTATGTAGACTATGTATGTATGATTGTATGTTTGTATCCACAGATACAAAATTTTCAGGCATATGTAGGCTATACTAGGGTATCTGCGCACGCATGTGTACATGTATGTACATGTAAGTTTCTTTGACTAGTTCATACAGATCGTATTATTTCATCATTAGTCACGATTGTGTCAATGGCAGACTCCTATGAAATGCACAAATTCTCTGGTATATTATGTTGTCCAACGATCTCAACTTCTAATGGCTAATGGCTAATGGCTAATGGCTAATGGCTAGTAGTGTTGACCACTGAATAGCGTCACGTGGTGTTTCCGTTCACTTCTTTTGAATTTCCTTTACAATGCGTCTGTTTGTTTCTTTGAGGCAAACAAAATGTTTGACTCAATGAATAATCTGATGTACAGTCACTGTGCCCTGCGGTCAGAGTCTCATAAGATATACTCGTGTGACCTTTTACAACGATCATGAAAACATGTTAGAGGAATGGCTTCATTCCAAAACCAATTAACTCCTGTGAACTGTCACTATCGTATTATACAGATACATAGATGTAATAGCGCTAAATGAAAGCGGCGTTTTTTCATGACGTATATGAAGAGCATTGTGTTATTCATCTAGCGCCACTTCTATCATCGAGCGATCGACGAGGGAATCGATGTCCGACGAAGAAGGGTCGATACTTGGCGCTGAGGACGGCCGGGAAATGTCAACCGGAATTGAGGATTGGATGCAGTCAACAGGATCAGCTGGATATCGTCTCCCAATGCCAGGCAGAACAACCACGTAGGTTGCTTCACACATTCAGTGGCAAGGACGATGGCGACGACGACGACGACGATGATAGCTTTTGTATTCGAGTGCTGATGTTAATAACAATCATTGTAATGGTTCTACTTGATGGAGATGAGTATGATTATGGCGATGAAAATTCCTATTCCTATGTTGGTTCATCCATAAGTCCTCCATGTATCCATCCATCCATTCATCCGTCCATTCATCCGTCCATCCATTCATCCATCTATCTATCCATTCATGCTTCCATCCATCCTTTCATCCATTCATTCATTCTTCCTTCCTTTACTTCATAGATACGGCGTACATTTACCCATCCATCCATCCATTCACCCATCCATCCAACCATAGGCCTACGTCAAATCGTTCTTCCTTCTTTTCTTTCAAAGACTCGACGTCATTCATCCGTTGGTCCATCCATCCTTCCCTCCCTCCCATTCCTCTCTCCCTCCATCCTTGTCTTTCTCCATCACTCACCCCCCGCCGTGCGGCCGTGCATCTCTTACACTGGTGCTGCTCTCGTACAGTGATCTCTTGCAGACTGCAGCATCACTGAACCAGCAGCTGCAGCAGCAAAGACACGTACCCGGATGTTGTCAGTTTTCATGTTGAATCGTCTATGATTCGAATCCCAGTCTACTTGATCATTGACTGCATGACAGATCGATCCATCGATCCATCCCACAGACACCACCACATCACGACAGAGACGCAGACAGACAGACAGACAGACAGACAGACAGACAGACAAACAAACATACAGACAGACAGAGCAGCGCCAGGCGTTAGAGATCTCCGCCTTCCATAGATCGGAACTCACGTACTGGATGGACGTGCTGCTGCTTCTCTGTGTTCAAGTGGGTAACTGCATGTCGTCCTTCAGCAGATGAGAGTCGAATTCACAAGTCAGTCGGCGACGAGAACATCAATTGCACGCATCTCCAGTCTCTATTCATCTTGCTTATATGTCTGTGTCAGTCGCCTCCTAAGTGTCTGTGTTATTTATATGCCTGTGTATGCCTGTGTCACGAAATAGAGTATCCCCCCGTATTAATTGTATCCCCCCAAATTAAAAAAAGTCGAAAAAACCGCTTTCGCGTGTATTTTTTTGGGCAAATTCATTTTCATCTGCTTTATGTTGAACAATGACACTAACAAGTATGTTTATTCTTACTATATAATTTCTTTTGCCCTGTTTTTAGAGCACTTAAAACTTTTAAAACACTTAAAAACACTCAGAGTGACTAAATAAATTCGAGTTGCCTTTATCTGAGCATTGCTTAGGACACTTAAAACAATTAGAGTCCCTTTAAATTTTGATAACAGCATACATTTTTTTATTATGCTCATTTTTTCAAAAAAGAGGATAGAATGGTTTATCCCCCCGGATAGTATAGACCGGTTGATTCCATCCGGGGGGATAGATTAATTCATCCCCCCGGATAGCTTTCAGGGTGGATACTCCGTTTCGTGTCACCTGCATCTGTCTGTATATGCCTGGCTTCCTCTTCCTTTCTCTTCCACTCTTCTTGGTGGGTGAATGAGAAAGCCATCCGACCGTTTGATCTGCTCAATTTCACCTCACGATGCAATACAACTTTAGTGTTCAAACACGACAATGCAAATCGTGCTTTGTTTATTAATCGGCGTGGCGCATGAGTCTCATGCCATGTCACATATTATGCCATGACATGAGTGCTGAAATGATTCGTCCCTGTGCTTCCAAGGTTCTAATTTTATGCTTTCTGTCAGACTGGGAATGCGTCAAACGAAGCGAGTCAAGCGAAAGGTCGTTGTTCTTATGAGGTCGGCGAGTATTCAGAAATGCGTTTCATTGTTATTCCTACTGGTTTAATGGCGCTGACAAAGAGCTGTACTACATATGACTACATGCATGAAATGGATTGGTTGGACCTTAAGATGGCGCTCGACTTGGGTTCGTTGGCTTATGAAATCGAATAATCTGGGTCGTAATTCGGCCATATAGCCAATTGGAATAGAAATTGTAAATTTGCTTTACCATCCCCCCCTACCGCATGCTTCACCACATCTGTCATAAAAATCCGTGTTTCCAATAATAGCCATGTGGTATTCCCCATCGGTGTCCTTATAGTCCGGGAGCAGATGGCTATCCGCTAGGATCCTTCCTTTAATACCCCTTTTGGCATCCGGAGTCCTCCCTAAACGCTCACAATACACACGCCTAAATCAGTTTACTAGCAGCAGACATGCGCTTAGATGACCAGAATTGCACCGTAATGCGCCAATGAATACGTAACACGATGGCAATAGAGAATAATTATATGCTTCTATATATGTATAATACAAGGTGCTCTGATGTCTAATAACTATGTTGCTGCAAAAACTATTCTTTGAGTGGCACACTATTAAGTATTATGATTATAGCGAGCATGGTCATAACCATTATTGCAATTTATTATTATGTGTGACGGCAATATTGAAGCTCTTCTTTTTAAGGCGAGACGCGACCATGCAGGATGGCTTGTCATCGTAGATCTTGCTCATCTTACCAATAGCACAACGAAAAAACTGTTGGATTATAGCTTCCCTGTATGGTCTCCAGATACGCTGGTCATATGCATGGCGACCCAAACTGGCGACGAACTGTTATTACGTTTCAACTGATTTGAAAACTGACAAACACGAGAATTAGGTTTAGTGCAAAAGATGGTTGATCGCTGACAAACCAGGAGTCATTCCAGTCTCACAGCCCTTCAGAAATGTACGGTATTATTTGTTTGTATGTGCATTTGTTATAGCGCCCCTTCAAGCTCTCTACTCAGAGGCGCTCCCGAATGCAGAGCGGACACTGCATCGGAGTTTCACGCCGAAGCGCTGAGCAATTGTGAGTGAAGGACTTGCCCAAGGTCCTTACGCGGCGAGGTGGATTCGAACCTCGAACCTTCCGGCTTCAAGGCAATGACGCCACCACTACTCCACCGCGCCTCACATGGATACTTCAGAAACTGTAGGTATTATGTACCTATGAAAGCAGCGCTATTACGAACCATGGGATTGAAAGCAAGTGCAGAACCTTTAGGGAAAGGAAGTGTGTTTCGCGTCTAAATTCAGAGACGGCTGAACTGCGACAACCCACTCGGAATAAAATTCTGCAGCCCACAGCATTTATATCCTTAGCTGCAGGGTCAATGGTTGCAAGAGTTATGGGAACAAAAAGGACAATTTATGGATACTTCAGAAACTGTTCCTATTCAGCCGCAGAGCCTGCTGACATTGATGTCGGCGACAAGTAGGACGCGGCGGCACAAGAGCGGCCGCTGTAACATCACTGCAGGTCATTTGTTATGTCCTAGTAATCCAGTGGACAACGGTAGCACCAATCGGCCGCAGCTTGCCATCGACTCTTCACTTTTTGGAACATCTGCATTCTGCACTGCTGCACTGCAGATTGAGCGCCAGATGCTATATTTTATGCTTGCGTCAATCTGGAATTTAATACAGCGCATAATAATTTATATATAAATATATATACGGTATATACATGATATATATATATATACGGTACATAATATATACATATATCTTTCATTCACCACTGGTGCACTAGGATGCAATCAAATTCTCACGTGATGTTATTTCAAACATGCCCCGACTGTATAGGCTAGCTGACTGATCCAAGCGCAAAGCTCTGGTCGTAACGTACACCGTAAACAAAAATAATTATACACCACGTAATGCAAGACAAGGTACACATTATGCTGCATCTTGAGAGTTATCCTTTATAGGTCGCTTGGTTGAATTTTGATGTACACGGTGTAATTGGTGCAGTGTATGAATGCTTCGTCAGTAACAAGCACTATAGGACAAAGTTTATGATTCATACGGTGCACAAGGAAACTGACTGATCACAACAGGCAGATTCAAAAACAACAAACAAATTGCGACAAGAATAGCATCGCAAACTTCATAATAATTATATAGGCTATAGGTATAATTATGTACAATATAGAATTATAGATGTATCAATATAGTTATGGATGTATACACGTGGGGCGCGGTGGAGTAGGGGAATGTTAAGTGCCTTGAGGCCAGAAGATTGCGGAGTAAAATCCACCTCAAGCCGCCGCGTGGGGACCCTGAGTAAGTCCTTCACTCTCGATTGCTCATGCGCTTCGGCGTGAAACTCCGATTCAGTGTCCGCGCTGTAGTCGGAAGCGCCTCTGAGTAGGTAGGTCTTGAAGGGGCGCTATAACAAGTGCTCATGCACACACGCATAGGCCTACATAGGTAGGCTATATATATCTGGTTAAATGCGTTTACAGCAACTTGTGCACACGCAGGCGAATGAATTAGGTCCAGGAGAGAGACAAATAAGTGGTATATATTCATGTACAACTGAATGTGCAATTGTGCATTCTTCCAAGCAGAGAAGCCTTATTTTAGAACACGATAAAAATCAATTGGTTACTATGGCAATTCATCGGTTGACTAGTGTGCTATTTAAGAATATTATTGATATGGCGCCATGTGTTTTGATCTGTTTGACAGAAGGTGCGATTTGTGAGAAGATTATTCTATAATCATGCAGTTGCTGCACGTCTGATTTTAAACCATGTGTTTTAACTGTGGCCGTTATTCATAAAAATATTATGTTTTGATTGGTGCACAGTAATCCAGTTGACCTGCTTGTTCTCGTGGAAGGAAAGTGATTCGACGTTTCTGATTGCCAGAAAAACTGACACCAATGAATCCATCTGCTTCGTATGTATATCATCTCAGCTTATCTCATCTCGTCCAATCATCTATCCATCCATCCATCCATCCATCATCCATCCATCCCTCCATCCACCCATTCATCCATCCATCCATCCACCCATTCATCCATCCATCCATCCATCCACCCATTCATTCATCCATCCATTCATTCATTCATCCATCCATCCACCCATTCATCCATCCATATTTTCATCCATCCATCTATCCATCCGTCCATCCATCCATCCACCCATCCATTCATTCATCCAACCATCCATCCATCCAACCATCCATCTATCTTGCCTCGCATGATTTATTTGATCGGTAAATGTATTCCGTCTAACATGTACGCTGCTATATGCTGTGATAGATCTCAATATTTGTTTTTAAGGGAGGGGCGTAGGCTACGTACTTCAATATATATCCTGAACTGATCTGGCTTTAACAAATCTAAAATCTAATCTATTTGAACGGTAATTAAAGCCAAAAGGCATCAATTTCTTATTATCATTGCATACAGGTTTTCGCTTTTGTATTGAATAGTTGTCTATTTCGCAGACGAAATCCGTGATGCTTTCATTGATAAGTGCATGGTTTGGCCCGTATACATAATACATATAATTTTATTATCAAAGACCGACCGTTGTTTTTCAATGGGCGATTTCCTCGTACCGTACCTCGTTTCGTCTGAATTATAGACTCACTCTCTTTATTTCTGTGTTTCTCCCTTTTTTCGCTCTTGCTCTATCTCGCTATATTTTGCTTTTTTATAGTTAGACGCGTATATACGTGGTACTGATTGACACAGTCACACATGTAGTGCATGCAAATACATGAATTTAACACAGACTCATGGGCCAAAGATGTACAGATCGCAGATTCATTTAACATATAGGCCTAGTCTACAAACTACATGTATAGGCCTAGGTCTATTACTATAGTCATATATACCCTACACTGGAGCTGACAAACCATAGTAGCCTAAGCTTAACCAGAAACGAGAGAAGGAAGATTCATCAAAGCATACTCTATAGCCTATCACCAGGATCTCCATCAGCTGTTCACGGTGGTCCGACCACTTCGCTCATTTCGTTGTTCTTCCACACTAACACGTATAGGCCTACCGCGGCTCTGTTCGGTCAACTCATTACTAAAACTTGCAAATCTCTCTAGTCTCTATAGTCATTATAGTTCCGCCTCTTTAGAACAAACTCCCACTCGAACTAAATAAAATGTCTATGCCACACTACACACTCATCAAAATCTCATCTCTTGATATGTTTCCACGTTCAAAACGGAAGACATTGCATTTTCACTGATCCTAATAAGTCATTCTCTCCCTCTTACGGTCTTACCTCCCTCGACCTCTAAGCACCATCCTCCACCTCATCCGTCTGATTGTCTCTCTGCCCGTTGTTTGGATCTTAACCTGGAACCTATTTCAACCCCTCTGCTATCTTTTCTTTATCCAACTAAGCGGCTGTGAATAAGTTTGTTCCCTCCTGCATATATACTTGACTTCTGACTCAATAGAAATCTCGAAATTGTGATTGCCTTCCTTAATCAAAATGCAAACCCTTCCATTTACTCGCCATCTTAACAGTTCCATCTTTTTGCAAAGTTTAGCTCATTGTTCATTACTATAATATATCGCTGTTTCCTTGACGTATACTTTCACTTTGCTTAACCTTATTTGAATCAATTGCCTTAGACCAGTGGTTCTCAAACTTCTGCAGGCCATGGACCGGCAATAATTTGTTTGTGTAGCTCGCGGACGACTAACTTAAGTTAAATGGCAAGCGTATAAAAAGCGTATAAAAAGACCATTATAAGCCTATATGATAATTAATTAGGAATTTGTTTTATTAATTAAA
Organism: Lumbricus terrestris; assembly: GCA_949752735.1. Taxonomy (NCBI): domain Eukaryota; kingdom Metazoa; phylum Annelida; class Clitellata; order Crassiclitellata; family Lumbricidae; genus Lumbricus; species Lumbricus terrestris. The sequence goes on along the minus strand of OX457036.1, from coordinate 76,102,653 downwards.
ACATACCAATAATACCATTTAATGTTTAACTAGATTTAATAGTTCTCATTTAATTATATTTTTAAAAGTTGAACTCACCATTCTAAACAAGATTAAAAGTTTGTTAATGTGGGACTAAGTGGATCTGCAAAAATATAGCTAGGAATAATGCCAGTGCACTTTACTAAGATTGTGCGCTAGTGTTGGAACCACCTGCTCAAAATAAAATACAGAAGTCAGAATAGACCTATCATTATATTTTGTATATTATGAATGATATTTTCTTGTGAGCGGTCAATTCTTTTCTTAGTTTGGATGTTTTGTTCGAATAGGAAATCAATTCAAAATTGTCATATTCTTCGCTCAGAGTGCCTCAACGGTCACGCTCTTTCACAGTTGCTCTTTCATTAAAAAATGTCCAGACAGGCTTGTTTGCATCTTGCTTATTTTCTTAATGCTTCAAACATATTTGTTTATATCCAAAATTTTATATTTTGCTACAAAATTAAAATATCCAGTAATGCTTGGCTAGCGTTTACTTGACTATCGCTCACCATAGATCAACAGAATTAAACACGAAACTGACTGCAGTCATAGATAGACGTTGTAAATTCCAAATATGACGTTTAGCAAGTTAAAAATCAATAAGACGCTGATAATTCATTCTAATTTTTTAAATACAGAATTGTTACGGGTATTATACTTTTAACAACATTTCCAATAATTTCAAAATTACAAATATATAAATTGAAAATTAGGTTACAATTTATTTTTTAATCTAAGACTTCTTCGCGGACCGGTGATCAGGACGCCGCGGACCGGCACCGGTCCGCGGACCACCACTTTGAGAACCACTGCCTTAGACTATCTTTCATACAGGTCACTCTCATGAGTTCAGTAATACTTATTAAATTAATAGGAAACCTCAAATTCTATTCTAATATACGTGACGTCTTAACAGTTTACTCTTCATGAAGTCCACTTCTGCCGTGCGAGGACTAGCATTGACGATTGCTAATTGCTAATAGCTAATTGCTAATCGCTAATAGCTAATTGCTATTAGCTATTAGCTATTGGCTATTAGCTTAGCATGCAAGGAACCATTACCTGATGGCGATCAACAACAACGAGACCGTAATCGGGTCAATATCCATACGACTGTTGTTGCTACCAAAGGCGCATACATTAGTAACATTACTCTCCCTCGCCTTTCCAATTCCCCTTTCCCTGAGGTAATGTTACCCTGCGTACGTGCCCTGTAGTCATTCCGGTGCTAACGACACGGAAAGGCCCACAACCGCGAGTTTTATTGCCGAAAATGACAGATTTGCTCGGGTGTAAATTCCCTATGTATAGGCCTAGGTGGCGCCACCGTGTGCATGCGTCTTTCCACGCTACACTGCAGCAACACCATGGACGCGTGGAGACGTACATGTAGTATACGTGCCAAGACTCTGCATTGGATCCGCGTTTATTAATACGTAATGTAACATTAAACTTTTATAGCGCCCGTTTCTGGGATGAATGTCTGTTCAAAGGATTCACTCACGTGATGTATTACTGGTCTGTTTCCATTATTTCCTGCACATCTCAGCGACACTGAAATATGTCATTAAACGAATGTAAAATGACCGAACTTGGAATGTCCTTAAATCTTTCGCGAGCTGTTGATATTGTGTGTCCATAATTTCATTGTATATATAACGTATGACGTTTTCAGCAGGGTACCCTATATTTAGGTATTTAGGCCCATATCTAATGTATATATTATATGAGTTTAAGCGTGTGTAGGTGGACTGTGTGGGCGTTGGTAATTGGTATCTGGAAGTGGCCTTTCAAACAGCAAGTGCCTGGTAGCTGCTGGCCATTGTGGTTTCAATAATTAAACTTAAGGTTGAAGCCGACATTCTATGCCTAGTCCTACGCTTTCTTTCTTCTTATACAAGGTCAGTCTACAACCTTACGAATTAATCACATCGAGAAGCCACACTAAGCATTCGTCATAGTCACAGTCTAACAGTCTACTCAGTGGGTTGAAAAACAAGACCTCCTCTCAGTGACGTATCTGACAAGTAATATATTTAATTGACTTTGGTGCAAGTTTATGAAGATGTTTGATTTTAGAATCTGCGACGACAGGACAATCGCCTAATGCTGACCGCCACGGAACAATGCTCACAGTATGAGACCGACCGACACGCTCCACTGAAGACCGTCTACGTGTTCCAGTCCTCGAGAGGTTCGTTCGTCTACTTCGAAATCACTCTAGTAGTTGCCACTCAATTCAAGCTGCTTCATTCGGTAGGTGGCGCACAGGCGTGCATCTGCTATTCTCCATTTCTGAGCGTGGCGTTCGCGAGATGGTTCTAAGACAGTCGGACCTTCTTTTATTAGGCTAATACGAACAACGTCTATTTATTATATCCACATGTAACATGTTTGTCTGCAATATCTGTTAGTTATGTGCTAAAGAAAGTTTCGGTGAAACAGAAAAGTCTAAGGAGTGCGCAGGTCAGCGGCCATATTGGTTTGTTTATTAGACCACTCCGTCATTTCGGTGGATTATTTCAACTTTATGCAGAATTCGCACAGTAATTTCACACAAATTGGAGTTTACTGGTTCTAGGTTCGTGTACCGAACTTATTCGTCGGGTTCGTCAAGGATTTTGCGTTGGAAGGGATTTTGTTCGCAAGTCGTCTTGTGTCGCCCACGTGTTGACGTTAGACACCTCTTGATGCACACGGTCGAGCTCAACCATCAAGACCGTGCGGATTCACCGCTGTTGTCTGCTGTTTACATCTCGCCGAAGGACGGTTCACGCAGGTCAGTGGAGTTAACTCGATCGGATGTTGTCTCTGGTGACGTTGAAAACTATACCAACCGACAAGCAACAAATGCCTTCTACTGTGCAAACCTTGTGCCCGACGATTGGCCGGACGCGCGCATCATCTTCAACCAGTGAGGAGCTTCAGTTTCGTCAGCGTTTCGTGTTTGCGAGCCCTGTCGCCGCTCTACTCTATTGACGCAACCTGGACCAGAGACTCTGAACATTTACACCATCTGAAGGCTGTTGACGGGATTCCGTTGGATGATTCTACGTGTCTGCGAGGGATCGCCACTGATGACTGTTTCCGGCTCACTGTGACTTATTTTGCTAATTTATGAAATTTTCTTGCTGTTATGACACTTAACATCATTTCGGCTAGTTAGCGCAGAGAGCGCCTCTGAGTAGATTTCTTGAAGAGGCGCTATATAAATACTTGAAATAAAAGGAGTTAACTATAACCGAAGCGAATGTTTCTGGAATGCTGGTTTCAATGGCGCAATTGTAAAAAAAACTTATATAGCACTACTTCAACATTTACTCACCAGAGGCGCCAAAGGAGCAAGTAGCTAAGTCAAGATTAGACTTATAACTCAGATCATGAGGAGATAAAAGATAACGCTGTATGAAATTAGTCGTTGCCTTGCAGCACAGGCAACACCGCCACTGGTTGTTCTCTGCCAGTACCAGTTCCAAGTCTGAATAAAGGAGGAGGGCGACACTAGTCATCTTTGACATGGCAATGTCGTTAAACATGTAACAAGCAGCACATGCATGCAAAGTCGTCGTTGTGTCTTTTCAGAGAGATGTCAAGGTCAGACGGTCATCGACGACGACAATGATGACAACGACGACGATCCGAGGGACAACAACAACAACAATAACCGCGATGTCCAAAGAGACACAGACAACGACGACGACGACGATGATGACAACGACGACAACGCCGTCGCTCCAACGTGGCATCTGAGCGACAAAACTCCATCGAAGCGAATCGAAGAATCGTCTCCTCGTCTTTCGAACGCATCTCGTTCTCCCTTATTACCCAGCAGCCACCGAATAAGGACGAGAATAATAGCAGCATTACTAACGACGATGCTATTAACATCCGCTCTAACACTAACTCTTCCTAAATGAACGTTACACTGATGACACTGACGCAGATGAATCGACGGAGGACCGGGTACTGGGTTGTCTAGTGGTCGTGGCCGGTCAGTTTAGCCGAGGCTGCACCCGATATTGTCTAAACATCACTTGCGATTCGTCGTAAAGGCTCGTCTTATGCTTGACCTCGACCAAGGTCAACTCTGAGACAGTGAAACGGAAGAACTGAACGAATCAGATACAGCACCAGCGTATACACACGTGTAGTCGTTCAGAACGTACTCGTAGGCTATATAACAAATGGAAGGAAGTAAATGAACATTACATAGGAAAAAGAAACACACGAGACACTTTAGAGTTGCAAAATAAACCGACAGATGCATGCATATGCGTGCATATATGAACAGAACAGACGACCAAAAAGTCATGCATTCCAAGATATTGATGTTGCAGTTGTGGGTTCGGTGCCTTTGAGCCGGAGGGTTTCAGGTTCGAATCCACCTCAAGCCGACGTGTAGGGACCTTGAACAAATCCTTCAATTGCTTGTGCGCCTCGGCGTGACACTCCGATGCCGTGTCCGCGCTGTAGTTGGAAGCGCCTCTGAGTAGAGGGAGCTTGAAGGGATGCTATAGCAATTGTGAGAAATAAAAGAATAAATAAATAAACCAGTTTCAATGTCGGAGTGGTGGAGTATGACTATAGCCCAGTGTATCGCAAACTGTGTGCCGCGGCAAGTGTGCCGCGTGAGATTTCAGGTGTGCCGCGAGAGAAACCTAAAATTTTTTGTCTTTTAATTGACTTTAGAAGAAATTATTTCATAAATATGATAAATACAATTTTCGGCTTCCCAATGTTTTTATGTTTAAGAATAGTTTCTCCTCAGTTATTCGATGTCAAGTGATCAAAGTAAAAACTCTAGTGACGTTGTTCTACTGATTCTACTCTATGTTATTTACTCTTCTCGACGTCATTCTTATCTTATCTTATCTGACCATTTATAAAGCGCTTCTCGCAGCAAGAGCCTTTCAGAAGCGCTCCCAGTGCGTTTAACTCCGAGAAAAAAGACAAGTTTTTAGACGAGAGAAAGACGAGGATACACTACCAGAGAGAATGGCAGAGCGAACTGATGGGGGAAGCCCATTCCATAGGGAGGGACCAATGCAGGCAAATGATCTGGATTGAGCCAGTCATTATTATGGAGATACAAACATAGACTACATAGTTAACTCGTTCTGTGTTCAAGTGTCTGCTATATCATACAGACGTACGGTGGCTTTCGAAAGGAAAAGTGCTCGCACGTGTTCTCGTTCTGCGAACTGAAATCGTTTCCTTTATTACTGATACTATGACTTCTGGTTTTGAATTTCTTCACTACGAAATTTGGTGGCTTGAAGTGACATTCCTCAACGACCTTTTCGAAAGGTTGAACACCTTAAATTTGAGTCTTCAAGGCGCAAAAGAAAACATAATCACAATCACAGGGAAACTTAAGGCATTCAGCGAAAAGTTACAACTGTGGATTAAGAATACAAGCAATTCACACCTTGACTGTTTTCCAGGTATCGATGCTTCTCCACACAAGAGCATGCTAATTGGAAAAATTAGAGAGACGCTGGAAAATCTCGCGTTAGCATTCGCCAAATACTTTCCTTCACTGGAGACAAAAGAGTATGAATGGGTCATCAATCCATTCGTAAATCACGAATGTACCGGTCTAACGATGGCTGAAGAAGAGAGTCTCGTCGATCTTAAGAACGATCTGGTTCACAGAGGCTCTTTCGCTGATCAAGAGTTGTCAGCCTTTTGGATCTCAATTCTTAGCCAATATCCAGACTTGAGCACGATAGCAATCAATTATTAAGTGTTTGCTGCCGTTTGGATCGTCTTACCTCTGCGAAGTTGGATTTTCTGTTCTAACAGAAATGAAATCGAAAAAACGAGAGCGACTACAGATGGTGGATGATGATGAAATGCGTGTCTGCTTGTCAGCTATCGAACCGCGTCTTGAGTTAATATGCTCTCGTAAACAAGCTCATTCGTCGCATTAGTGATGATTATTCAATGAAAAATGTGCTCTAGTTTCGCTATTGCTAGAGCTAGACTAAAATGACAAGCTAAAAATATGACAAACTGTAATTATTGCCGTTGGCTTTGCAATTGTAATAAATTTTAATTGGTGTGCCGCGATACAAAATTTATCTGCTGAGTGTGCCGGGAGTTAAAAAAGTTTGCGAGACACTGCTATAGCCTACACTTTCAAGCGATGTGTATGGTCGAAATATTACCGGTAGGCCTACTGACAACGTTTTTTGTCTTAATGACTGCGCATTATAATGCAGGTCATCGAGTAATAACGAGAAAACTTAAATGCAACAAATGCATTCCAATGTACAGTACTTTGTCGCTGTATATATACCGAAGATCAAAGAAAAGGATGGAATATGTTACTTGACAATGTAAGCATTTTAAAAAGTTTCCTGAGATGGTTAGGCGTAGGCCGTAGGGCAAGGCTAGATCTAGAAGGAACAGGTTTTGGAATAAAACGTCGATCCAGAATCACTTAAATTATGTTGAAAGGAATTAATTGCAACTATGCGTATACAAGTCAAGATGGCTATATTAGAGAGTGCAAGGCAGCGGTTACCATGGTAATCCTGCAGTAAGCGTAGAATTCCAACAGAAGTTGTTTTAGAGTTACAGGTATAGAAACTTTACGGTTATACACAACGGTAAAAGGATCACTTTTGACGGTAATCCCACCGCAGGTGTGCCATGCATAGGCTACATCTAGAAATTCCGAGAATCCATCGATTTTTCGGCACAGTTGCTAATTTTATTTGTTTGAATTCAATACGCAACTATTAATTAAATATATAATCTTTGCTGACATTGGCCTACGCTTGCTTTTCAAGTTCGAGTCGATAGCGGGAGAGTAGAATATCGAAAATAATCAGTAAAAAGTCAGAGTCTGTAAGTTGACAAATGCCAGAGTCAAGTGCTGTTTCGCCACTTTTTTAACATTGACAGCGTAATGTAGATCGATATTGTAGGGCAATGTACACTCTACCGTGAAATTTTCAATGGTAAATCCCGATAAGAGACGAATGGGTTGAAGTTGGGAATAGGGCTGCCAACTCTTGATATTGCCATTCCGGGACGCCGCAGTCACTAGGCCTATATATGACATTTATACCAATTTACACTGTCCACATAATAGGCACAAAGTCGTGGAAATCTGTACGTCATCTCTCAAAAAGCATTAGTCTTAGAACCGACCAACAGTAGCCTACATACATGTACACTGTAAGCCCCAGGGGTGTATTTGGGGTCGGATAGGGGTGTGATAGGGTGGGATATCAGTGTTTTTACACCCTAGCCTTGCCTAGGGTGGGAAGTCGGGGAGCCTGGGTGGGTTTTTATACCCTAAGTCATAGGGTGGTATATTTCTTCAATGTTACACACTGAGCAGCAATAGCCTGTAGGTTTAGCCTGATGCTAAATTGTTGCTTACGTTAACAAGTTGGGGCGCAATTATGTAAACTATTTACTGTGAATATTATTAATCGACAAATGAATTATGTATTTTCAAAATGAGGCATAATGAGGCATAATCATTAGTATTGTTTAGTAAATCAACTTAAGAATTTATCTTTAAAATCTTCGACGAGCAGTGTTAACGCAAAATGTTGTGAAAATTACATTTTTAAAATGTGTTTTTTAGTCTTGCGTTTGAAAAACATCGGATTTAAGTAAATTGCGTAAAAATTAAATTAATAGTCTAAGACGGGACTCGAACTCATACCTCTTGTGTCAAGAGCTAACGACTTAACTAAATTGCCGATGCTCCATCGGCGGTAGTCGGTGAATAAAATTGCCTATTAAAGTCTATTCAATCTGAAACAAAAATATTCCCGGCCAATCCTCCAGCTCCTTCCCCTCCCCTTCCTCCTCCCTCTCTCCTCCTACCCCTTACCTCCTCCCCTTCTACCCTCCCTAGTCCCCTCCTGCCCACCCTCCTTTCCCTTTCTTCTTGACCTCGTCCCCTCTTTCCCCTCGTCCCCTCCTTCCCCTCCTCTTCCACCCTCCCTCCCTACCTCCCACCCTGCCTTTCCTCCCCTCCCTCCCTTCCCCTCCCCTCCTCCCATACCTCTTTCCTCCCCTCCCGCCAATCCCTCCTTCCTTCACCCGCCCTCCCTTTCCGCCCTCCTTCCGTAACTCCCTCACAATAGGCTACTGAGTGTCAGTGGTTTGTAAAGTTTTAAAGACTTGAACTCAGCGCTGTCCAGCATAATAGAGCGCAGAATCATCACACGACTTGTCGAGTTCAGTGTGCAAAATAACAACATTTTATCAAGTGCATCTCTACCGCAAATTCCGGGACAATTTGAGATCCATCCGGGACACGGGACGCGCAGGGCCGATTCCGGGACTGTCCCGGCGATTCCGGGACGGTTGGCAGCCCTAGTTGGGAAGAGTGGTGATAGAAATCGTTGCATCTCCATCAGATAATAGTCTTTATAATATAATAAAGGAGACCAAACACTAAACTTGATAATTCTTAGCTTGGCGTTTACATGTCCTGTTCGATTCGGTTCCATCTGGCCATGAAGAATAGGAAGTCGACTGTAAGTGTGGTCGATCTACTGTCTAGCAATGACTGCTCAATGCAGGGACCTATAGTTTAATACACTGGACCTTATGCTATATTCTTGCTTGCATAACAGATGCATTCAGCTAATTATACTTGTGAAGGCAATCGACGAATATTTATACTTTATACGTAAATGTTGTCTGTGGAAATTGGAACAAGTAATGTTGCGGAGGGGTGGATAGGGGAGGAAGGAAAGCAGATTCTGTTCCCACGAAAACTCTGTTGCCTTTTCAAAATATAGTTCATGCATAATAATTATGCCTATATGTAAGCTAATTTTGTATAGCATTATAATGGTCAGCTAATTGTTATGCAAGAGCGTACAGCTGAGGAAGGCCAGGTGCCTGGGTGGCGGGAAAGTTGCAGCGGCGCAACGTCGCCGGAGAGCGAGAGAGACAGAGACAGAGAGAAAGACAGAGAGGGACAGAGAGACGGACAGAGTGACTGAAGGAAGAGTGTACGCTAAGAGTGAGATAGGCGTATGTAGGTGTGCTAGTCAGGTGTAGAAGGGGTAGTTTTGAAGGAAGAGTTAATAAGATGGCGTTTCTGTCGTATCTTTGAATTGTTTGCCGTTGTTGGTGAATTTTGTGTTGATTGCAACTTTTGGAGATTTGAAGAAACTGAATACAAGAAACCGATCGTTGTTTTAAGTAAACAAGTTAAAGAACTTTAGACACTTATAAACTAGCCATTAGCTACCTCAGTACAGTCATTTAGGTTGGGCCTATAGGCTGCGCTACTGAACAATTGGAAGAGACTGGAAAGGCGTGAGGGATCAGCTCACATTTTGGTGACAGCGGTGGGATAGTCAATCCAAGTTTACGGTCGGAGGAATATTTACGAACGGTGGTAGCCTAGGCTATAACGTATCCAAGCTAACGGTCGGAGGGATATTTGAATCGAAGTTACGCACAGTGGATTTTGAATCGAAGTTTACGCTCGGAGGGATATCGAAGTCAGTTTACGGACGACGGAATATCGAAACAATACGAGGAGCCGACCACACGGGAGAAGGAAACTGAGCATCTAATCGACCGGAGAAACATTTCGAGCATCCGAGCAGCTGGTGAGAAGATACAACGGGCATACGAACGACATTACGACAACGCAACGCCAGAGAGAGGTATACAAAACTTGCTTGTTTATTCGAGGAACAATAAGAATTGAAGTCAACCAATCACAAAAATCATAGCCACTCTCTCGATTTCCTCACGTAAATCACTGAAGTAAAGAAGTAAGATGGAGAAACTTACAGAACAAAAGAAAGCAAATATAAACAAGATGGCTTCTGATCGAATAATAAAATATCTAATTGAAGCCGGTTTAGACGTGGAAGAAGTCGATGTGATGTCTAGGGAAAATTTGATGGAAGCTTTAGCTGAGGTTTGGCTTAAAAAGGAAGCTGAAGAGAAAGGTGCGGTTGGTGGGGCTGAGGAGAAGCCAGTTGAAAAACCACAGGCACCGATGTCTATGGAGGCGTTGATACAATTTATGATGATGAAGGAGGAGCAAAGTAGGCAAGAAGAGAAAGAAAAAGAGGAGCAACGTAGGCAAGAAGAGAAAGAAAAAGAGGAGCAACGTAGGCAAGAGGAGAAAGAACGAGCAGAGCGATCAGAAAAAATCAGACAGGAAAAAGAGGAGCAACGGAGACAAGAAGAGAAAGAACGGAGACAAGAGGAGAAAGAAAAAGAGGAACGACGGAGACAAGAGGAGAAAGAACGAAGACAAGAAGAGATAGAACGATTAGAAAAAATTCGACTAGAGGAAAAAGTAAGAACAGAAAAAGCAGAAAGGATGAGACAAGAAGAGATAGAAATGCAGAAGCAGCAGTTCCAACTTCAGTTAGAACAACTGAAAAAAGGTCGTGACGAAGCAGAACGAAGAAGGATGGAATTAATGATAGAATACGAGAGAGCGAGGAAAAGTGATGAAGAAATACGGAAACAACAGATCGAAGAGCAAAAGGCTCGTGAGGAAGATAAGGAAACTATGCGTCTGGCAGAATTAGAAAAAGCCGAAGAAATTCGACAGGAAGAATTGAAAATGGAGAAAGAAAATTTGGAAAGAGCAGAACGAGAAAGGGAGGAACAAGTACAAATAGAACAAAAGAAACTCGCTCTTAAGGAAGCACAGCTCAGAGAAATGGCTATTGAAAAGGAGGAACGTAGAAAGCAGCTAGAATTGTTGCAGCAGAAGATAGAACAAGAAGAAATGCGATGGGAAGAAGATCAAAATAGACTGAAGAAAAGAGACGAAGACGATAGAAGGAGCCGAGAGGAGTCAGAACAAAATAGGATCCGAGAAAGTGAGACAATGGTGTCTAAGATTAAGAAGATAGGTGATGCAATGAAACACGTGTTGCCTAAGATGCCACATGATATGATGGAAGTACCATTATATTTTGAGACAGTTGAGAATGCCTTCAACAGTTTTACGGTGGAAAAGCAGTTTTGGGTCAAATTGCTGTTACCATTAATGACACCAAGAGCGAGAACAGTGCTAAACCGATTGTCTTTTGATGATCTAGACAATTACGATGTCGTGAAAGAGCATTTACTGAAAGAATTTAAATTGACAGCGAGAGAATATCGATCACGATTTGTAGATGCGAAGAAAACGGCAGAAGAGACATACACTATGTTTACAGCCAGATTGAAGAATTTGTTGAACTATTATGTCAGAAGTAGGCGAGTGGGCAAAAACTATGAGAAGTTGTTTGATCTGTTGGTGGCGGATAAGTTGAAAGAATGTCTACCACCGGGTCCACTACAGTTTGTACTTGCAAAAGAGGGTACTGAATGCTTGGAAGCTAGTAACGTTGCAGATCTCGCAGACATACATGTAAATAATCGAATTGGTGCAATGTTTCACGATAAACCGAAATATGAAGCATGGGGTAATAGTTCAAAGCAAACCAGGTGGAACAGTAATAGCAAAGAAACAGGAAACCAAGCCAGAAGTAATGAAGTAAGGAAAGATAGTTATCATGGAAGACAGTTTGGGCAAGATAGGAAGGAGGCAACGGGGGACAAACAAATCTACAGTCGAACTCCAGTGATGGGACGCCAAAGAGAAGGCAATGCAGCATACACTCCGTACAACAATTACAGGCGGGAAAGCACCGAACAGTCAAGTATTGTTAGAAAACGATGCCATAATTGCCAGTCAGACAGACATTTGGTGAAGGATTGCCAAGTACCACCCAGAATGACAAATCTGAGAAATAGATTTAGTCGAAGTGCAGAAAACCTCAGAGTAAATCAGATTCAAGTAATGAATGCACCTAATCAGCTGGAAGAACAAGACAACCGCGAAACGGAAGTGAAGTCAGTCATGAAGTGCACGCCTCAGTTTACTTTACAGAGAGAAGTGGTAAAGTCTGCTCCCATCACAAAAATTGGTCGAGAAACTGAAAGTAAAGATGATTGTCAACGTATGAAGAAGACTCTATTACAGCACGTGAATGTAGAGATACGTGGAAATGATGACAGTTGTCATCCCGTGCAGGTCCAAGCATTGATTGACTCTGGTACTGAGATTCCAGTAATCAATGAAGAATTGTTGAAAGGAGCAATCGTAGAAGAAATTGGCAGGGTACATTTGCAATGTGTCGCTGGAGAGCCCATTCCAGCTAAATTAGTGAAAATAGAAGTGCGGATGAGTTGTCATAACGTAGGACGAAATTTGAAAGACAAGGAAGTCAATATTGCGCCATATTTAACTTTGGTATGTGCCAGCATTCCGGCAGTTTTGTGTAAGGATAACAAAGAAAAGTTCTTGCTACATCCAGAGATAATCGCAGAACTGAAAGAGGTTCCACCAGTGAGTGTGATGCAAGGAGAACTACAAGCGAATGTGACTACGAGAGCACAGAGTCGGAGAAGAGAAGTGGAAGAAGGAGAAGAGGAAAAGCTAAATGAAAGTTTGCCAGATGATGACACAGAAAGCGAGGATGAGCAAAGTGTTCAAGAAGAAGAAGAAGGAGTAACATCCGGGAACAATGAAATAGAAGAGATGGTTGCATGTGAGCGTGATGATTATGATGAGTCTGGAAGCGATAGTGAAGTGGATACGAGTCTGAGAGATTTGTTTGCTGAGAATACGAATGATGAAAGACAATTGGCAGATGCAAAGAAATTTGAAGAGCAGCAGAGAAATGACGAGTCACTGAAGTCGTGGTGGAAGATAGCTGAAGACAAAGGATCAGAGTTTAGTGTGGTGAATGGGTTGATGTATAAGAGGCATCAAATGTTGGATCAGTTGGTGTACCAGTTGGTGTTGCCGAAGGAAAGAAGAATTCAGGTGATGGAATTGGCACACGAGTCAGTATTCGGCGGACACTTGGGAGAAGAGAAGACAAGAGAACGTATCAAGTTGTCCTTTGTGTGGCCAAGGATGCGTAAAGATGTGATAAAGTTCTGCAAGTCCTGTGAGAAATGTCAGTTGAAAGCACGAAGTTTGGTGATGGATCGAGTACCGATTACACCAATACCAAGGGAAGATGTTCCGTTCCGAAGAATGACAATGGACGTCGTAGGACCAATCGAACCGACGTCAACAGCAGGACATAAATATTGCTTGTGCATCGTAGATTCATGTACAAGATGGCCGACAATCTTTTTGATGAAATCATTGACTGCTAAGGCTGTATGCGAAGCTCTGATGAAACTGTTCATGGATGTAGGAGTTCCGTCAGTGATAACGAGTGATAGAGGAACAAATTTTACAGCCAGCCTAACGAGAGAATTTCTGAAATTGATGGGATGTTGTCCTCGATTTGATTCGCCAGGACATCCAGAGGCGGCCGGAATAGTGGAGAGATGGAATCAAACGTTCAAGAAGATGATTCATCATGTCATTGTGGAAAATCCGAGACAGTGGCATAAAATCATTCCATTTACCGTCTGGGCATTGAGAGAAGTGCCAAATGCAACTACAGGAGTGGCACCATATCTGCTGGTCTACGGAAAGTCGCCGAGAGGGCCACTAACCATTCTTAAAGAAAGCTGGACCAAAGAGATAAATTTACCGCCGAACATTGGAGTGCAGCCGGCAAAGTATTTGAAGAATTTACGAGCAGACATGGAAAAAGCATTGACATTCGCTGAGAGTTGCGCTGATGAAAAACAAAAACAATACGCCAGTCAATATAACAAAAGAGCAAAAGATAAAGAATTCGAACCAGGAGAAAACGTCATCGTGTTGTATCCAACGTCAACCAATAAATTGATCTCACGATGGCATGGTCCATGCACTGTCTTGCAAAGAAGATCCAAATATTCGTATCTCGTGGACATGAATAAAAATGGTCGACGAATTGTTCATGCCAACAAGATGAGAAAGTTCATCACAAGATCATTGTCGTGTGGTCTGATCGTGGAAGAGGATGACGAATTTGGATCAGTGGTAGAAATACCGCTGAAAGAAGACCACTCAGAGACAAAACAGAAATCTCTCCAATTGGATTATGAACAAATTGGACACCTTACGAGCGATCAACAGAAACAATTGCTTGAAATAGGCTACTAAATCGTTATGCAGACAGATTTTCTGACAAACCCGGACTATGCACATTAATAGAACATGAAGTGGTGTTGAAGCCAGACTTTCGAGAAAAGGAGTTCATGGCATATCGAATACCACTAATATACCGTGCAGAAGTGGAAAGACAAATACAAGAGATGCTGAAAGAAAACATTATTCAACCATCGTCAAGCAGAATGGCAAGTCCACTTGTCATTGTCAAAAAGAAGGATGGATCCTTGAGACTGGCGTGCGACTACAGATACATTAACTCTTTTACTGAGAACTGTAGATATCCTATGCCAATCGTCAATGATGTCCTGAGCAAAGTCGGGAAATCCAAGTTTATTTCCGTTATGGACTGTCGTAGTGCCTATTGGACTTGTCCTGTGAAGAAGAGTGATCAATGGAAGACTGCGTTTGTTACACATAATGGACTGTACGAATTTACGCGTGTTCCTTTTGGAATGATTAACTCTGGACGGACTTTTGTAAAAGCGAGAAATATGATTTTGCAACCGATTCATGAATTCACTGAACCGTATGTTGATGACATTGCTGTGCATTCTAATGATTGGAACATTCATTTAAAACATTTGGAATTGTTTTTGAAACAAATAAGACTGCATAATGTAACGTTGAACTTGAAGAAATGTGTGTTTGGTAAGAGTGAGGTGAAATTCATCGGTCACCTTATAGGATCAGGGAAGAAGATGATGAATCCGGATAGGATTGACAGTTTGATTAATTTGAAGAAACCTGAAACGAAAAAGCAAGTGAAACAGGTCTTAGGATTTTTTGGGTTTTACAGACAATTTATTTGTAATTTTGCTGAAATTGCTAAACCATTGACAGACTTAACCAGTAAGAAAGTACATGAAAACATTGTTTGGACTGAGACACATCAGAAATCCTTTGATTCACTGAAACAGATTGTATTGTCAAATGTGGTTCTATATATGTTTGAGGTTGGTAAACCATTTAATTTGTACTGTGATAGCAGTGATTTTGCTGTGGGAGCTGTTCTATCACAGGTGGACAATGAAGGGATAGAACGTCCCGTTTCATTTATCAGTCAGAAGCTGACAGATACCCAGAGGAGATGGGCGACGATTGAGAAGGAAGCCTATGCAATCATTTGGGCTTTAAACAAGTTGAAAGAAATTATTATTGGTTCTAAAATCAATGTGTTTACAGACCATAATCCTTTAGTTTATTTGACTGAATCAATGTCGAAATCTGCTAAGTTAGTCAGATGGTCATTATCGTTGCAAAATTTTGACATTCTGTTGAACTACAAGAAAGGTAAACTGAATGTAGTAGCTGATTGTTTGTCTAGACTGTAGCGTAAGATGTGTTCTGATGTCACGCTATATTAAGAATTGTTTGCATTGTTTTAATTAAGGTACGTTCGCTAATTTTTAAAGATAATTAGCTCTCTTTAAAAGAAAGGAAAGAGGTAATGTAAGCTAATTTTGTATAGCATTATAATGGTCAGCTAATTGTTATGCAAGAGCGTACAGCTGAGGAAGGCCAGGTGCCTGGGTGGCGGGAAAGTTGCAGCGGCGCAACGTCGCCGGAGAGCGAGAGAGACAGAGACAGAGAGAAAGACAGAGAGGGACAGAGAGACGGACAGAGTGACTGAAGGAAGAGTGTACGCTAAGAGTGAGATAGACGTATGTAGGTGTGCTAGTCAGGTGTAGAAGGGGTAGTTTTGAAGGAAGAGTTAATAAGATGGCGTTTCTGTCGTATCTTTGAATTGTTTGCCGTTGTTGGTGAATTTTGTGTTGATTGCAACTTTTGGAGATTTGAAGAAACTGAATACAAGAAACCGATCGTTGTTTTAAGTAAACAAGTTAAAGAACTTTAGACACTTATAAACTAGCCATTAGCTACCTCAGTACAGTCATTTATGTTAGGCCTATAGGCTGCGCTACTGAACAATTGGAAGAGACTGGAAAGGCGTGAGGGATCAGCTCACACTATATAATTTTTAAATATTACTAAACAAACTACTATAGCGCCGTTTTAAGAAAATCTATCAAATGCGCTCTCTGTCCCATGTGATAATGTTAAATGCAATAAAGTAGACCGACTAAATAAATAACAACATTGCATAGAAAATGCACCACAGAACAGCGGTTAAGTAAGAGTTGACAGCGGTGGGCTCTCGCGCTAACGTGAAGCTTAACCAAGGGATTCCGATGAAAGTTTCAAAGTTGACGGATGACATCATGATAAGAGGTGTTGAAACAAGTTGCGAATGATATTGTCTGAAACCACAAAAGACGATATCAATGAATCAATCAATCGTAATTTATATAGCGCCCCTTCAAGGTACCTACTCAGAGGCGCTCCCGACCGAGATCAAGCGAAAAAGACGATATACCAACATGCCGCTCACAACATAATAATTATCATGTACCTGGTACATACATGTAGAGTTGCAGACCATTATTATGCCTGTTCCATAGATCACTCTCTGACACATTCTATAAGCACTTAAAAACTGTTCTGTTTGGCCGTGCTGGAGTCGGGAGCGACTCTGAGTAGTTTCCTTGAAGCTCGAGGCGCTATATAAATACTTGAATGAATGAATATTCAAATACACGTAGGCATACCAAGACAGACAGGCCACCAGGCTGACAGTAAAGGCATAGGTGAAGGCAGACAGTTCTGACGTAAACAGACACATAAGCTTATGCTGCTAAGTAGAGTCTATAAAAATTATTATGCCACAAAACAGCTCTATAGAAGCGATATTATCGCCTTTTGCAACACATGTAATCTATGGACAGACATGCGTAGAGGAAGACAGACAGACAAATAAACAGACACCAGCCAGCACAAACCAGACAGACGTCATGAAAGAAGACACATATTAAACGTCTATGAAGTGAAGTAGGCAGTAGCCTATAAAAGAAAAATCGCTGAATGGAGAAAAGAAGCCGTTGCGTGTTATAAAGACGTGTAACTGTAGAAGCAACACTTTGTCTATGTGCTCTAGTGCTTGTGGTGTCCAATGAAAACGATATGTTGTTGCGGATGATTCAATATGTCATTCTGTTAAAGACAGTTTCCTTTGTGGACAGAACCTGAAAACGGTGGGAAATATGAATCCGTTGTATTGTAGTCTATGCATTCCACGCAAAGGTGATCAGATTACGTGTGAACCGTATAGTCTATAACTCTGCATTGTTGACTACGTGCCGTAATTCGATTCTTCAATTGAATTGTTTTAGGAACATCCATTGGTCCTTGGATCAATGGTAGACTACTTCAAAGAATAGGAGCCGACACTACGGCGAAATTTCAACTGCTGAGCAGTGAGCAACCTATCCTTAGCGGTATCCATATTCTGGATAATCTGGCCCGACAGCGAATCCGATTAAAAATTCAAAACTATTTTAGTCTCAGTTAATACTGATTTTGTGTGCTGCATATAATGATTATGTACGGATGGCTAAACCATAAGACTAATCACAGTCGGATGAAAATAATATAATTGACAATTTACAGAATGGTTAGGTAACAGTAAGACGACTAGTTAATGATTCATCGTTTTTGATCACAATTATATAGCTTTTGGAGATAGTGTACGTGCGGGTATAAACCGTGTAAGACCACCTAACGAATTCTCGAATTCTCATAGACCTAATCTGGTTTCTACACTTCGCATTCTTCTGTCCATCAATTATATCCACGTGGTTAGTTACTTAGACGAAACCATCTTAAATCCGGTGACGTTGATGCTTAGTCATAGCAACCATATAAGTCACGACGACCGCTGAGTGGACAAGGTGGAAAAGCGAAACGATAGAGCATTTCTCAAGAGATTGACTTAAGATAGACTCCCTTAAAATTATGTTCAGTTTATTACTGCTGTATATACGCTGTACATTATTTAGTAATAGCCAAAAAACATCAAACAGCGTCTTGGTGTCTCCATGAGATAGCAACAATCATCCCCGTGCTACGAAAAGATTAAAAATTCCCCCTAAGCCGCCGCCCTAATCACCACCATAAATACCACCTTAATTACCATCATAATTACCATCATAATTTACCACTCTAATTGCAACTCTGACTGCCACTCACCACAAAACACTGGAAGACGACAGCAATCGTCATTTTTCTTCTAGGAAGCAAAGCGTTTTTTAAAAACTGCTTTTCTTTTTTATAGACCATCGCAATTTCGGCAAGGAATTTACGTAGATATGGATCAAAGCTTGAAAACTGGCTCGGGAGTGTCTGCCAGTCAAAACGATGGCGCTATAAAAGTTCTGTGTAAACGAAAGACTAGCAAGACGTTGTTGTGCCAACAGAGAACTCGCTAGATGTCGAAAGCAAAGCTGACTGTTTGTTTTAGTTAGTCTTGCATCTGATCCTAAGTCTTTTTGTTCGTTTTGGGTTAATCTGTTCGATAGGCCATTATAGAGTTGTAGGCTAAATTGAGACGACTTATGCATTCTAGTGTGTGTGTGCGCGTGCGCGTGCGTGCGTGCGTGTGTGTGTGTGTGCGCGCGTGCGTGCGTGCGTGTGTGTGTGTTTGTTTGTATGTTTGTATGTATGTGCACTTGTTATAGCGCCCCTTCAAGCTCTCTCTCTACTCAGAGGCGCTCCCGAATGCAGAGCGGACACTGCATCGGAATTTCACGCCGAAGCGCTGAGCAATTGTGAGTGAAGGACTTGCCCAAGGTCCTTACGCGGTGAGGTGGATTCGAACCTCGAACCTTCCGGCTTCAAGGCAACGACGCCACCACTACACCACCTCGCCCCACTAGTGTGTGTGTGTGTGTGTGTGTGTGTGTGTGTGTGTGTGTGTGTGTGTGTGTGTGGGTGTGTGGGTGTGTGTGGGTGTGTGGGTGTGTGTGTGTTACTTCCGCGTCTGTAAAACAGTTTGTGAATAACTTAACAAGATCATCATTCTGGCAGATTCTATCACGGGATCAGTCGTCGTCCACAATCTGATGTCCTAGAAACTGGAGTTGGACTCATTCCCCATTGGACAATGTTGACGTCTTGTTTGCATGGCGTTTCGACCGACCTCACCCTATCACCCTATCGATTTCGTTCCACGATTAGTCGCTTTTTACAGATATGTTCGGTGGTGATCATAGTTGCTCAAAAGTTTTTTCCCGTTCTCTATTCCGTTTCCATCTTTTTTTTACATCTATGGTGATGATAAATCTAACATAATAATTGTATTTCATTGCATCTATAAAATTAATGTGTAAAACGCCTCTCACAGTGTACAGTACACCAACCAGATCGTGATCATTATCATAATCGTTTTTACTTAGTGGTGACCTTTCCAAAATATTTGATCGTCATTCAACTTCAGATACGCCTGTCGTCTTTAAGTAGGCCTACTCCCAACTGCCCTACTACTCTACGACTCTATCACCATTTTCTGGAAGCTGTCGTTTAAATTGAAAGAAACAAATCTCTAATCTATCCAGAACTGCTTCTCTTTTATATGCCTGAATTATGAAAACCCAAAAATCATGTCATGTCGTGTTTGACGGTGTCGTGTCATGTCATATCTTGTCATAGGCCGATCATGTCATGTCATGTCATGTGTCATGGCGTGCCTTGTCATGTCATGCCTTGCCATGTCATGTCATGTAATGTCAGGTCAATTTCCTCCGCATTACAATTTCAGACACCACTCAGCGTCGCTTGTCGCCGATCACCTAACGTGTGCGTCCCGTGTGAATTTCGATCTGATCCTGGGTTCTGCTATAATCAAATGCACAACAATGGAGTTAACGACAGTCAAAGTTCACGGTGTATGATCAGATTTCGGAAACCTTTCAGCATTAATACGGACTCGGTCCACTGCTTTCTACTCCGCTATTTTATCAGCCTTTCAAATATCTGCTCGCAGACGTATCCGCTTTTGCCGTCAGCTCCATTGCGTCGTTTAGCTTGTAACAGGCGAGCAGCCCTCTGGCGATTAGGATCTATAAGCCGACTGTAATTAATTCAATCGATCTCGTACGGATCGATTGAGAGAGATCGATGGGGAAGGAAATGCACCAACAATAATCAGTCGGCCGAATTCTAAGAGCCATAAAACCGCAGAGCATCATAAGGTTCGCGTGCCGACGCTGCTGTACCGATGAGGTCGGGCGAGTTTTTCCTGTTTACGTATAACGACGCATTTCATTAGCGCCTTTTCAGAGCCGCAGTGTGACGCTCCGCTCGTTGCCTCCACAAACGAATGATTCTACGTTGGCGTGTGTGTGTGTGTGTGTGTGTGTGTGTGCGTGTGTGTGTGCGTCCTACGCGGGTCCAATTAGACGGGCGCCTCAGTAATTCTGGTCGCTTTAGAAATAAGTACTTCCCGTTAAGCCGAGGTTCTTAAAATGTGAAAGGAAACACGTGTATACTGAGCTGAGGCTATAATGCGAACACATGCAGAGATCAAATTTCGGTGGCTACAGTGGGAAATATTGCAGTTGCAACGGGTATTCACAGATGGTTATGAGTCTCGGACGATGATCGTTTTCTTCCTGGCCTTACAGATCCCTTGGAGGAGAATAATAAGAATTATGGTTGGTCTTGTATCATGTAGACCTATCAGTTTCTGTATCCCATTGCGCCAGGGTTTAAAGTGTGCCTCACCGGCCATAGACGGCATCCATGCACTCATTTTCAAATCTGAATACCGTCCTGCCACTTGCTAAACCAGAACAGTCTGGAAAGGTAAGTGGCGTCTAGGCACTTCTTTTTCCACATTTTAAAGACTGCATTACTCCATTATTATGTAATGTAACGTAACTCACATAAATGCGGCACGGATGCAAACCCCACCGGGCACCGGCTTTATATCGATTCACATGCTGTATTCAGATAGACCTACCTCAAACCGGGGTATACGCTGCAGTCTAGCGATGATGGCAAAGTTTCATTGTTCACTTACTTCAAACGTCACAAATTTCTATGCCCTCGAACAAAGGAACCATCTTAATTAGATCATGCAGGAACTGTGGTTTATACGTCCGGGTGCAAAGCGTTTGTTGAATGTAAAAGCCTCAAGGGTGGTGTCAATTGGACTCAGTAATGGATTCCATTGCCGATGGTTGTTGCGTGCATTCTTGTGTGATCTCTAAAGCAACACAATTGCCTGTGGGTCGTTCGGTGTACGTTGCTAGAGGTGGTGTCCATTGATCTAATTATAGGCCTAGGGATAATGCAAGAACTTATAAAATCGTTGCCGTCTCAGGTGAAATAGATCTATACATGTAGCTGAAGTGCACGAGATCTATCGCATGGCTTCTTAGAAATCGCTGTCTTGAACAGTTTTATATGCAAATTTTTCACCTTCACCATCCTACGAAACGTTGTCTATCTTTCATGCAATGGAAACTTAAAACAATTTTATCACTTGTGCTAAAAACACTCGCCTCTTTGGCACATAGCGTTGTACTATCATGTAGACTCCAGGTGATGTACACTATATAGTCTCTATAGCAAACACTATGTAATTACGTATAATTGCGTATGTGTGTATATGACTGTGCAGTGTGCATGCATGTGCTTGTTTGTTTGTATTCATGCACATATGTAACTACTACCAAAGTTCTCGATGTCTACATAAACCAACAATAAAACTGATGGTAGGAACATAAAAAGATTATTTCTACGAACATTAAGCAGCATTAGGCCCATATAATTATTGCTTCTGAACCGACCACCATCGTGTATATATAGCTACACCAGGGTCTACTACGTCATGGGGGGATGGAAGCAGACTGCTTCCAATTTGGGCCAGAGGGGAAAGGTTTCCGGAATGCAAAAAGATTATTCCCTGCGAACATTAAACAGCATTAGGCCTATAGGGGCCTATAATTATTGCTTCTGAACCGACTACCATCGTAAAATAAAACTACAGCTGCTACACAAAAGTCATACTTAACTAATATTAAGCGTCAATATAATTTTTATACATAGGTCATATACCTGGCCTGCTGTATATCTTTCTGTCTCTGCATTAAACTACGTTCACCGATTGCATAAGTTTAATGTCTCGCGGGAAAGGTTTGCTATGATCAAAACTCGGACTTTTGACTTCATTGGTCCTTCACTCTGGGATGAGCTTTTGCTTCATCTACTGTTCTATACACGTTCTTCCCTGTTATAACTGTTACCCCATGCAAGTTCATCTTTCCGCTGCAGTCTCAAAACCACTTTCTTTTCTCCGAGTCTTTCTGACTGGAAGCGGACCTGCATGGTTGGTGTGTTGTATACACTGTGAGAGGCGCTATACAAATAATTTATGGATGCAATACAATACAAAACAATGCGATGTCTGACAAAAAGAAATTATAATAAAATATGGGAAATCTTTTGATTCGCATAGTAATCATTGATGCAGCTGTTTTGAGGATTTAACATCTTTAAGCAATATGACAAAGCTTTGTCTTCAGCATCTTAATTCTTCGTCTAATGCTGATCTGCATTTTCCAGTTCTTCGCTCTCTTCACCCTTTCGTCTCCATCCCTCTTCTGCCATTCTTCTCATTGCCCTCTTTACATGTCTGCATGTACGTTTCCTTCTGCCACCCCTCATCCTGCTGCATGTTAGCCATGGCATTCTCTTGCCTGCCCTTTTCTGCTCATGCATCCTCTGCCCACAAACTTTTTCTTAAATCCTACAACTTTCCATCCGCTTATTTCTGAACCATTCTTTCTATTCCTCCGCTCCTCCCTCCTCTTCTTCCTCTTCCTCCTCATCTTCCTTCTCATCTTCCCCATTTCCACCCTCCTCCTCTTCTTTCTTCTCTTCCTATTCCTCCTATATACTGCTCCTGCTCCTCCATTTGTTCCGCCTACTCTTCTATAGACTCCTTTCCCCCACTCCTCTCTTTCCCTGCTCCGTCTGCTCCTTCTGCTCCTACTCCTTCTCCTACTCCTTCTACTCCTCCTGTCTCTTCTTTTCCTCCTCCTACTACTCTTCCTCCTCCCCTTCCTCCTCCTCTTCATATTTTTCCTGCTCCTCATGTTCCTCCTCTTTCCCTACTCTCCCTCCTCTTATCCCTCTTCCTTTTCCTCCTCCTCCTGCTGCTGCCGCGCCTCCTCCACCACCATCTCCTCATTCATATTCTCGGAGCATGCTTCGTCCTCCAGTATTGATTGACCTCTCTCCCTCCTCTACAACTCAATCGATAAACACAGGAAGCGAATCTCTTGTCGCCTCTGTCACCCAGATTTAGTCCGAACGATTTATAAGGATCTTCACTTCCTCCCATCACTCGTCTCTCACTTGCACACTTCTATCTTTTTCAATTCATTTTCTACCACATTCTTTTCCTTCTTATTTGATCTTCCTTATACCCTCACTCTTCTTTTTCCTCTCTGCTCCTTCCATTTAATCTTTTTAAATTTTCCTGAGAGGCTCATTTCCATTTTGTCGTTCGTCTCCTCTTCCTATAGTCTCTGTCTGTCTGTCTGTTTGTCTGTCTCAGTCTGTCTCTATCTCTGTCTGTCTTTTACTGTCTGTCTCTGGCTCTTTCTGTTTCTCTGTCTCTCTGTTTCACTGTACATGTCTGTCTCCTATTCTCCTTTCTTTATAAACCTTTGGCTTTCGTCGGGTTACCTATGCCTCCTCTACTATCATTTGATAGACCAATTCTATCCTAATGTTCTATCCTCTCTCCAAATTCTTTTATATAATCGTCCTTTGTATTTTTCTTTACTTCGGTCTCTAAACACGATCCGTGTCCTTCATCTTTCTTATACCACCCATTCTCAATTTTTGTCCTCCAGTTTTCTTAACCATCCTCTCCCTTCCACTGCTCTCCTATCTCACCTTCACAGGCTCACACCCTCACATCGATTCCGTTGTTCCTATCTTCTCTACTATTTTCCTTTCATGTCCTCTCTCTCAACGATCTTCTCTTTCACTGTAAAGCATCTTCTATTTCTCAATCCAATCCCCAACTTCCGCTCTGCTGGCTCTCGAACGGACGCTCCCACTTTATTCATCAAGGTGTTGCAGCATCGCCTCCGCACGCACACACGACACCACGACATCAAAGATTCGCGC
Organism: Lumbricus terrestris; assembly: GCA_949752735.1. Classification (NCBI taxonomy): domain Eukaryota; kingdom Metazoa; phylum Annelida; class Clitellata; order Crassiclitellata; family Lumbricidae; genus Lumbricus; species Lumbricus terrestris. The sequence goes on along the minus strand of OX457036.1, from coordinate 76,078,517 downwards.
GATGCTACCGACAGTCAACAAAAACGCGCGTACGCACACACCCACACCCACACCCACACCCACACCCACACCCACACCCACACCCACACCCACACCCACACCCACACCCACCAACAAGCGCACGCGCAGCAGCAGCAGCTGCACTATGGAGCACGGCAAAAAGTCCGCATGCGTGCTTCAGCGCTCTACATCAGCGCACAGGATCTATCAATTGTGCTCAGATTAGCGTGCTTAGCGCTTCTAAGCCGCGCTACAGCGCTATCTATGCACGGACGCTGCTACCACGACCAGCGCTGCTGCAGCGTTCAGTTTTCGCTTGGCGTCGTCCTCGGTTACTCGTCCGTTCTCGCGTTACGGTGCTCTTCGATTCTGACGGTAGGCGGCTGAACGACACGTGTATTGTGGACGCGAAACAGCGTCAGATGATACTCTTTCTTCGGTTAGACCTCTGGCGCCATCTATACGCAGCTGAGCCGGACGTTCTTTTCATCTGTGAAATCTAAACTGATCGATCGAGAATTTCAAGGTGTGAAAGATCATTGACGACGTTGATGTGAATTCCCATCCTGCATATCCTGTGCGTCAGAACACGGTATGAGTTCTTTGTGTTGTATATTTTATACATGATAACATAATCTAAATGTGTAGGCCATTATGGGGGTTAAACGAAGGGCGCCTAGGTAATACACAAATTGCACGTGACAAGATCTTTAAAATAATAAAGCAACAACTTCTACGGCAACAACTCATAATGGAAGCTTCTTGGATCAATGATGAGTAGCCTATACTATAGAAAAGCAAGTCACTGTTGCCATGGGGCCTTCAGAACTTTTACCAGAAGGAGTTCTTCGACGCGTATAATAGACACCGAGGTTACCTTGATAACTGTGACATATTTTGATGCGTCAACGTTTTAAAGACATTGGTGCTTTAGTACCCACATGCTGATTGTAGGCCTACATGCCACCATTTCACTTTATAACTTAGCATGCCAGTTTCTGGGTTACTGGGTAGATTCTGCAACGATTACCTCTCACCCGAATTCCGCAAAATGTTCAGTTCCTCCACCAAGATCACAAGCAATCATCTCAAGCTCCTGTATCTATCACCTCTCAGACTTTCATGCATGCACTCCAGTTTAAAGTCTCTCCTCTTCAATGATTTCTACCCTGATCCCATCCACTGCTCTGGCTTCCCATCCTTCTCATAGTCTCAATCGCGACGACTTCAGCAACGCCTCTGTCTCTTTCCTTTGTCTTTGTCATCCGGACTGAACCTCTACTTTATAGATCATTCCTCTTATAGGAAGCAACGCTGGTGAATACACTGGTGCCCTGAGCCTAACTTTTAAAATAGCGTTTTAGAAGTTTCAGCCTGCTGTTAATTACAAATACAATTACGGTTTCAGCCTGCTGTTAATTACAAATACAATTACGATTACGATATGCACGTGCGCGTACCATTGTACCATTGCACATGTACCATTGTACATGTACCATTGCACATGTGTCATTGTACATGTACCATTGTATACGTGTACCATTGTACATGCCATTGCCCTTCATTTTAGAATCTTTGTGTATATTATTGATGCGGTCGATTATTTACAGTGAAACTTTTAGTATTCATATCACTGAAGTGATCTACTGTGGTGTTATCTATGATCGCAAAATCAATCGTTTTGATGTTGATTAATTAATTATCAATGATCAGTTCAATAATAAAGATCTTCTGAACATTTGTCACCGTGCTTTCTGCTACCATCGTTGTCTTGCAGTTACGTCACTGTAACTGATGTGTAGCTTTAAGTCACAGGACATGCCACGTGGTTATTTGGTGCACGGAGTTTCGATTTCGGTTAAAATAATTGTGCATCATGGTTACCACGGGGGTGGGTGGGTGGGTGGGTGGGTGGGAGGGCATGCGATAGGTGTCTAGGTAGGCGTGTAACAGGCACGACGGTTGACAGGCACAGATGTATAGGATATAGGTCGATTGAAATGCAGTTGTTTCCTTTTTCAGCTCTATAGCAGGCCTACGTGTTGTGCTTCTCACAATGATGTTATGAGCCCACACACATCGGGTGACGGGGGGGAGGTCTAGGTAGACACGTATCTGACTTAACTGAAGAGCTGCCAATGATAGGGTGTGAACTTGTAGGGGATGGTAGGCCACGATGGCATCATATCAATTATTAATATAAATTAACAATAATTGAGTACAGTTTTCTTGAAAAGCTGCTATGTAAAATGAATTATATTAATTCTCCAATGGATATACGATTGACATTCACTTGTTGTGATCATCGATTTATGTCATGTGCATTATGACTGCGCTATACAACTCTCTGGATTAGTTTAGACTATAGATTGATGCATATGTCAGTCCATTATGTCTTGGGGCATGGAACGTATGCCCTGAATCCGCTATTGATGGACGCGTGGGCGCTGCTATCTAGACAGAAGAGATCGATGTCACCGCTGGAGGCAGCACTGGCGCAGAGAGTGTTGCCCGTAGCGATGGCTCGTATATACTAGACACAGCTGCAGACAGGAAGAGCTTCTTCAAGTGGTGGCTTGGTGGAGGTAAGATGCCGTAAAGATAGGGAGTTAGTGGAGCGGATGTAATGGATTTTTCATCAGAAGAAACACAAGGTGGCGTCGTCTCATGGGCGCCCGTAGATATTTTGCAGAGGGCGGGGGGGGGGGGGCGAAACACAATGGTCAATGCTAAAATGTTTAGCATGAGCTTGGAAAATGCGAAGCAGGAAAATAAAAATATAGGTAAAGGTGGTCTCGAAATTCAAATTTCTCAATTTCAGTTGTTGTATCATTGCTATTATTGGTGTTCAGTGCGAAGAAATTTGCTATGACCAATAAGTTGTATCTGGGACTAATTTCGATATTAGTCCCAGGTTGTATATAGTTAAAATAGATGTCAATTAATTATTGAAGGAGGTGTAAGTGCTCCCTCTTGACCAAGTTGACCCAATGTGCGGCGCCCATGTGGCATCTGGCTCTAAATACTGAACTACAGATCTACGGACGTTCATTTGGTACGATCTCCTTTACAGTTGCAAGACGTGGTCTATTCCACAGAGGTTCTTGAACTTTTTGGCACGCGACACAAGGGCGGATACAGAAATTTTCGAAGGGGGGGCCAAAATTTTTGGTCTTGTGAGACAGGAGAAAAATTTTTAGTCATCGACCAAATTTTCCGGGGAAAAAATACCATTTCATCCGCCCAAAAAACTGATGACCTTTTTTTTTTTAGTCATCGACCAGTTTGTTTTTCGGGAAACATCCGCCGCTGAATCGAGGGGGGCCAAGTCCCGTGCGATTTTTTAATGGGGGGCCTGTTGTCCTGTTTTTCTCTCCCACTACATTTATTTAATGGCTTGTTGAAACCAAATGGGGGGGCCACGTCCCATGCAATTTTTAAATGGGGGGTGGGGGCCATGGCCGGATTGGCCCCCCCTGGATCCGCCCCTGACGCGACACACCTAAACTTAAGAACCTCTGGTCCAGCAAAAATAGTTATAGACCCTTAATAAGAACTTGAAACTTGTTCGACATGATGTATTGCCGTATTCTCGACTGAAATTAAGCCAGAACAGCAATGACTCTGAGCTCTGCAGTCTGCATGTCACTCTATATGTCACTCTATACAGAGCGCGGACTGTGCCTCTTCGGGTATCTGTCGATGGCGTTCCAGAATACGAGGACCACTGGGAAAAACCATGTGTTCCGTCATGAACAAACCCAGGGGAATTGTAAAAGACAAACTTGGTCGACCTACCTGGACTGGAGTGAAAGAGGCGGATCTCACACAGCTGAATTTTGACCTTCGTGATTCACTGAGAGAAGTCCAGAACAGAATTGCCTGTCGTCAAATATTGGCATTCGCTATATGCTGCGTTGAGTTCACCACCGGCAAAACTATAGTGAAGACCGAATGCCTAAAGATGCATGAAACAATCATAAGATTACTTAAGACTTATACACTAATATAATATTATGGCCTATTAATGACGCGCGTGTTTTATCAAAACGCATATTGAGATTCTATGTGTTGACTTATATGAGCATGTAGGGGATTGTAGGCCCGTATACACTAAATAATAGAGCAAACGCAGTATAAGACCTGGGCGAAAATTACTCCGTGCGTGATTTACTCATTGGGGGTTAGCACTAAATCCGTTTTATTTCCACTTGATTCTATTAGAATTTATTTGATGATCATGACTCGTATTAAAATATTGCAACACGAGAAGTAGAAACATAAATGGATCGTGTGCATAAATTGAAAGCGACTCAAAAGCTTGTCTCAGGGTTTTCTTCATCATTAAACCGATTATTCTATTCTCTTTGTTTTTTAAGAAAATCTCTCGTTTGGACAGATCTTTGTTATGCTTGTCGTGTATATCTTATGTTAAAGCTGAAACGAGTATTTAGTGCAACAAAATGTGATCAAATGAACGAAAGAAGAGCATTCTACACTGCAGTGTCACGATGGTCCTGAACTTCTGAGGCTGCACGTCCAGTGAACAGTCTGAATAATATATTATTGTAAAATGGACCAATGTTCATCGCGAGCATAAGGCCTTGTTTATGTGACGTGAAAATTTTAACCTAATTTGGCCCTATTATGTAGAAACAACTCCGAAGCTATTAGAAATGAAGACATAGGAATAATAATACTGAATCGATTGCTACAATGACGGCGTTGGCGATAAAGATATAAGCTAAGTGACGTTTGACATAAAGATATAAGTGACGTTTGACATAAAGACCTAAGTGACGTTTGACATAAAGATATAAGTGACGTTTGACATTCCTAATCGGTGGTTGCAATTTCTATGACCGGGAAATGATTAGGCCGCTGATGACTGCTTTTAGACGATGTGACTGCTGCAACCAAAAGCAACAGGTCACAGTTTTCGATGGTATATAATTATAGGCTCATGAGTTAATGATGTCTCGTATATTATAGTCTGCATGTATACTCTCGACATCTCCTCTGAAAACTGATGGACGCCAATCGATTAATTATTTAATTAAGTTTCCATTATGATTCGGAGAAACGCGGTGAACCCCACAGAAGCAAAGAAGATTTTGGACTGGATCATATAGATTCACTTTCGTCGTCTTATCTGAAACAAATTGATTGATGGACGAAAGAGGAAATTTTGATGGAAGATTGATGTATAGGGGCATACATAGTGTTACATATTCTATGTATATTATATAGCCTATGTGTGTGTGTGGGTGTGTGGTATTCAGTGTGAAGCGATGTGCATTACATCGCAACATCAGCCGATCAATTGTTATTTTGACGGAATTTATTGCACATGAAACTAGGGCAGATACATTTTGTGATCGTAGGCTATATTATTTGAACAACTGTTGAAGAGCGAAGAAAAATATCAAAAGAATACGATTGCGAGCTGCTCAAATCTTGCCTAGAAAAATAGAATGTATACAAACAGAAGCTGTGAGAAGGAAAGACTAAGGCATAAAAGATATACCAAAAAGCCACTATAGAAAGTCTTATTATAATCACTATACGTCCATGCTTTTGTCCTTGCCCAAATAAATGAGTTGAGATTCAACTTTAGATGGCAGAAGGAACAATTTCTTTGCTGATTTTCCTCGAAAGGCTGGCTGATTATACACACAATAATGTGGGTCAGGTCACAGAAGAGCTCAACTTCTGAAATTTCGAGGGTAGTCAAGGTGACGAATAGGCGTGCAATACTATGCAATATTATGATATTTTAAGGCAACTTGTCTTCCTATGTAGAAGACATGAGAGCATATCAGGCCAAAACAGTTTGAACTATTTAAACTTTAAATAGCAGCAGTTTTTATTATTACAATATTGATGCTGTTTCAAATTGCCATATCGTTGCTGTGTATGTAAAAAAGAGTCTGTAACATTTCGTAGGATATTCAGATTTACAGCAGTACTGATAATAACCTATGATATTTTGTTCCCCTCTCCTTCTCTTTCTCTTTCTCTTCCTGCCTCTCTGTCTCTCTGTCTCTCTGTCTCTCTGTCTCTCTGTTTCTCTGTCACTCTGTCTGTCTGTCTGTCTGTCTGTCTGTCTCTCTCTCTCGCTCTCTCTCTCTCTCTCTGTATGTTTGTCTGTCTCAGTAGTTCCATTAAACAATTAGAAAATATTAATTATGGGAAAGTACCATGTCTTGGTCCAGAGACAGACAAACTTATGCAGTTTATATACATGTATTTCCAAAAATCACCAATGAGAGACTGTAGTGTATAACATAGAATTGCATGTTTGCTCTGCATGTGCGAGATCAATAATTATGGGCTGATACACAATTACACATTGACAGACAACAGGAAGAGTTCGAGACAGATTCAGACGGGCGTCGAATAGTGTGTGCGTCTGAAAATGTAGCCTTCCGTGACGTATTGTGCAATTGTGCAATAGTACATTTGTGCAACTGTGCAACTGTGCAATTGTGCACTGCACCTGAAGAACAGAAAAGTCGACTCCGACAAGTGTTCAACTAATCAATATTCTCTGTCATCGCTAAGTGTCATGTTATTCGGTACAACGCCGACGAGAGACTCGGAGAGTCGAGGACTCGACGCGAAAACTATAATTATCTGCAACTAATGTGTGAAGAAAGTATAGCGTGTGCTTTAAACACGTTCTTGCGTATACACGTGCACGTATTGGGATAGACCAGCTATCTGCATGTTTTCCGTATAAGAAATGCAAATCTTGAACTGCAAAACTCTTACAACGCGTTTTCTAGAAGAGACGCTGTTTCTATCTTGAAGACACACATTCACATAATATGTATGTATAATTGTATATATTTGTATATATGTATGCAACTGTGTATAGGGCGTATATTATACATTTAATCATATACAACTGTACATGAACACATTCATTCATTCATTCATTCACTCATTCACTCATTCTTTACGAGAATTTCTATGGCGCCTCTCAAAGGTGACATCCATATGATAAGATCATCATTGTCATCGTCATCGTCATCGCCACCGCCACCGTCACCCTCACCATCATCATCACCATCATCATCGTCGTCGTCGTCATCATCATCATCACCATCACCACCACCACCACCACCACCACCACCACCATCATCATCATCATCATCATCATCATCATCATCATCATCATCATCATCATCATCATCATCATCATTATCATCATCATGTTGTTATTATTCTCTGCCAGTTGGCAGGTTCGTACGTCAGTAGAGGGAGACTAATCGTATGACGACCACTTCTAGGAACGGCGACTTCTAGGAAAGGCGCTTCTAGGCTTCTAGGCTTCTAGGCTCCGCCTACCTAGGCTATAGGCTTCTAGGCTTCTAGCCCACGCCTACCTAGGCTTCTAGGCTACCCCTACCTAGGCTAATAGCGCTTCTAGGCTACACCTAATTAGCATACAGGCTACCAGCGCACTTCCAGGAACGACCTACCTAGGCTAATAGCGCTTCTAGGACACACATAATTAACATACAGGCCACTAGAACTCTTCCAGGAACGCCCTACCTGGCTACCAGAGCTTCTAGGCTATACCTAATTAGCATACAGCTCACTAAATCACTTCCAGGAACGACCTACCTGGCTACAATCGCTTCCAGGCTATACCTAATTACCATACTAGCTACTAGCGCATCTAGAGCACATCTACTATAGCGGCGCAAGCCCCACACCAACCAGAAATGACTCAACGGACGCGCCCAGCAGCGCATTATGGGAGCTGCACTGGCTTCCACTCCTCGGCACCCTCCCCACCATTCATTCAAATTTCAAGTCCTCACATGTAAACTGGCCCCTACTTAGCCGCGCAAGGCCCACACCAACCCTAAATGACTCAGCATATACTCTCACCCTCCACAACCTTCCACCTCACCCTCCATTCCACCTCCTCCCCCACCCACATTTAGCCATTTTACACACAAGACCGGCCCAAGCAGAGAACTGCGAACCCTAGAGAGCGACCAATCAGAAGGATAGATCCCATAGGCATGACATCTTTCGCCCTCAGCAGCATTCAACCTCACCCTCCAACCCTCCAGTCCACCCCTCCCCACCCACGAATATTCATTTTACACACAAGAGCTGAACATTATGGAAGCGAGAAACTTAGAGAGCGGCCAATCAGAAGGGTATATCCCATAGGCATGGCATCTTTCACCCTCCACATCATTCAACCTCACCCTCCAACCCGCCATTCCGCCCCTCCCCACCAACAAATAAGCATTTTACACACAAGAGCTGAACATTATGGAAGCGAGAAACTTAGAGAGGGAGCAAACAGGAAGCTATAAACTCTATACATGGCATCTCTCATCCTCCACAGCATTCATCCTCACCCTCCAACCCTCCATTCCACCCATCCCCACTCACAAATATTCATTTTACACACAAGAGCAGAACAATCAGAAAGCGAGAAACCTAGTGAGCGGCCAATCAGAAGGCGAGAAATCGTACACACACTCCGCCTCACCCTCCAAACCTCCACGCCTTCCCGCCAAATACACAAATTTGGCATACATGTATAAAATTTAAGCATCTAGCAACTGCTAAATCCAAGACATGAACTCTTCAGAAGAAGATAAGCCCTACATATTTACCAAAAATATCACCAATATTCAATATTTTATTCGAAAATATGGATATGACGGCAATATATACAATTAAATTATACTAAATTATGACAACTATTCAACAGGTCTTACATTACTAAGCAAACTATATCAGTCAAGCACCATTTTCATATATATTTCTTCTATATTTCTTACATTTCAAGAAAGTACAAACCCAAAAACCGAAGGAACGCTCAGACGGCCTTCGCCAATATAGCGTTCTTTCTACATTTCAAGCACTCACAATCTTAGAAACCAACGAATACTTCAACCTTCCACTCCCAAGATGGTGACATTTCTTATTTCCTTGCACACATGAACTCAAAAACCGACGATTTGCTCACCCTTCCTTTCGGAAGATGGTGACAATTCTTATTTCCTTGCACACACAAACTCAAAAACCGACGAATTGCTCAACCTTCCTTTCGGAAGATGGCGACATTTCTTATTTCCTTGCACACATGAACTCAAAAACCGACGAATTGCTCACCCTTCCTTTCGGAAGATGGTAACATTTCTAACTTTCTTGTACACACAAACTCAAAAACCGACGAATCGCTCAGCCTTCCTTTCGGAAGATGGTGCCATTTCTAACTTTCTTGCATACACGAACTCAAAAACCGACGAATACTTCATCCTTCCACTCCCAATATGGTGACATTTCCCAATTCCTTGTACATGAAAACTCAAAAACTTAACAGCCTTATAACATTTCACGCCCAATGTGACGAAATTTCTAACTTTCTTGCATATACGAACTCAAAAACCGACGAATACTTCAACCTTCCACTCCCAAGATGGTGACATTTCTCAATTCCTTGCACACGAAAACTCAGAAACTTAAGAACCTTATAACATTTCACGCCCAAGATGGCGATATTTCTAACTTTCTTGCGAACACAAACTCAAAAACCGACGAATACTTCAACCTTCCAATCCCAAGATGGCGATATTTCTAACTTTCTTGCGAACACAAACTCAAAAACCGACAAATACTTCAACCTTTCGAGTCCAAGATGATGGCATTTCTTACTTCCTTGCAAACAGAAACCCAAAAATCGATGAATCGGATAGCAGCGCTATCAGCCGGATGCAACATGGCAACCTTTCTACATCATACACACACACACACACACACATACACACACACACATACACACACACACACACACACACGCACACAAACACACACATACACAGCATTTCTTGTAAGTCTAAGTCCAAATATTCCATATATGCAGCTTTCAATTCACAAGATGTCGCATCTTCAATCTTTCACACATACCCATGAAACCAAAATTCATGAAACACACACATTCTTCATATCCCTAGGTGGCGCACTAGCAACATTTATCAAAAATGAACAAACTTCTGCTCCCAAGATGGCGCCTGCGCATCTTTTCCTGTTCGGCCATACCCAAATATCGAATACATACAGCATTTCTCATACTCATAAGGCCATTTATCACACACACAGTCAATTTTTACGTCACAGGGTAATACACAGGCAGCCTTTTACACTCACACATACACACACACACACACACACAACTTTCCCACTACAAGGTAATACACAGGCAATCTTTTGCACACACACACATGAATTCTTAAAATTTCTAAGTTATAGGTATATACTTTGAGCAATTTTTCTAAATTAAGGTAGTAAAGACATACGAAACAGCGAAGATTGTAATATGCATAAGGTAATTGCACGAAATTCATAGCTGCAAAGCAGCAGGAATTGAACATTGGCACAGGCAAAATGATAAGTATGATAGTTGCGCGAGCGAATAGGACTTGATTTTTTCGAACTATTTCAAAGTCAGACGCATGCTATTACCAATATACGAATTCAAACAGGCAAATTTGCTAAGTATGAAATGCAGAAATTGCATGGGGAAACGTTGTAAGATGCAAAGCGTGGGGTGGGGAGAGGGGCACATTCTTCAATTTGTGGAAACAAAGGTGTTCATTGTTTGCAATATGACTGCAATTTTGGTAAAGTTAGGTTTGCAGGAAGTGTATTACATGGCTTTTTAGGGCTGAGTGTGTTAAGTTGGCGAAATATGGGGTGGAGGAGAGTGTGCAGGATTAGATTTTATGAAAACAAATGATGTGACGCACATGTGATGAGTCATCAATTTGACAAAGTACGTTTATAACGAGCGAAGAATACAAGTTAGGGCTGCGTGCGCCATATTACATGGCGAATTAGGTGTAGCGGACACGCGCCACTTGACCGAAATCTGCGTTCGACACAGCGAAAACGCTAATTTTCGCCACACATATTCGCGCGGCGGCGACACCCTTCGTGCGCTGCGGCGGCGGCGGCGCTGCGCCCCATCCCTCTCGTGCGACTTCGGCTCCAGCGGCGTGGCGACGGCGCGGCATGCGCGCCCAATTAGATCAAGCTTTGACCCGCACAAGCTAAAGTCGAATACGCCCCGGCATAAATCTTTCAATAATTTCCATAACCCGCAATACGCATGAGACTTTAGCTTCATACGGGCCAAAGCACGATCGATTGGGAGCGTCTGCCGCAGCCGTCGCCTCGCCGCTGGGGCCGAAGTCGCACGAGAGGGATGGGGCGCAGCGCCGCCGCCGCCGCAGCGCACGAAGGGTGTCGCCGCCGCGCGAATATGTGTGGCGAAAATTAGCGTTTTCGCTGTGTCGAACGCAGATTTCGGTCAAGTGGCGCGTGTCCGCTACACCTAATTCGCCATGTAATATGGCGCACGCAGCCCTAACTTGTATTCTTCGCTCGTTATAAACGTACTTTGTCAAATTGATGACTCATCACATGTGCGTCACATCATTTGTTTTCATAAAATCTAATCCTGCACACTCTCCTCCACCCCATATTTCGCCAACTTAACACACTCAGCCCTAAAAAGCCATGTAATACACTTCCTGCAAACCTAACTTTACCAAAATTGCAGTCATATTGCAAACAATGAACACCTTTGTTTCCACAAATTGAAGAATGTGCCCCTCTCCCCACCCCACGCTTTGCATCTTACAACGTTTCCCCATGCAATTTCTGCATTTCATACTTAGCAAATTTGCCTGTTTGAATTCGTATATTGGTAATAGCATGCGTCTGACTTTGAAATAGTTCGAAAAAATCAAGTCCTATTCGCTCGCGCAACTATCATACTTATCATTTTGCCTGTGCCAATGTTCAATTCCTGCTGCTTTGCAGCTATGAATTTCGTGCAATTACCTTATGCATATTACAATCTTCGCTGTTTCGTATGTCTTTACTACCTTAATTTAGAAAAATTGCTCAAAGTATATACCTATAACTTAGAAATTTTAAGAATTCATGTGTGTGTGTGCAAAAGATTGCCTGTGTATTACCTTGTAGTGGGAAAGTTGTGTGTGTGTGTGTGTGTGTGTGTGTGTGTGTATGTGTGAGTGTAAAAGGCTGCCTGTGTATTACCCTGTGACGTAAAAATTGACTGTGTGTGTGATAAATGGCCTTATGAGTATGAGAAATGCTGTATGTATTCGATATTTGGGTATGGCCGAACAGGAAAAGATGCGCAGGCGCCATCTTGGGAGCAGAAGTTTGTTCATTTTTGATAAATGTTGCTAGTGCGCCACCTAGGGATATGAAGAATGTGTGTGTTTCATGAATTTTGGTTTCATGGGTATGTGTGAAAGATTGAAGATGCGACATCTTGTGAATTGAAAGCTGCATATATGGAATATTTGGACTTAGACTTACAAGAAATGCTGTGTATGTGTGTGTTTGTGTGCGTGTGTGTGTGTGTGTGTGTGTATGTGTGTGTGTGTATGTGTGTGTGTGTGTGTGTGTATGATGTAGAAAGGTTGCCATGTTGCATCCGGCTGATAGCGCTGCTATCCGATTCATCGATTTTTGGGTTTCTGTTTGCAAGGAAGTAAGAAATGCCATCATCTTGGACTCGAAAGGTTGAAGTATTTGTCGGTTTTTGAGTTTGTGTTCGCAAGAAAGTTAGAAATATCGCCATCTTGGGATTGGAAGGTTGAAGTATTCGTCGGTTTTTGAGTTTGTGTTCGCAAGAAAGTTAGAAATATCGCCATCTTGGGCGTGAAATGTTATAAGGTTCTTAAGTTTCTGAGTTTTCGTGTGCAAGGAATTGAGAAATGTCACCATCTTGGGAGTGGAAGGTTGAAGTATTCGTCGGTTTTTGAGTTCGTATATGCAAGAAAGTTAGAAATTTCGTCACATTGGGCGTGAAATGTTATAAGGCTGTTAAGTTTTTGAGTTTTCATGTACAAGGAATTGGGAAATGTCACCATATTGGGAGTGGAAGGATGAAGTATTCGTCGGTTTTTGAGTTCGTGTATGCAAGAAAGTTAGAAATGGCACCATCTTCCGAAAGGAAGGCTGAGCGATTCGTCGGTTTTTGAGTTTGTGTGTACAAGAAAGTTAGAAATGTTACCATCTTCCGAAAGGAAGGGTGAGCAATTCGTCGGTTTTTGAGTTCATGTGTGCAAGGAAATAAGAAATGTCGCCATCTTCCGAAAGGAAGGTTGAGCAATTCGTCGGTTTTTGAGTTTGTGTGTGCAAGGAAATAAGAATTGTCACCATCTTCCGAAAGGAAGGGTGAGCAAATCGTCGGTTTTTGAGTTCATGTGTGCAAGGAAATAAGAAATGTCACCATCTTGGGAGTGGAAGGTTGAAGTATTCGTTGGTTTCTAAGATTGTGAGTGCTTGAAATGTAGAAAGAACGCTATATTGGCGAAGGCCGTCTGAGCGTTCCTTCGGTTTTTGGGTTTGTACTTTCTTGAAATGTAAGAAATATAGAAGAAATATATATGAAAATGGTGCTTGACTGATATAGTTTGCTTAGTAATGTAAGACCTGTTGAATAGTTGTCATAATTTAGTATAATTTAATTGTATATATTGCCGTCATATCCATATTTTCGAATAAAATATTGAATATTGGTGATATTTTTGGTAAATATGTAGGGCTTATCTTCTTCTGAAGAGTTCATGTCTTGGATTTAGCAGTTGCTAGATGCTTAAATTTTATACATGTATGCCAAATTTGTGTATTTGGCGGGAAGGCGTGGAGGTTTGGAGGGTGAGGCGGAGTGTGTGTACGATTTCTCGCCTTCTGATTGGCCGCTCACTAGGTTTCTCGCTTTCTGATTGTTCTGCTCTTGTGTGTAAAATGAATATTTGTGAGTGGGGATGGGTGGAATGGAGGGTTGGAGGGTGAGGATGAATGCTGTGGAGGATGAGAGATGCCATGTATAGAGTTTATAGCTTCCTGTTTGCTCCCTCTCTAAGTTTCTCGCTTCCATAATGTTCAGCTCTTGTGTGTAAAATGCTTATTTGTTGGTGGGGAGGGGCGGAATGGCGGGTTGGAGGGTGAGGTTGAATGATGTGGAGGGTGAAAGATGCCATGCCTATGGGATATACCCTTCTGATTGGCCGCTCTCTAAGTTTCTCGCTTCCATAATGTTCAGCTCTTGTGTGTAAAATGAATATTCGTGGGTGGGGAGGGGTGGACTGGAGGGTTGGAGGGTGAGGTTGAATGCTGCTGAGGGCGAAAGATGTCATGCCTATGGGATCTATCCTTCTGATTGGTCGCTCTCTAGGGTTCGCAGTTCTCTGCTTGGGCCGGTCTTGTGTGTAAAATGGCTAAATGTGGGTGGGGGAGGAGGTGGAATGGAGGGTGAGGTGGAAGGTTGTGGAGGGTGAGAGTATATGCTGAGTCATTTAGGGTTGGTGTGGGCCTTGCGCGGCTAAGTAGGGGCCAGTTTACATGTGAGGACTTGAAATTTGAATGAATGGTGGGGAGGGTGCCGAGGAGTGGAAGCCAGTGCAGCTCCCATAATGCGCTGCTGGGCGCGTCCGTTGAGTCATTTCTGGTTGGTGTGGGGCTTGCGCCGCTATAGTAGATGTGCTCTAGATGCGCTAGTAGCTAGTATGGTAATTAGGTATAGCCTGGAAGCGATTGTAGCCAGGTAGGTCGTTCCTGGAAGTGATTTAGTGAGCTGTATGCTAATTAGGTATAGCCTAGAAGCTCTGGTAGCCAGGTAGGGCGTTCCTGGAAGAGTTCTAGTGGCCTGTATGTTAATTATGTGTGTCCTAGAAGCGCTATTAGCCTAGGTAGGTCGTTCCTGGAAGTGCGCTGGTAGCCTGTATGCTAATTAGGTGTAGCCTAGAAGCGCTATTAGCCTAGGTAGGGGTAGCCTAGAAGCCTAGGTAGGCGTGGGCTAGAAGCCTAGAAGCCTATAGCCTAGGTAGGCGGAGCCTAGAAGCCTAGAAGCCTAGAAGCGCCTTTCCTAGAAGTCGCCGTTCCTAGAAGTGGTCGTCATACGATTAGTCTCCCTCTACTTACGTCCGATGGCACCACTCGGAGTGGTCATTGGTGAAATCGTCAAAAGCGCAATGCAATTCACGTGATGTAGACTGTTGCTGCAGTGTTGCACTTGTAGTTTAAGGTCAAAAGTTATAATATCTTAAAAGTAAACTGTTTCAGTGTAACACTTAGAATACGACATTTCCTTTTTACATGTTTACGTCAAATTCTGTTATTAAACTTTTTCTTTCAATATCTCAATTTCAGACTTTCTCAATCCCTCAGTAGGTCGTAGTCCTATAGGCACAACTTTCCAACTGCATGTCCATAATGAATAAAACACTCTGTATCATCTTCTGTCCTCGGAAACGTTTCAAAAAGATGTTACTCTACTCCAGCGGTTCCCAACCCGTGGCCCGCGGGCCAAAAGTGGCCCGCAAGGCCTCAGAAAATGGCCCGCCAGGCTCCAGAAAATGGCACTCATTTCCCATAGAATTATCAAAAATATATGAAAAAATTATCAATTTGGACAGGATAGAACACATTATTACTTTCTATTACACATTATTTTATTTTGACGTCGATAAATAGCATCAAACATTATATTTCGAATCAATTATAGCAATTTTATAGGCTTTTAGTTAATACAATTTTAACCTTGTGGACCCCTAATGTCCTTCAACTAAGAAAATGTGGCCCTCGTGTCCTCCAACTTAGAAAAAGTGGCCCTCAAGTCAAAAAAGGTTGGGAACCACTGCTCTACTCTATAATAAGACGAATTGCCACAACACAATCATATCAACTGCGTCTTGTACCACATCAACAAGCATATCATGCACTACGTATGCTCAATTTCTCATGCAAGCATATGAATACTACAAAATTTCGATGGTTGTAAGATCATAGTCGGCTGGCATCGGCTTCTAATGATAGATCGGTCATTGCTGTCTCTGTAGCCACAGTAGTAGCAGCAGCAGTCGTTGATCTTCAGAGAGGCAAGCGCTGATGCATCACGTGTCGTGCAGTTGGTGCCAATTAACCTACCTTCACAGGTGCTCACCGGCATCAGATGCTGCAGTCTCTGCTGCTGCTGCTGCTGCTGCTGGTGCTGCTGTGGTCGCTGGTCATTAAATTCAGATTCTGCCATCTACATGTGCAGATGATGTATAATTATGACTGGGCGTCGCCGACCAACCTCGGGCGATGCTGCTGCTGCTGCTGCTGTTGCTGCTGCTGATGCTGCTGCTATCAATTCGGTTTATGGTAACATGACACACGATGGCGTTTAACTCAATTACGACCGACTTAGATTCTCGCACGACGCCTAGCTCCACAGTGTGCAGGTGTTGATGATGGTAGTGATGCTGATGATGATGGTGATAGTGGTGATGTTTATGATGCTGGTGATAGTGGTGATGTTGATGATGGTTGTGATGTTGATGATGCTGGTGATAGTGGTGATGTTGATGATGCTGGTGATAGTGGTGGTGATGTTGATGATGCTGGTGATAGTGGTGATGTTGATGATGGTTGTGATGTTGATGATGCTGGTGATAGTGGTGATGTTGATGATGCTGGTGATAGTGGTGATGTTGATGATGGTTGTGATGTTGATGATGCTGGTGATAGTGGTTATGTTGATGATGCTGGTGATAGTGATGATGTTTATGATGCTGGTGATAGTGGAGATAGTTGTGATGTTGATGATGGTATTGATATTGGTGATTGTGGTGATATTGGTGATGGTGGTGATGGTGGCGATGCTGGTGATAGTGGTGGTGATGTTGATGATGCTGGTGATAGTGGTGATGTTGATGATGGTTGTGATGTTGATGATGCTGGTGATAGTGGTGATGTTGATGATGGTTGTGATGTTGATGATGCTGGTGATAGTGGTGATGTTGATGATGCTGGTGATAGTGGTGATGTTGATGATGGTTGTGATGTTGATGATGCTGGTGATAGTGGTTATGTTGATGATGCTGGTGATAGTGATGATGTTTATGATGCTGGTGATAGTGGAGATAGTTGTGATGTTGATGATGGTATTGATATTGGTGATTGTGGTGATATTGGTGATGGTGGTGATGGTGGCGATGCTGGTGATAGTGGTGGTGATGTTGATGATGCTGGTGATAGTGGTGATGTTGATGATGGTTGTGATGTTGATGATGCTGGTGATAGTGGTGATGTTGATGATGCTGGTGATAGTGGTGATGTTGATGATGGTTGTGATGTTGATGATGCTGGTGATAGTGGTTATGTTGATGATGCTGGTGATAGTGATGATGTTTATGATGCTGGTGATAGTGGAGATAGTTGTGATGTTGATGATGGTATTGATATTGGTGATTGTGGTGATATTGGTGATGGTGGTGATGGTGGCGATGGTGGTGATAGTGGAGATGGTTGTGATGTTGATGATGGTGGTGATATTGGTGATTATGGTTATAGTGGTGACGGTGGTGATGTGGGTATGTTAATGATGGTGGTGATGTTGATGATGGTGATGCTGTCGCTGATGAGTACTGGTTTGACTTTAAGAGTGTACCTTCTGGTTGAACAGCGGTGTCAATTATCGAGTCACTCTGCCCACCTGTTCTCAGTTTCCATTTCCGCCTATGTACCAGCCTCTTCAACACTGTAGGGTATAAAGTGCTACTGGTCGGCTATGGACGGCGTCCAGGCACTTATTTTCAAATGTGAACGCCGTCCCAGCTGTCACTTATTATTCTGCCGCGCAGCCTGGAAAGGTAAGGGTCGTCCAGGCATTAATGTTTTGCACTTTAAGCACTGCTCATCAATAAGTTAAGCCATCCATCTCTTCTTAGAATAGCTCGACCCATTCGCTGTGTTGTGATGTCATCCATTCTTTTTATACCATCGTTTTTTTGTCAATCGTCTCATCCTTAAGTGCTTTCGACGATTCATCAATTCGCCATTCCCATCAAACCGTCATTCAACCTGTCATTCGTTTTGCCTGTCTATCAATCCACCATTCCTTTCATATTTTTATGCTCGCCAGTCAATCGCCCGTACACAAGCCATATCCGTATCTGAGAATTTTTAAAGCGCACTTGAAATCTATAATTGTACAGTCACACATACAACAACTTCTTCACGGCACGCCGCATGCTGTATAATCCTATCCTAAATTTAGAAGGGTGTCCTTCGATATAATAGATTGAAGGTCCAAGTCAGTGGATCAATGAAAGTGAAGAACGCAGAGTACGGAACCATAATAGGGAAATGGAGAACATATATATTTGATATAATTAAAATACGGATATTGATGAAATTACAGTGATATTATTTTTCAATCAAACTTTCAATCAAACTCTTCGTCCGTTAGTCTTTAAATCCTTCCAACCATCAATTATTCTCTTCGTCAATTCTCTTCATCAATTCTCTTCATCAATTCTCTTCGTCAGTCCATCGTTTCACCTGAAACAATTGAAACATGCAAAGACGAGCAACTGTATATGAAACCGAAACATTATACGATGTCGAATGTTTCTAACGTATAGTATGGCTTGTCAATTTTTTCCGACAACATGTATTGAATACATTGGTCAGCCGTTGGTCATGGTGCATCCATTAGCAAAGATAGCCTAAACTAAAATTTAAAAACGTTCATTTATTCAGCATAGGCTATAATTGTGTTTCTAAACGTTATGCACTAATGCGTCAGTGTCGTTTTCATGTGCAGAATATACTGCAGTGCCAGGTAATTTACTTCCAAAATGATTCATGCCAGTCTGTCACTTTAGAGAACAATGGGAGCAAACTCCTTCGCTGCAGGGTCCACCCTGGTCCACCCTCGCACAAATCCTTCAGTAGCCCAGAGAGCACACGTCGTCGTCGTCGTCGTCGTCGTCGTCGTCGTCGTCGTCGTCGTCGTCGTCGTCGTCGTCGTCGTCGTCGTCGTCGTCTCGGGTGTGAGCGAGCATGCGCTGAAGATTTACCTTGAGTCAATAAATCAGGACTGCTCTTCATTTGCATTAATCTCTTTTAACGAATGGCCAGCCACCTGCAGACTCGTCGTCTCAGCGCAACACTAAATGCAATTCGTCTAAGGAAGAAAATTTATGTTCTTAGCCAAAATTATTAGAAGCCACTTAATGATTTACTGTGCTGACAAAAAACGATTAAAATTAATCTCATATTAAATGCAATATCGCAAAAGACCATGCACAATTAATGAGCATCGATAGCAAAGGTGCCTTCGACGTTTACACAGTTTGACCTGGCATTAATATCGATATTAGTCCCAGCTTTAGTAGCAAAATTACTAATCTGACAGTTTCCTTGTTTACCAACTTGATTGTCATCTTGCTAAGTGACTTCACAGTGTGATGCAGCCACGTCTTTAAAAAATAGTAATAATAATAATGATCATCTGGCAATATCAAGGCTATTTGATAGCAAAAATTTGAGATGAGACTTAACAAAATCGCGTTCTTGTTACTTTTTGTTGCTTTACGTTTTTGATTCGTCAATAACGGTGGGTGGCCTCACTAAAAGTGGTATAACTTTTGACCTATTTGAAATATTTTGATGAAATCTGGCCAGCATGGGTGGAGTTTATCAGGGGCTATGGGGGGGGGGGGGTTAAGCCCCCAAAAGACCCAGAATAATTTTTTACCATGCAAATGGTATCTTTTCTCGGACCTAGCCCCCCCCCCCCAGAGGGTGCAGGCTTCAGAAATTTGTTCGAAAAAACTGATTCTGTTCACGACGAAGAACGCGAAACTTCCGAATGAATAAAAAAGGTTATCAGCTTTTTTGACCGAGAAAATTATCATTTTTCGACGAGATTTCAGCCCGAAGACTAAAAGTCATCAACTTTTTTGGACCGAGAATAAAGTTTTTGTCTACGCCGCTCGTTCTGGACCGAGTCTAAGGCTCTAAGCCCCAAAAAATTTAGCCCCTCCAAGAACGGAAACCAAACTCCGCCCATGCTGCAGGCCAGATGTGTAAATATGAATTTTCTTTAAGACTGTAAAATTTCATTTCGAAATTCTTACTTCTGGCCAAAATATTAGCAAGAAACCTCAGGGGTATTCTTTTTTTGGCCCACCCTGTAGAACATTTTCGGTGTCTCACTAAGCAGGCGCGTACTGCTGTTTCAATACAAAATAATGATGTATATTCGTTTAATTCAATAAACAACAGACAGAACGCTGTAGGTTTACATTAGCAAAATTAACAGTATGGCTGCTTAAAGCTTATGGTCAAAATATAGTTAGTACATGTTTTTGAATAACATTCTTAGGATAAATGAATTATGTAATAGCAGTTGCAATCGCAAATCCAAATTTCCAAACCGTCACTTGAAGGGTGAGCGCAGGGAACCAGTTTATTCATGAGCGCATCGTCTTTAATTTGTTTTTGCATCTCCATTTGTTTCTGTTCTACAGTATACAAGCAGCGCAGTCATATGTATTGATTGCTTTCTGGTCCTGACTCAATTTAATAGGCGTCCTAATTAAACGGGATGCTTTGCCATTTCTGGCTTTGTCGATCGTATCTTGTTATTCTAATCGTGTTGTCTTTTGGACCAGAAAATCAGATTGATGATGATCAAGTGAGATAATAACCTTGGTTATATGGCTCTACAGCCATGGCCTCAATACGATGGAGTTAAGTGAATGCACGTTGACCATAATACACTCAATGTTTCTAAAACATGGTCCTTTCTACTGTTCCTTGAAACTATACACAGCGACTTGCAAGACGAGCACTCAATCAATTGGCGAATACAATTTGCAATAATCATACGCTTAGCACGAATACTGATAAACTCCTTCTTGCAAGTCAAATTGATGCCAAGATCTCCATCTTTGGATGTCTTCAAATCGTCTCTCCGTGAACACTTAAAGGACCCAGTTGATTTGGTTTGACACTTGCAAGCAGCTCCAAAAACTTGGCTATGCGCATTACTCGCTCCAGCTTTTCATCACTTCAACTTTTCGTCTAGTGTTCGAGACCTAGATGTCACCATAGATATATTCTCTAACCTTTACCGAACACATCGCCATGCTTACTTCTAGTTACTTCCTACTTCCAGTTAAGGCGTCTCAGGGCTATTTGCAAATCTGTTTCATCTTCAACCTGTGAGTGTTAGCTACCTATTACCCCTCTGGGCTTCCTTACTTGGACTCTCCTTGACTATGTGGGAGTTGAGGGAAGGGCAGGGCCTATTTAAAGGGCTACTACTGTGGGGGCTTGCTTCTTGTCGTGGGTCTACTCTGTGGTGTGTGTTCGACTCCTGTTGAGCGTGGCGTGTGGTTCGTGTTCTACGACGTTTGTCTTCTTCGATTGCCGTCCCACCTCGTTGGTGAACTGGCCTACATCCGTCTTCCTTTGGGCTCCGTTAGCCTGGTGTGTCTTCACGTCAGCTCTGTCGAATCAGCTGTATCGGTCGTACTTCATGTCAGCTTTGGGTAACGTTAACCTACTTCTTGTCAGACTGCTCTGTTATTGAATAAATCGATGTTATTTTACATTACGGACCTGAGTATTACTCATCATCTTCTAGACTAGAGCCAGTGAACCCAACAGATGGGGTCTCTCGGGATTTTTTTTTCACGATAATTTGAAATTTGCGTCAAAAAAGGGGCGTTGTTTCCGTGAAATTTAGCGAATAGTACGGTGGTAATTCCGTTGGAAAAGTGTTATATGGTGGTTGGCCGTGAAGACAGGTCAATGGTTGTTGTTGTTGGCGAATTAGGTCGGGAAAATTAGTGCGGGAAATTTCGACGTTTTGCGATATTGAGTTTTGCGAGTTTTGTAAATTTGGTCGAGACAGTTTTGAAGTGAGCTGTCGTAGGTGAATTTTTGCGCTGTGCGTTGGTCTGCACGTCGAATAGTCGACAGGGCGTAGAGGTAAAATGGCGTCGTTAGAGGAGGAGTTAATTCCTGAATTTGGGGATGTCAGAGACATACCAAGTGACACACTTCGACTGGTGAGTGAGACATATGGTGAGGATGTGGAGGACGTGTCTAGGTCACAGGTGAGGAGAATGGCTATGAAACCATTGTCACCGAAATTGGGTAGTGCAGCTTGGAAACTTAAGGCACAGGCTAAGAAAGAGGAGGCCGAGTTAGAGCGCTTGCACTTAAAAGAGGACAGAGAGTGGGAGAGAGAGAAGGAGCGAATGAGATTCGAGGAGAAGAAAATGCAGATTGCAGCAGAGGAGAATAAATTGAGGATTGAAGCAGAGAGAGAGGAGAAGAAAATGCAGATTGAAGCAGAGAGAGAGGAGAATAAATTGAGGATTGAAGCAGAGGAGACGAAAAGGAGATTTGACATGGAGGAGAAACGAATGAATATGGAATTTGAGAAGCAGAGATTAGAAATGGACGGACGGAGAATAGAAGGAGGTGGTGCTGTCGAACGACCAGCGCATGGAAATGAGGATTTGCGTTTTGGGGCAGCTCTGAAATTTGTGCCAAAATTTGATTCGGCCGATATCGAACATTATTTTGCGGCGTTTGAGCAAGCAATGACGTTGCATCAAATTCCGATGGGAAAATGGTCGTCCCTCCTACAGCCACAGTTGTCGGGGAAGGCGGCGAAAGTTTTTGCGGCTTTATCGTTGGAGGAGTGCGTCCAATATGATATTGTGAAGAGTGCGCTATTGACGGCGTACGAACGTATTCCGGAATTTTATCGAAAGAAATTTCGGGGGTTGCGAAAAGAATCGAGGGAAACGTATGCGAATTATGCATTTCGACTGCAGAGTCCTTTTCAGAGATGGATTGAGGGTACAAACTCGTGGGAGGAGTTAGCAAAATTTAAAGAGGTAATTCTCATGGAGCAGTTTGTACAAGCGTTACCTATTGAAGTACACAGGTGGCTGATAGATAAGAGTCCTGATACTGTGGCAGGTGCTGCACGTTTAGCGGATGAATATGCAGTGTTATACAAGCAGGGGCCGAACCATTATTCTGGGGGGTTCCGCAGGGATTTTTTCGACCGTACACGAGGATTCTCATCTGATGAAAGTGAGAAGAAAGATGTATGGGAGCGTCAAGGCGTGGGGTACAAGGATGGTACGCGTCGTGATACAAATTGGGGTAGACGTTCGCCTCAAAGAGGAACGTATGGGTTTAATAAGCCTGTGCGGGAAAATGATGACGTCACTGGTTTTGGGGAACCGGTCACGTGCGCATTTTGTAGAGCGCCAGGTCATACGAAGGCCAGTTGTTGGAAATTAAAACGAAAGGAGGGGACTCAAATGGAAAATTGGAGGGGTGCGAAACCTGTGGGTTTGGTTCAGACTGTTTCGGCGCCTGTTAAACCACAGAGTTTTCCGAAGCCAATTGAATCTGTTGATAAACTGTATGCACCATTTTGTGTGATTGGATGTGTAATTGATGATGAGGGTGCACGAAAGGAGGCGGTATTCTTGAGGGACAGTGGAGCGCTGCAGTCTTTGGTGTCTAATGAATGGTTGAATGAGCATGAGTTTGTACACATGAATGAAACGAGGTTACTCAGAGGTATATCTGGTTCTATTGTGGAATGTCCTCTGGTGAAAGTGAATGTTGATTGTGCATTTGTTCAAGGTGAGGTGTTATGCTGTCTAATGAATTCACTTCCAATGGCGGGGGTGCATTGCATTGTGGGTAATGATACAGCGCTGGCAGGACAGGTGTTGGAGGTAGCGGTGACGACTCGTGCACAGGCTAGAGCACATGCAGTGAGACAGAGTGAGAGGGAGACGGCGGTGTGCAGTGAAGCGGCGCCCGAGCAGTCGGAGATAGTGGGTCAAAGTACGGAGTCGGCCGACCAAGAGCGAACGCCAGGTGAAATAATTGACAGACAAGTTGAACGAATGAATTTCGATGAAGGCGACTTATCGAGTTTATTTGCAGCGACAGAATCTGTTGTGACAGAAAGATCGGAGCTATATGTTAGCCGACAGGAATTAATATTGCGCCAGCGCCGGTGTCCTGAATTGAGACCATTGTATGCACAAGTAGACGAGACGGTGTCTGTCGGTGGGCGTGTACAACCGTATGCGTTGGTGGACGAGGTCTTGGTGCGTCGATGGGAGGAGAAGTGTACACCATTAGGAATGGGTGTGGTACAAATAGTTGTGCCTCGTGACTTAAGACAGAAGTTGTTGCATGTGGCCCATGATATACCAGCGGCTGGGCATTTGGGTACTAGAAAGACACTGGATCGGTTGACGAAGCATTTCTGGTGGCCTCATGTGAATCGAGACGTTCGTGAGTATTGTCGTTCATGTGATGTGTGTCAACGCTTAGGCAAAGGAAACAGAAATTATAGGGCGCCCATGGTCAGTATGCCTGTAATGGAGGACGTGTTTCAACGCTTGGCAATGGATATCGTAGGCCCATTGAGTGTATGTGAGGGAACGGGGAATAGGTTTATTCTCACGGTCATTGATTTGGCTTCCCATTTTCCATTTGCGTTTCCGTTGAAGAATCATACGGCGCAGGATGTGGCTAAATGTTTGTGTGAAGTTTTTTCGCTTTTCGGATTTCCGAAAGAATTGTTATCTGATTGTGGCTCAGAATTCATGTCTGATTTGATGCAAGTGTTTGTGCATGAATGTGGTATTGTGCAGTTGAAAACTAGTCCTTATAGACCACAAACGAATGGCTCGTGCGAACGCTTTCATCGTACTATGAAAGATATGTTGAAGGCGTTGGCTGAAACATATCCGGGTTCTTGGGATGCAATGTTGCCGTGGATCTTGTTTGCATATAGAGAGGTTCCGGTACAGGGTACTGGCTTTTCTGCTTTTGATTTGATGTATGGCAGAGATGTGCGTGGCATGTTGCAATTGATGAAGGAAGAATGGTTGGCGAAAGATGTTGTACATGAAGTGTCTGGCAAGAACGTGATTGACTATGTTTTACAATTACGTGAACGTATGCGTGTTGGATTGAAACTTGCTGGTGAAAATGCTGTTGATGCGAAAAGTAAATCGAAGCAACTGTATGATAAGCAGTCACGTGCTGTGTCTTTTGAGGAAGGTGAAAAGGTTTTACTCTTGATTCCGTTGGTGGGTAAACCTTTACAGACCAAATATTGTGGACCGTATGTGGTTGTACGTCGACTTGGTCCGGTCGATTATTTAGTGAGTACCCCGGATCGAAGAAAAACGGAACGGGTGGTACATGTGAATCTGATGAAGCGCTATGTGGATCGTATGGATGTGGTGTATGAGCGACCGAATGAGGAGGTGGTGGCTTCTGTGTTGGTGGTAAATCCGGATGTGAGGATGAATGATGTGACTTTAGAGGATAAGGTCTTACAATGTGAAGTGTCTGCTGAATGTCGTGCGGAATTGCGGGATGTTTTGCATGACTTTGCACATGTGTTTAGTGAAGTACCGGGTAAAACATCTATGGTGTCTCATAGAATTGATTTGGTTGAAGGTGCTCGCCCTGTTCGACAATACCCTTACAGGTTAAATCCTGAGAAAATGGCGAGGGTGGATAAAGAGGTGAATCAGTTGTTGGAAGCGGGGATAATAGAGGAGTCCGAGAGTCCGTGGGCAGCTCCGATTGTCTTGGTGCCTAAGCCAAACGGTACAGATCGTCTTTGTACAGATTTCAGGAAACTGAATGGATTATCTGTTCCGGATCCATTTCCTATGCCACGGGTGGAGGTGTTAATTGATCGAGTGGGTCAGTCACGGTTTATAACAAAGCTGGATATGACTAAAGGTTACTGGCAGATCCCGATGCATCCGGAGTCAGTTCCGTTAACTGCGTTTGTCACCCCGAAAGGGCATTACCAATGGAAATACATGAGTTTTGGCCTGAAGAATGCTCCGGCTTCGTTCTCAAGGTTAATTACGAAAGTGCTGAATGGATTGAATGAGTTTTGTGATGCTTATTTAGACGACATCATCATTTTCAGCTTAGCATGGTCGGATCATTTGGTTCATTTGCGAAAAGTGTTATCTCGAATAGCTGATGCTTGTTTAACTCTGAATCTGGCTAAATGTGTATTTGCTAATGCGTCTGTGGATTTCTTGGGTCATCACATTGGGATTGACGGAGTTCAGCCAAGGTTGAAGAAGGTGGAAGCGGTGTTGAAATTTCCTAGGCCTGCTACTAAAAAACAGGTGCAATCTTTCTTAGGATTAGCGGGATACTATCAGAGGTACTTGCCTCATTTCTCTGATATTACTTTGCCGCTCACGGCTTTGACAAAGAAAGGGATTCCTTTTAGATGGAATGAGGAAGCGGAGGTTGCTTTTCTTGATCTAAAATCTCGTCTGGCTTCTAGACCTATCTTAATACCTCCTGACTTTACTAAACAGTTTTGTGTGGGTGTTGATGCTTCTCAATTCTGTCTGGGAGCGTGCTTGTTTCAGATGAAGGATGGATTGGAACACCCGATCTGCTATTTGAGTCGGAAGCTGCTGCCGCAGGAGATTCGCTATTCGACCATAGAGAAGGAAGCGCTGGCACTGATGGTCGCCTTGCGGGCCTTTAGTGTCTACTTTGGATCCGCAGTCGTCCTGGTGTTCACCGATCATAAACCTTTGCAGTTCATCCATCAGATGGCGAACAAAAATA
Organism: Lumbricus terrestris; assembly: GCA_949752735.1. NCBI lineage: Eukaryota > Metazoa > Annelida > Clitellata > Crassiclitellata > Lumbricidae > Lumbricus > Lumbricus terrestris. Next base: position 76,051,982 of record OX457036.1, on the reverse strand, counting down.
TGAAGCTCTTGCGATGGAGTTTGGAGCTTGAACAGTACAACTTGGACATTAGACATCGTCCAGGCGAATGGAATGTTCTGCCGGACATTCTGAGTCGTCCATCTACGTAATGTGAGTGGGAGCGGGTGAGGGCACACGTCAATCAGTGTCTCCACTTGTCTCCTCACAGCGGAGTCGTCGGGCGTGCTAGAGATGCTTTCTGGTACGTCTATCCTCGTCGTATGTCAATGGAACATTCTGTCATGAAAAGTCAAACACTGTCCAGAAACAGTTTCAATGGAACATTCGGTCATGAAAAGTCAAACACTGTCCAGAAACAGTTTCAATGGAACGTTCTGTCATAAAAGGAAAGCACGGAATTCTTCGGCAATGAACTCTTCAGTGTGTCTGTAGTGTAGGGTGGCTTGTGCCGATGACCATTATACATTTTGGTTCATTTTTGATACACCAGTTGGTGTCCAAATTTTTTCTTGTGTTTCAGATATAGTTTTTTGGACATTTGAACTATTGATGTGTATGTATATATATCGTGATTACGTGTGAACTGATGATTTGGGTTATATGAAGTTTGTGTATTCAGATCATGATTATATCGGACTCTTACGTTATTTATGAGTGCGATGCATTATTTAGTTAAGTCTTGCTGAATTGCTTAGTACGTGTAATGGCTTGTACTGAGTGATTTTGCATTTAGGCGTAGCATTGTTCGTATAGTTCGTCGTCCCCGTTGGACTCCTCATGTTCTGGTGGGGGGGTATGTGAGTGTTAGCTACCTATTACCCCTCTGGGCTTCCTTACTTGGACTCTCCTTGACTATGTGGGAGTTGAGGGAAGGGCAGGGCCTATTTAAAGGGCTACTACTGTGGGGGCTTGCTTCTTGTCGTGGGTCTACTCTGTGGTGTGTGTTCGACTCCTGTTGAGCGTGGCGTGTGGTTCGTGTTCTACGACGTTTGTCTTCTTCGATTGCCGTCCCACCTCGTTGGTGAACTGGCCTACATCCGTCTTCCTTTGGGCTCCGTTAGCCTGGTGTGTCTTCACGTCAGCTCTGTCGAATCAGCTGTATCGGTCGTACTTCATGTCAGCTTTGGGTAACGTTAACCTACTTCTTGTCAGACTGCTCTGTTATTGAATAAATCGATGTTATTTTACATTACGGACCTGAGTATTACTCATCATCTTCTAGACTAGAGCCAGTGAACCCAACAAACCTTTGCCTCTATTGTTCACGCCTTCGTCTGTTCTCGGGTTGACTATTGCAATTCTGTCCTTGTTGGCCTCCCTAACGTTCAGCTAGCTCCTCTGCAATCTGTACTCGATGCTGCTGCTATGGGCTCATTGTCCGTCTTCCTCGATTCTCCCACATTTCTACATTCATAGCTGAACAACTTCACTGGCTTCCACTCTCAGCTCGTATGCTATTCAAAGTTCTTATTTTGGTCCTCAAGTCTCAATTGGATCTTGCTCCGAAATATCTTTGTGACCTTTTACTTCGCCCCATTTCTACCACTTTGCTGCGTCCTCTTAGGTACTCTGATCGGCTTGACCTCTTTGTTCCCCGCGTCTGGACCGCCATGGCTCAATCCAGACCCTTTGCTTGCATTGGCCCCTCCCTATGGAATGAACTTCCCCCGGCAGTTCGATCAGTCTGGTAAACAGTCTTTCGTCATCTTTCTCTCGTCTCAAAACCTGGCTTTTTCTTTCGGAGTTGCACGCACTGGGAGCGCTTCTGAAAGACTTGCTGCGAGAAGCGCTTTATAAGCGGTCAGATACAATACAATGCAATAGACGTCTATACAATTCGCCATATCATGATGATATCACAGGCTTGACACTCTACACCGCTATCAATACCGTATCATAAGCTTGACATCTTATACCGCTATACAATTCATTCGTCATATCATACGTCTGACACAAGACAGTTCCTAAACAGAGCTCAGATGACGTCTTCCCGTATCGCACAGTCGTCGGTCTCAGCTGTTTGCTTAATTCCTCCTTATCGTGGACCAGGTGCTCCTCCGAAATAATTACCATCGTGTGCTTGAGTCCTTCACAGCATCCACGCAGTCCATTCGTGTTTCCAGTGGACATCATAAAACGCATCTGCAGTCGACGACAGCAATTCACTCGACATGGAGGAGGAAGAGGAGGAACTCTTGTCACAGCGATGTCCCGTCAAAACATTGGACAGCGGAAGCTAAGCCTTCTTCCTCTTCTTCTTCCTCATCGTCGTTCCTCCCTCTCTCCTTCCACCCCGCAGCGCCGTTTCCTGGACCTACACGTCCACCTCCGGCCAAACAGCCCATCCCCTTTGGTCAGCCGGCCGCCCCTCGCCAGCGACCGAGGGCCGACGGACATGGTGTTTAATTAATTAGCCCATAAAAGATTCCGACCGATGTAATTTTACGCCACGCTCGTCAAACGAATTGGATTTAATTTTCGGCTCCTTTATTGATTGGTCGGCGTCGTCTCAAGCGTTAGATTCCGATGGACGATGGGACGAGACAAGAGAGGAAGGAGAAGAGGGCTTCAGGCCCCAGACAGCAGCAGCAGCAGCAGCAGCAGCAGCAGCAGCAGCAGCGGACCCCTGGCGTGTCCCTCGGGTGCTAGACCCCGGTCGCAGTCCCAGCGGCGTATGCGGCGATGGCAATAAAAGCGATGGACAGGCAAGCATTCAAACGTGAGACCAAGTCGAGCGTCTAACGACTGATCCGAGTAAATGTCAACGCGCAGATATTTTACGACGGCGCCAATGACCGCGGCCAATAGAAAACGTCGGAAAGATTAACTGCCGATCTACGGTCGCCTTTAACATTAATATTTTACGCACACATCCGATCTCCGGCGCCGAGCCTCGCTGCGGTGCTTCTGCCACGGGCGAGGGATGCTGTAGAAGAGACTGCGGGGAAGACGATGGACATTAGCCTATAGGCAGCCATTGGTTTGAACTGAGAGATCCATGGTTGAATATAATAGTCCTGCGCCTAAGATAGAGGATAAATTCGTAGCTTCCGAGTGCAGTGTATAGACGGTGTGTACGACTACACGAGAGGGATCTGATTGGGATTTGGCAAAGCAAACAGGCGCTGAACGACTGCAGATAGGATTGTCGCCATGAATTATTCATTTAAACTGTCTTTCTGTCGACGGACTCTGACGATGAGACGTTAACGATGAGATGGATTGTGGTGGAAGAATTTTTGTCGGGTTTCGGAACTCATGAGCCTATATACAAAATCCGAAGATTTTATTGTACACAACGAGTATTTAGACTTCGTAAACCCTCTCTTTCCTATGTCACCTTGGCTTGTTATATTTGCCCATTTATATAAACCAATATTTCGTGACAATGGCTGAGATATAATTATAGTTAAAAGCTTATTTAAAGTTCCCAGAAACCTTTGTCGTATTAACGACAGCGCTGACACCGGACCATTACTACCAATTTTAATAGCTATAGGCTATTTGAAGACTATTATATAGTACCAATTGTTTAATATAGGCCTAGCACTTACTTAGCACTTAGTCCTTCCTCACGTTGGTAGAGCATCGGGCGAAAAAAGGCCTATAGCACTGAAGTTAATACCTATATATAATATTATATACAAATTCAAAACAAATGTAGATCTACTATAGCCAGTGCTTAAAGCGTAAAAAAGAAGTGCCAGGACGCTGTATTGTATACGGAGACTTAATTCGGTCTTGCTGGTGGGACACGGATTCCGCCGCCTCAAAAAGTTTATGACCTTTTTTTTAGTCATCCGCATAAATTTTCAATACGGGCTATGTACAATACCCAACCAATATCAATAACAATACAGAATTGCAATTCTTAGGCCTATATACATTATGTGTATACGGTATGTAGTCTGATTCAATAACAAGTCAGTCGAATTATATTTAAAGTTAAATTGCGATTACACAAAAGCCGTCAGTTGAAAATTTAATGTAGTCTATTCTCATTTGATTCTAGATTTTTGCTATTTTCGTATTAAATAGATACATAATGTTATAGCCTACCACGATTGTTTTATTGTATATTTTATATTTTATTAATATTAGCGCGTAAATAGTCCTATATCTATTTAAAACAAATTCTTATACATCTTCTTCACTGATTCACATTCTATTATAAATATTGATCCAAGGAGATTTCACTTGAGTATCAATAAGATATAATATATCAGGGTATTTAGGCAGCGTGAGAATTGTCGAAAAATAACGGAGGGGTTGGAATATGAGCCACTTGGAATTGGAATGTGAAAAACAGACATTACTATGAGACTCTAAGAAAGACTGGGGGGGGGGTTGAAACTCCCAACCCCCATGGACCGGCAATTTGCATCCTGTATTAAGCCCTAACTTGAATCCGCAATTATTTAAGATTTATCCCATTATGACTAGGCCCACGAAACCTAAATTATGGATCGTTAAGAAAAGAAGAGAGAAGAAGAGCAATGAATATGCATAAGGCATGATGCATAATGCATAAGGTGGAAAGACAAGGCATTGTGGGAGCAGGGGCTTCTATCCCTATACATGGCGGGCGCAGCCTGCGCCCAGGGAAAAATAGGGGGGAATCAGAAGACAGCCAAAATTCACGTTGGTTGGGGGGGAAGGTCGAACATGGAGGGCAGTGTTCAATCTAGACATCACTAGGAGGAAGATCCCCCAGAAAATACTTCCCCTCCATATAAATTTGGACAAAATGGTAGGCCTAATAGTTTTTAGCAAAATGTATACACTTTATACCAGGGCTTTTTTAACATGCAGTTGTACACAAAATGTGCAGTTCTAAATGGATTTGTGCAGTTGTAGAAGCACTTCTGTGCAGCTAAAACTAGCAAAATGTCATTGTCCTCCGATTGGAATTATAATTTTCTATGGATGATGGTAAGGAAAGGATGAGTTGTGCAGTTCCAAAAATTTCTTAAAAACAGTCCTGCTTTATACACTTTGAGTTTTTAGTTAGGCTACTATCTGCATTTTTGAATCAGGCTACATGAACTGCTATAACAGCTATAATATGCCATAATAAAAATTTCCTATTACATGATTATAATTATGTTTTTATTATTTTAATAAATAATACAATCATATTATAATTGAAAAAATAATGTTAATAGCCTACAAATACTATTTTGCACAACTAAATTGCTTCTCTCCAATGTTATCTTTCAAATATCAGACAGTCAATTTTGGTCCTTGAATACTTAGTAAAGCAACATCATTATTACGTGGGCTTACAATGTAGGACCTACATTGTATTTTATTGTATTGCATTGTGCTCTAAAAATGTATGTAACGCCTCTCGAGCGCACACTGATCAGAGGCGCAAAACATATTGCTGCCCAATTTTGGCAGCAATAATATTCCTCCGCTGAAATAGTAGAGTAATTTTGCTAAGAGGACAGCTTAAAATGCTGAAATTGCAATGCGGAAATCGCAAACATTTCTAATGGGGAGGGGCACATTAAGTCCCCATACCAGGTCCCTTCTCGGTGCGACACATGCTTCGGCGATCGTCTGTTGGATGCTCGTTTGTCCCCGTCCAAACAAACCTTCATTCCCACACTATAGAGGAGGGCATGCGCTAGATTACATTATATAGCATACATAGAGGAAGTCCGGTCCAGAAAGGGGGGGAAGAAAAAGGATTGCGCCCGGTTGCTTAGGGGGGATAGAAGCCCCTGTGTGGGAGTACAATGACCAACCGCTTTCATATATCCCATTATCCCACCCATGGCAGACTAAGAAACATGGCTTCGCAAGCAATTCATTCTCGTGTCTGCCTCTTAGAAGCTTAGCTTAAGGAATCGCTCTTCGTTTTCTTCTAGTTCTTCACTAAATTCGTCGTTCAAGTAGCACAGCTATAGGGTTGGTCGTATTTTTACGATGAATAATGGCTATAATCCCAGGCACGAGTTCCCTATATACTGCCGGTCGTAATATTGTTAGCAAGATGCACGTTGTTAGCATTCAACTTACGGTTAGATGCTAATCAAACACAACCCTATAAATTGGCTTTTGAATTTAAAATGAGCTGAACACAACGTGGGAGTGGGCATCTGATATGTGAACCTATATTATAATTAATTAATTTTGTCCTGGGCATGACGTTAAACTGCATCCCTCCTCCGCCACAAGGAACCAACAACGTCCCTGTGCCGGTCCTAAGCCCGGACAAAAGGAGGAAGGTTTGCCAGATGGGTGGCGATACGCTGGCAGTAAAAGACCAAGACGATTGAAATCCGCAAAAACCACGACACAAGTGACATAGCGGCCCAGATGCTCCAAGGTGTCATGATGTGGAGCTGACATGCACAGGTCGGTCAGGACAGACCGGTGGAGAGAGTCGGAGGAGAGAGCATGGGACACATACGGGCATTGACCCAGGTTGTCCTTCATGCCTCTCTCCCAATTTTATCTTCAATTAGACAATGTGGTCCAGCTGCTTCAAGATGTTAATGGTATGGAGCAGACCTGCTGACCGGACCGGTGAGAAGCTGGGTAACATGACGCGAGACAGACTCAGACAGAGAGTGGCGTCGGACTCCTACGGGCACTGTGCCTATGGATATTGATGATGATATTATAATTGCAATTTTAATATGTATACGAAATTAATATAGGAGTAGACCTATGTGTGTCTTTAAACCAGATGTAGCCTATGGAGTAGGCCTATCATGGATACCATGCATGGCAAATTTATTATCAAGGGCTTAGTTGCCGTTACGACTTACGAGTATAAGATGTTGTTCTTCTAAACACGTCTCTTGGACAGAAGGAATTGCCAGATAGATCTTAGACTGACAACCTGGCCTAATTTAAGAATTGATGACTGCTGCCTGGGATCGCTGCATAAATGAATGAGCGATTCAAGCGAAAGCCGTGGGATTTAGTTCGCGTATGGTTTACTTGCTTAGTGCGGGTCCGTCTCCATCAATTCTACCTTAATTCCCTCTTACTCTCCCGTATAACATTACAGCAGCGTCGCGAGTGATAATACTCTTTCCATTGGTGACAGCTACACGCTATTGCTATCCACAGCTTTCTGGCAGATGACCAATTGCTACACTTGATATATTCAGCGTGAAGATTCTACAAAAGTAATTATTGTCTAATTGTCCTGAAAACTCTACTCTAAAAGATGAAGAAAGTATAATTGGAAGATCACGCGTTTGTTTTAACGTGACTGTGGAAATTCCTTGGTAGCATACAGTATCTTGTATACATGGTAGCCGATTTGTTATGGTGTTCACCTTAAAGTATAAACTATACACGCGAACTGTACTTGTTCCAAAGTCTATGATTAGAGAGGGGGCTTCAACAAATTCCTCATTCAAAATTGTTCAGCGCAATCGTCCGGTGCTTAGTCATTTTGCACTGGCGCTTAATGAATGCACAGTAACAATTCTAAGTAGCAGTATACACGACATGAGATCATAAATTATCCCTTTGAGCTTCACAAAGTATAGACTATACGTGGTGTCGGAACATGTAAACTTTGAGTTGATCATAATATCAAGTATATATGCCATGCATGATGCATGTCAATAAGCCTTTGTGCAATTTGATTGTACTTCTATTGGCGTATTTAGCTGGATGTGGTTTCATCGGTTCAAGCACCAAATAAATACATCGCTATTAACCGGAAACTAAATTATTATGTCGAGAGATTCGATGATGTACGAATTAAGGCAATAGGCCTACGGCAAAAAAAACAAAATAATAAGCCTATACCCAGTACCCACTCGACATTATTACATATCATTATCTACGTCAGTAGTGGTAATACGATGTACCTGGCCCCTCCACGGTCACTCTTTCTGGCCCACCACTGTTTCTGGCCCACCACTTTTTCTGGCCCACCACTGTTTCTGGCCCGTCACTGTTTCTGGCCCGTCACTGTTTCTGGCCCGTCACGTGACTGTATGACGTCATCTGTAATGTATACTCTCACTAAAGACCCATGTTTTTGGCCCAGTGGGTTATAAACCGTCACGCTTCACTGATCATGGTCTTTGATCCTTTCTTTTGATCTTTTGTTCTTTTGTATTGGACGCTGAAGGGACGCGGACGGGGAAGGGAAGGGGAAGGGCTGGGGAAGGCGATGCGGGCCCCTCCCCCTCCCCCTCCCCCTAACCCTAACCCTAACCCTAACCCTAACCCTAACCCTAACCCTAATCCTCTTTCGATTTTTTAAGAGCTTCATCAGCACATTTCAATTTAAGGCATGCAGTATTTTAAAATTATAAGAGCTGGATTTCGATTTTCAGCAGCTGCTTAGTCATTCTCAACTCAGTTCTTTTAAATAATCACAATTTATATGGCGCCACATGCACTATAAGATGCGTACTATTTTAAAACTATAAGAGCAATGTTTCGATTTTAAAATTCTGTACAAGGCTTTTTTCTGGTCATTTCTTTGACTTGTGAGCGATTCTCTTCTCATTTCTTTTAAAATGGTAGTTTGCTTTATAGGACATGCACTGTAAGACATGTTCGATTTTTAAGATTCTGTTTTGATTTGTAAGATATTTTCGACTCATTTCTTTTAAAACAGTAGTTTGCTTTATAGAACACGTACTATTTTAAAATTATAAGAGGCATCTTTCGATTTTTAAGACTCTGGCACTGTAAGACATGTACTATTTTAAAATTATAAGAGGCATGGGTCGATTTGTAAGGAATTCGCCAGACAATTCTTTTAAAACGGTGGATTGCTTTTACTATTTTAAAATTATAAGAGGCATGTTTCGATTTTTAAGTTTCTGTTTTGACTTGCGAGGAATTCGCGAATCAATTCTTTATACCCACACACACACACACACACACACACACACACACACACACACACACACACACACACACACACACACACACACACACACACACACACACACACACACACACACACACACGCACCCGCACACACACACACACACACAAACAAACAAGAAACTGCACAGACTCTCCATCCACACCCTTCAACCTCATCATCCAACCCTCCATTCCACCCCTCCCCACCCACAAATATTCATTTTACACACTAGAGCTGAACATTACGATAGCGACAAACTTAAAGAGGCAGCAAACAGCAGCCTAGAAACTCTATATACGGCATCTCTCATCCTCCACACCCTTCAACCTCATCATCCAACCCTCCATTCCACCCCTCCCCACCCACAAATATTCATTTTACACACTAGAGCTGAACATTATGGAAGCGAGAAACTTAGAGAGGACGCAAACAGGAGGATATATTCCATAGGCATGGCATCTCACAGCCTCCACAGCATTCAACATCACCCTCCAACCCTCCATTCCACCCCTCCCCACGCACATTTATTCATTTTACACACATGAGCTGAACATTATGGAAGCGAGAAACTTAGAGAGGACGCAAACAGGAAGCAATATTCCATAGGCATGGCATCTCACAGCCTCCACAGCATTCAACCTCACCCTCCAACCCTCCATTCCACCCCTCCCCACCCACAATTATACATTTTACACACAAGAACTGGCCAATCAGAAAGCTTGAAACCTAGCGAGCGACTAATCAGAAGGCGAGAAATCCTACACACACGCCACCCCACCCTCCAAACCTCCAAGCCTTCACTCCACACACAAAAATTTGGCATACATGTATAAAATTTAAGCAACTAGCAACTGCTAAATCCTTAACATGACCCACTCAGAAGAATATAATTCATACATATTCACTATTTTATTCGAAAATATACATATAACAGCAATAAATACAATTAAATTATACTAAATTATAACATTTATTCAGAATTTGTTACAATACTAAGCAAACTATAGCAGACAAGCGCCATTTTCATATATATTTCTTCTATATTTCTTACATTTCAAGCAAGCACAAAACCAAAAACCGAAGAAACGCTCAACCTTCCAATCCCAAGATGGCGATATTTCTAACTTTCTTGCACACACGAATTCAAAAACCAACGAATCCTGCAACAGGCCTTTTGGAAGATGGCAACATTTCTTACTTCCTTGCACACTCGAACTCAAAAACCGACGAATCGCTCAGCCTTCCTTTCGGAATATGGGGTCATTGCTAACTTTCTTGCATACACGAACTCAAAAACCGACGAATACTTCATCCTTCCATTCCCATTTCCTTGTACACAAAAACTCAAAAACTTAAGAACCTTGCAACATTTCACTATCAATATGGCGACTTTCTTGCACACACGAACTCATAAACCGACGAATACCTCAACCCTCCAATCCCAAGATGGTGATATTTCTAACTTTCTTGCACACACGAACTCAAAAACCGACGAATACCTCAACATGCCAATCCCAAGATGGCAATATTTCTAACTTTCTTGCACACACGAACTCATAAACCGATGAATACCTCAACCTTCCAATCCCAAGATGGCGTTATTTCTAACTTTCTTGCACACACGAACTCATAAACCGACGTATGCCTCAACCTTCCAATCCCAAGATGGCGATATTTCTAACTTTCTTGCACATACGAACTCAAAAACCGACGAATACCTCAACCTGCCAATCCCAAGATGGTAATATTTGTAACTTTCTTGCACACACGAACTCAAAAACCGATGAATACCTCAACCTTCTAATCCCAAGATGGCGATATTTCTAAATTTCTTGTGAACACAAACTCAAAAACCGACAAATACTTCAACCTTTCACGTCCAAGATGGCAACATTTCTCAATTCCTTGCACACAGAAACACAAAAATCGATGTATCGGCTAGCAGTGCTATCAGCCGGAGACAACAGGGCCACCTTTCTACATCATACACACAAACACACACACACGCACACATACACAGCATTTCTTACGAGGCTAAGTCCAAATATCTATCACACACAAACAACTTTCGCACTACAAGATAATGCACGCTCAATCTTTAACACACACGCACACTCACTCACACACACACACACACACAAACACACACACACACACGCACACATAGTCAAATTTCCCACTGCAAGGTAATGCACAGGCAATCTTTTGCACCCACACACACATGAGCTCTTATAATTTCTAAGTTACAGATATATACTTTGTACAAGTTTTCTAAATTAAGGTAGTAAGGATACATGAAACAGCGAAGAATGCACTCTGTATAAGACAAGTGCTCGAAATTCATAGTTGCAAAGGTGCAGGAATTGAACATTGGCACAGGCAAAATGATAAGTATGGTAGTTGTGCGAGCGAATAGGACTTGGATTTTTCGAATTATTTCAAAGTCAGACGCATGCCATTACCAATATACGAATTCAAACAGGCAAATTCGCTAAGTATGAAATGCAGAGATTGCATGGGGAACGATGTAAGATGCAAAGCGTGGGGTGGGGGAGAGGGGCACATTCTTCAGTTTGTGGAAACAAAATCTTCATTGTTTGCAATATGACAGCAATTTTGGTAAAGTTAGGTTTGCAGGAAGTGTATTACATGGCTTTTTAGGGTTGAGTGTGTTAAGTTGGCGACATGTGTGGTGGGGGAGAGTGTGCAGGCTTAGATTTTGCAGAAACAAAAGATGTGACTCACATGCGATGAGTCATCGATTTCAGCAAAGTACGATTATAGCGAGCGAAGAATGCAATTTAGGGTTGCGAGCGCCATATTACAAGTTGAATTAGGTGTAGCGAACACGCGCCGCTTGGCCGAAACCAGCGTTCGACAAGTCGAAAATGCTAAGTTCCAAAATTTTTGCAGCGCAAATTTGCGCGGCGGCATCCTTCGTGCGCTGCGGCGGCTGCGGCGATGCGACCCGTCCCTCACGAGCGACTTCGGCTCCTGCTGCGCGGTGACGACTGCGACATGCGCGCCCAATTAGATCGAGCTTTGACCCGTGCAAGCTAAAGTCGAATACGCCCCGGCACAAATCTTTCAATAATTTCCATAACCCACAATACGCATGAGTCTTTAGCTTCATACGAGTCAAAGCACGATCGATTGGGAGCGCATGTCGCGGCCGTCGCCTCGCTGCTGGAGCCGAAATCTAAGCCTGCACACTCTCCCCCACCACACATGTCGCCAACTTAACACACTCAACCCTAAAAAGCCATGTAATACACTTCCTGCAAACCTAACTTTACCAAAATTGCTGTCATATTGCAAACAATGAAGATTTTGTTTCCACAAACTGAAGAATGTGCCCCTCTCCCCCACCCCACGCTTTGCATCTTACATCGTTCCCCATGCAATCTCTGCATTTCATACTTAGCGAATTTGCCTGTTTGAATTCGTATATTGGTAATGGCATGCGTCTGACTTTGAAATAATTCGAAAAATCCAAGTCCTATTCGCTCGCACAACTACCATACTTATCATTTTGCCTGTGCCAATGTTCAATTCCTGCACCTTTGCAACTATGAATTTCGAGCACTTGTCTTATACAGAGTGCATTCTTCGCTGTTTCATGTATCCTTACTACCTTAATTTAGAAAACTTGTACAAAGTATATATCTGTAACTTAGAAATTATAAGAGCTCATGTGTGTGTGGGTGCAAAAGATTGCCTGTGCATTACCTTGCAGTGGGAAATTTGACTATGTGTGCGTGTGTGTGTGTGTGTTTGTGTGTGTGTGTGTGTGTGTGAGTGAGTGTGCGAGTGTGTTAAAGATTGAGCGTGCATTATCTTGTAGTGCGAAAGTTGTTTGTGTGTGATAGATATTTGGACTTAGCCTCGTAAGAAATGCTGTGTATGTGTGCGTGTGTGTGTGTTTGTGTGTATGATGTAGAAAGGTGGCCCTGTTGTCTCCGGCTGATAGCACTGCTAGCCGATACATCGATTTTTGTGTTTCTGTGTGCAAGGAATTGAGAAATGTTGCCATCTTGGACGTGAAAGGTTGAAGTATTTGTCGGTTTTTGAGTTTGTGTTCACAAGAAATTTAGAAATATCGCCATCTTGGGATTAGAAGGTTGAGGTATTCATCGGTTTTTGAGTTCGTGTGTGCAAGAAAGTTACAAATATTACCATCTTGGGATTGGCAGGTTGAGGTATTCGTCGGTTTTTGAGTTCGTATGTGCAAGAAAGTTAGAAATATCGCCATCTTGGGATTGGAAGGTTGAGGCATACGTCGGTTTATGAGTTCGTGTGTGCAAGAAAGTTAGAAATAACGCCATCTTGGGATTGGAAGGTTGAGGTATTCATCGGTTTATGAGTTCGTGTGTGCAAGAAAGTTAGAAATATTGCCATCTTGGGATTGGCATGTTGAGGTATTCGTCGGTTTTTGAGTTCGTGTGTGCAAGAAAGTTAGAAATATCACCATCTTGGGATTGGAGGGTTGAGGTATTCGTCGGTTTATGAGTTCGTGTGTGCAAGAAAGTCGCCATATTGATAGTGAAATGTTGCAAGGTTCTTAAGTTTTTGAGTTTTTGTGTACAAGGAAATGGGAATGGAAGGATGAAGTATTCGTCGGTTTTTGAGTTCGTGTATGCAAGAAAGTTAGCAATGACCCCATATTCCGAAAGGAAGGCTGAGCGATTCGTCGGTTTTTGAGTTCGAGTGTGCAAGGAAGTAAGAAATGTTGCCATCTTCCAAAAGGCCTGTTGCAGGATTCGTTGGTTTTTGAATTCGTGTGTGCAAGAAAGTTAGAAATATCGCCATCTTGGGATTGGAAGGTTGAGCGTTTCTTCGGTTTTTGGTTTTGTGCTTGCTTGAAATGTAAGAAATATAGAAGAAATATATATGAAAATGGCGCTTGTCTGCTATAGTTTGCTTAGTATTGTAACAAATTCTGAATAAATGTTATAATTTAGTATAATTTAATTGTATTTATTGCTGTTATATGTATATTTTCGAATAAAATAGTGAATATGTATGAATTATATTCTTCTGAGTGGGTCATGTTAAGGATTTAGCAGTTGCTAGTTGCTTAAATTTTATACATGTATGCCAAATTTGTGTGTGTGGAGTGAAGGCTTGGAGGTTTGGAGGGTGGGGTGGCGTGTGTGTAGGATTTCTCGCCTTCTGATTAGTCGCTCGCTAGGTTTCAAGCTTTCTGATTGGCCAGTTCTTGTGTGTAAAATGTATAATTGTGGGTGGGGAGGGGTGGAATGGAGGGTTGGAGGGTGAGGTTGAATGCTGTGGAGGCTGTGAGATGCCATGCCTATGGAATATTGCTTCCTGTTTGCGTCCTCTCTAAGTTTCTCGCTTCCATAATGTTCAGCTCATGTGTGTAAAATGAATAAATGTGCGTGGGGAGGGGTGGAATGGAGGGTTGGAGGGTGATGTTGAATGCTGTGGAGGCTGTGAGATGCCATGCCTATGGAATATAGCCTCCTGTTTGCGTCCTCTCTAAGTTTCTCGCTTCCATAATGTTCAGCTCTAGTGTGTAAAATGAATATTTGTGGGTGGGGAGGGGTGGAATGGAGGGTTGGATGATGAGGTTGAAGGGTGTGGAGGATGAGAGATGCCGTATATAGAGTTTCTAGGCTGCTGTTTGCTGCCTCTTTAAGTTTGTCGCTATCGTAATGTTCAGCTCTAGTGTGTAAAATGAATATTTGTGGGTGGGGAGGGGTGGAATGGAGGGTTGGATGATGAGGTTGAAGGGTGTGGATGGAGAGTCTGTGCAGTTTCTTGTTTGTTTGTGTGTGTGTGTGTGTGTGTGTGCGGGTGCGTGTGTGTGTGTGTGTGTGTGTGTGTGTGTGTGTGTGTGTGTGTGTGTGTGTGTGTGTGTGTGTGTGTGTGGGTATAAAGAATTGATTCGCGAATTCCTCGCAAGTCAAAACAGAAACTTAAAAATCGAAACATGCCTCTTATAATTTTAAAATAGTAAAAGCAATCCACCGTTTTAAAAGAATTGTCTGGCGAATTCCTTACAAATCGACCCATGCCTCTTATAATTTTAAAATAGTACATGTCTTACAGTGCCAGAGTCTTAAAAATCGAAAGATGCCTCTTATAATTTTAAAATAGTACGTGTTCTATAAAGCAAACTACTGTTTTAAAAGAAATGAGTCGAAAATATCTTACAAATCAAAACAGAATCTTAAAAATCGAACATGTCTTACAGTGCATGTCCTATAAAGCAAACTACCATTTTAAAAGAAATGAGAAGAGAATCGCTCACAAGTCAAAGAAATGACCAGAAAAAAGCCTTGTACAGAATTTTAAAATCGAAACATTGCTCTTATAGTTTTAAAATAGTACGCATCTTATAGTGCATGTGGCGCCATATAAATTGTGATTATTTAAAAGAACTGAGTTGAGAATGACTAAGCAGCTGCTGAAAATCGAAATCCAGCTCTTATAATTTTAAAATACTGCATGCCTTAAATTGAAATGTGCTGATGAAGCTCTTAAAAAATCGAAAGAGGATTAGGGTTAGGGTTAGGGTTAGGGTTAGGGGGAGGGGGAGGGGGAGGGGGAGGGGGAGGGGCCCGCATCGCCTTCCCCAGCCCTTCCCCTTCCCTTCCCCGTCCCCGTCCCTTCAGCGTTCAATACAAAAGAACAAAAGATCAAAAGAAAGGATCAAAGACCATGATCAGTGAAGCGTGACGGTTTATAACCCACTGGGCCAAAAACATGGGTCTTTAGTGAGAGTATACATTACAGATGACGTCATACAGTCACGTGACGGGCCAGAAACAGTGACGGGCCAGAAACAGTGACGGGCCAGAAACAGTGGTGGGCCAGAAAAAGTGGTGGGCCAGAAACAGTGGTGGGCCAGAAAGAGTGACCGTGGAGGGGCCAGGTACATCGTATTACCACTACTTACGTCACTGAATATTCCAATATTCATCCGTCTGAGTCGATCATTTTATTCCTCAGTAATACAGTTTACTATTTCCACATGTGTGTATATTATAATTATGGATAAAAAATAATATTGATTGATGTACATGTGCGTATTCGTGTGTGCGTGTGTGTTTATATGCGTGTGTGTGCGCGTGTGTGATTGTGCCATATATGCTCTAAGTATAGTGTATACACAGTATATGTGTGAGTGACTATTACGTATAGGGTGTAGATTGAAAATGAAGTGTCTGAGGCCTAAATACCGATACGTTTCAATTTGTTCTCCACAACACATGCTGGAATTCCCTACACGTCACTTCACACATGAAAGTCCATTTCCGATATTAAAGCTGCCCAAACTGCATGGAAGAGAGGGCGTGAGGAGGAGAAGGAGGAGGACGAGGACGAGGAGGACGAGGACGAGGAGGAGGATGAGAAGGACGAGGAGGACGAGGAGGAAGAGGACGAGGAGGAGGAGGAGGAGGACGACGAGGAGGAGGAGGAGGACGAGAAGAGGAGGAGGAGGACGAGAAGAGGAGGAGGAGAGGAGGAGGGGCTGCAGTCAAACAGACGAGAGACTCTCATCCGTGATTATTTCAATCGCCTTTCTCTCTTTCTCTTGTTTGTTCAATGCGTTGGATTCGTGGCAGCAGCAGTATAGAGAGTCATATACGAGGAAGGGCTGTGCTGACTATAGTCTACATGCTGCTGCAGTCCAAGCACGACAGCCCGTTGTTTGCTTTCTCTTCTTCTCACCAGATGTCCTCTTATCTTCCTTTCGAGTGTTTCTAGTCTCTCAATGATCTCTCGTCTTCGTCGTCGTCGTCGTCGTCGTCGTCGTCGTCGTCGTCGTCGTCGTCGTCGTCGTCTTTGCCTGATGTCGACTCTTGAGATATAAACTCACTGTTCACTGATACACAGCAGAACGTCCGTCACTGCAGCGGCCTTACACAGCGGCCTTATCGAAGGAAGATGCCAGACGCTTCCGCTAGACCCCCTACCTCTCGCTCTCTCTCCCTCTGTATCTCCCTCTTCCTCTCGCACTTGTACGTCGGTCGCAGACCAAGTGCGCCGCAAATCTCTTCAGTGAATTATCGCACCAACAGAATCAGTGGAAAGAGAGCAGGTGGGACGGAGGACATGACCCACATAAAAACGTTTCCAACAGTGTATAGAGGAATAACATGAGGCTGCGGCATACTTGTATACTTGCAAGACTACATACGTACATGCAAGAATACATATGCATGAACCTACAGTATACGCATATAAAACTTCATACATACATACATACATACATACATACATACATACATACATACATACATACATACATACATACATACATACATACACACATACATACATACATTCATTCATTCATTCGGACATTTATATAGCGCTCCTTCAAGAAAAACTACTCAGAAGCGCTCCCAACTCCAGCGCGCACAAAAAGAACAGTTTTAAGTTTAGTAAGGAAGGATACATACATACATACATACATACATACATACATACATACATACATACATACATACATACATACATACATACTTCATACATACATACATACATACATACATGCATACTTACACACACATACATACATACATACATACATACATACATACATACATACATACATACATGCATACATACATGCATCAGTAGCGTAGCCAGGAATTTTTCATGGGGGGGTTTTATGGCCGGAAACCCTGTTTTTTGCTATTTTTCTTACTTAAATGGAAAAATAACCTTTAAAAAACCTTTTTTTTCGGAGCCAATGGGGGGGTTTGACCCCCGAAACCCACCCTTGCCTACGCCACTGACATGCATACATACATGCATACATACATACATACTTGCATACATACACAAATCTGAACAAACATCCTTCTTCGAGATTTTCACGTCGCTCAATTCATCAAATCGCTAACGCTATTGACAATCTACGTAAACAACAGTTACTGCAACTCATGTCAAAGCTTTTCTCGAACTGATTTTTCACACGTGATTTAGAACAAGACATCACAGAAGTCGAATGCACAATACATGCAGCTCTCCACCCATCACAACCTTCTGATATAATTATTATAATGAAGGCGCACAATCTATACTGTATGCAACGTATTTCTCTTGTCGGTCATCTCGCTGCAGGAGACTCAATATATAAATATATACACATAATACATATATAATATATGTATATATGCATATATAGACTATATATATATTAATATATACATATATAAATAGGGCATGATGAGACGAATGATTTTTGTCGGAGTAATTACTCGACTGCGCATTCAGTGGAATTTCTACCCTCGACCTTCATATATATATATATATATATAATATATATATATATATTATATATATATATAATTATACGTATATATATATAATTATGCATATTTATATATATATATACAGCTATATATGTATTTCGATCCACGTCAAATCACGAGGAAGGGGCCTGCATCGTTGGCGAGAGCTGTCTGCTGCAATTGAACTGGTGGCCTGTCACTTTCGATGGCATTACCTGTCAAGTAACACGGCTTCCGTCCGCACAGCCGTTCGGTCGGTCGGACAATAACTCCAGCCGCCGCCGCCGCCGCCTCCGCCTCTGAAAGACCCGACTGTCAGAGATATTGGCTCTACATTAATTTCCTCGTCAGTGACGCTGTCACCGTCGTCATCGTCATCGTCACCGTCGTCGTCATCGTCACCGTCACCGTCATTGTCATTGTCGGCTATATATTATCCTATCGCGTCGTCTTGTCAGAACAGAACAATTAACTGACAACACCATTTCTATTCTATTCTTTGCGACGTCGTGCAAGTTCTATAGCGCTTCGATAGAACACCTCCCCCCGTTAGTCCTCTTTCTTTCTTTCGTCTGCCTTTCTGTCATTCTTGTTTTCTTGTGGTTCTATATGCAGATCATAGTATGAAGCGCTCCTCTATGCAGTATGTATCTTGTTCTATAATAATTTATACGCAAAGATCAATAGCACACCATGCAGACGTGATGACATCTGATTCAAAGTAGGCCCACTTGGGAACTGATATAGCGCCGCTAGAGCTGACGATTCTGACTCAACAACATACAGTAAATTAGTGTCAGTCGTTCACTGATTATAAAGCATGTGATTTATATTTTGGCTCTTGTGTGTATAATGTATATAGGCCAAGCCTAAAGCAAGGTTTATGGCTCTAGGTAGGTTTATGTAAGAGATAACTCCACTAGAAAATGTCTAACCACGACAAGTAGACAGACCACCAGTTGATCGCATTCCACACAATGCATTCCCCCGAAACAATGCATTCCCCGAAACAATGCATTCCCCGAAACAATGCATTACACCGAAACAATACATGCCAGATTCGAAGGGGAGAGAAGCAATAAGACCAAGTTTTCCTGATTATAGCATCAACTAAAGTGACTCAAAATAATGCTGAAGATGATGGTTTTGATGATTATGATGATATCGATGATGATTTTGATATCGATGATGTCGATGATATCGATGATAATGATGATGATGACGATGTTGTTGTTGATGATGATGATAATGATGATGATGATGATGATGATGATGATGATGATGATGATGATGATGATGACGACGACGACAACGACGATGATGATTATGACGATGATGACGATGACGACGATGATGACCGGAGTTCCCGTGCGGGCCACGAGACCATGCATGTTGTCTTTAGAAAAGCTCGCGACCGTTCCGCATCTGACAAGGTGCAGTTTATCTATGCGCGTAAATCATCGAAGGTTCCGTCCGGATCAGGTCCCGTTCCACTTGTGAAGGCGAGGGATTAATCGAGGCTAACTTAACGGAACCGCTGACAGCCACCGCCTGCATCCATCCATCCATCCATCCATCCGCTTCCCCCGGAGGCAAGGCTCCAGCGACTGCTGCTGCTGCTG
The DNA here is from genome assembly GCA_949752735.1 of Lumbricus terrestris. Taxonomy (NCBI): domain Eukaryota; kingdom Metazoa; phylum Annelida; class Clitellata; order Crassiclitellata; family Lumbricidae; genus Lumbricus; species Lumbricus terrestris. The sequence goes on along the minus strand of OX457036.1, from coordinate 76,032,267 downwards.
CTGTCGCCAGTCACCATGGCTGGTTGTAGGATGATGGTAATCCGTTGTTACGATGGACGCGGACTTAGGACAGATGTCGTTGGAACAGCGTAATTCACTGATTCAATATCGACGACGACGACGACGATGCCACTGGTGCCAACACACAACCATGTGCTGCTGCTGATGCTACTGCTGCTGCTGATGATGAGGATTAATTCGGTCGACGGTGGTGGGCCGAACGAAGCAATGTAAGACCGTATAGATAGACAGCGCGGTGCTTCTAAAGCCGGAAGAACAATGGCAGACTACAACCGCACGAGGCGTGCCGTTGATACCCGGCTTTGATGTTCGCCGACTGCAGAGGAAAGAAGACAGGGAGTCGTCGGTCGTCTGGCTTTGTGCTGCGGTTTGTTCGAAGTGATCGGTCTTTCTTTGAGCGACGAGACAAAGACAGGAGGAGATAATAACAGGAAGCATTGTTCAGCAACAACAATAGCCACGCATCTAATACAACCGCATTCGTCTTCTGACAAATGACTCCTATCCGTCTGTTTGTTAGTCCACCAGCAGACGGAAAATCGCGCTGCATCGGTGCATCAAAATGCAATTAACGGATCTCGACGAAGACTCTAAACGAACCGAATACGACTGTCGTCTCATTATTAAATTAATTATAAACAAACGCGTTCTCAACGTTTAATATAAATTTCACGTGCCGTTGCTAACTATGAAACTTCATGATCAACCCAAAGTATTTATAAATCCGCCGCATAGAAGCATCACCTGAAATTATTTTGTGTTCTAGGATTTCCAATAACTTTCTTCCAAGAAACCTACGTGTAACTCCAAGCTGGGTGTTGATTCTGGACACGCTAGATTTGATTAAATGTTGGATGAATTTAACACGACGTGTATGCGGCAGAGTAATTGCATTCTGCCCACGGATAAGAAACTCTCAAAAACGATATTAACAGGAGTTGAAAAACAAGGCTCCTACATATTCTGTCTAGCTAGACGGTGCGGTGCGTCTGTTGAAAATCAATTGTTCTTCTGATAATAGGCGGTGCGTTGGAATTAGCCAGCGTCTGGAGGAGTGGAGGAGACTGGAGAAGCAATCTCCAGCGGAGGAGGAAGACAGACGCCTGTCAGCTTATTGCTATTCCATTATTGTCACGACATGACGGAGCACTTGACGATGGAGCGAGGAGCAGGAGCAGGAGGAGGCGCTGCTTCGTCCGACGGTCACCAGATGGCTTTACTTCTGATGACGCTGCTGTGTGTTGTGCAGCTGACGTCGACTGCTGCAGGTAAGTCAAGCGATTGATTTGCGCATTAATCCGTCGGAGATTAACTTCAGATTCGATATTGTGAAAAGGCGCTACGTAATTTAATTTTCTCGCTTCATTTGACTTGGACTGAACCGGTTGGCAAAGCTTGAATTGTCCCGTTGGATAATTCGCTCTAAGCAATTGACTGTAGTGTACACCATGTCAATAAAACGACTGAGAATATGCGCGAAATTTGACAGATTTGACTATAATTATGGCAAGTTTTTTGTAATTATAAGTTATTCAGCATCCTATGACGTCTTTGTTTGATGATGAACGACGTGGCCAATCAATGTTGAAACTTATTTTCAGTTAAAGAACCGACAGTTATTATTTTGAACTTTGAGGTAATCTTGTATTACCCAGAAATTTAATGTGACTTTACATGACCTGGTTTGCTCGAATTGAAAGTATGTTCGATTCATATCATCCGATGACTCAATAGCCAGGTATTCATAAATGGCTCTTCAGGCGAAGACGGTCTGAGAATTATCGTATTCGTTGGAAAAGACTGATCAGAAAAAATGATAGCATAGTATCAAGAAGCCTGAAAATGCGTTTATATCTTCAGTCGCATGCATGACCTTGTATACGTCTGTATGTATATGTATGTATGTATGTATGTATGTATGTATGCATGCATGCATGCATGCATGCATGTATGTATGTATGTATGTATGTATGTATGTATGTATGTATGTATGTATGTATGTATGTATGTATGTATGTATGTATGTATGTATGTATGTATGTATGTATGTATGTATGCATGTATGTGTAATTGTGTATGTATATATGTATGTATGTGTGTAGCCTATGTATAGTTGTATAGGTATAATTTTGTAGCTTGCTATACTCAAACGCCGTTTAAGAGACTCGCAAAATCGTTTAGCATGTGAATCTAACAGATGTAAAAGAATGCGTCTTGAGATGTTTTGAAATTTTCTGTCTTCGTTTAATTATCGCATATTTAATGGAAGACTATTCCAGGAGGATAGATAGTCCAATAAATGAAAGTTGGCTCTACTCGCATCGTTGTAACTTGTACGGAAGCGATGTGTGACAGTGTGTATAGACCTACACAACTCGTGGTTACTTGGCTTCATTATAATTATTACTGCTCCCAGCTGATGGCACAAACCAGTGACCTCGTTTCACATTTGCTGCTTGAAACTCTCCTTCTGAAAACCTCGCTATGGCCTTGTATTGATCGAAGCCTTCGTCCCATGCTGTTAGATACTAAATGTCGTTTAGCATTCATGCCCCATCATATCGCTCAGACGGACGAATTGATCTAATTTCCTGTTGGCACCGATGACAATAATATTGATGCTCTAGGATCGATTCAGGTCATTGATATAATAATAATTATGAAATAAATATGACTGTTGTAGAGTCTGAATTGATGAGTGGCGAGTTCTGCCAGTTCGAAACCTTCAACGTCACGTGTTCGACGAGCGAGGTCATCCTGATGCACTCCGCCGAGTACGGACGCATCCGTATCGGCAAGTGTGTTAAGCAGGGCTATGGCGTCATCGACTGCAAGGCAGACGTTCTGGCGCTGACTGACTACAGGTGTTCCGGCCGACGGCACTGTCGCTTCGTCGTCTCAGAGATTTCGCTTCAGGGCATCCAGCCGTGCGTTGAGTTCACGTCGAACCTTGAAGTCAGCTACACGTGTGTTCAAGGTGAGTATAGTGCATAATATTGAAGGGAAGAGCTGGCAGGCGGCAGCATTTGATCGAATTAGAGGGGCTGATCTATGTCGTAGGTAGCAACGAGGAGTCTGGGTCGCCGGTCGGAATGGATCAAGAAAGATATAAAAGGGGAAAATCAGAAAGCGATTCTAATAGCAAGCTCGTATCCTATGGTTGTAAAGTCCGTCTAAAAGCCGCGGTGCATCGAATCAAAGAAGAAAGTAACGACGCTCAGGTGGATTATAAGCTCTGCAGACAACAGAGAAAAGCTTTCAAATTGACCATTATAATCGCTTCTCTGTCGTCGCCATTGCCATAATTGTCTTTGTGACTACTTCAAACGCGTTAGAGTCATAGCGGAACTGATTGGTGCACACGTATAAGATCGCTGTGAACTCAGTTGCATTGAAAGATAAACAGAATTTCAACTGTTAATAGCACACGAATTTTTACCATGTGTGAAAAACGTTATAAAGAGCAGAGGACATCATATAGGCTATAATACTATAGGCTATTATTTCTATCGTTTTACACCTGTAGATATCTCTATTATGGCATATTATTATATCGTCGAAATGGAGACTTGGGCGGAGACTTGCGGGGGATGAAAACGAGCGGCCGAAGATTTTGGGCGGACGAAATGGCTGATTCGCCGACGAAATTTCCCATCTTTTTGCCGGGAAAAATTTCTAACGATTTTTTAAGTCATCCGTCCGAAATGTCGATGAAAACCCCAATTTTCAATTTTCTCTGCCAAAAAAGTTGATGACCTTTTTTTAGTCATCACCTCATTTGTTCGAAGATCTCTTCTATCTTCTAACGTCATAACCTCACAGTGTGTTTCGTGAAGTGTGTACATGTCCTTACACTTAACGATTGTGGGGGGACAAATGCATGGGCTGTCGCCCCCACCACATCCATTTAGGGGGACCGTCCCCTCTGTCCCCCTAAGTCTCCGCAAATGAATAGAGATGATATGCATGCACTATTCAATCCATGTCTATTACTGACTACAATCACTATACAAGCATTTAAGTATATTTTTCATTTACTGTTAAAAGCGAACCACAATAGACTTTTAGTAATTTTAACCAAATGGGCATAATAAATATTAAGAATCATATAACTGCCCAAGTGTTGTATGCATCAACACGTCATGTCCTGAATATATATATATATATACTTTAAATTCGTGACGAAATGCAGTGATGTCTCTTCCATGGAAAATACCTCGTTGCTCCTCTTTCTTGTTGTCCCCCCATTAGATAACTTGTACCACAAGTTGGACGACGAGCGTTAGTAAGACAGATGACGTAATCGATATCCTCATTAATGACTGCAGCTAGCAAGGCCGTAGCTAGGGGGGTGTTTTGGGTGTTTGAACACCCCGCCGAAATGAAAAAAACCCGTAAAAATTAGATAATGCCTTTGCGCAAAAAACAAGAGAAAATCGCGATTTATGAAGAAAAAATCATGAAATTATATCGTTTTGCTCCGTGCTGAAGGTTTTTCGGGCGAAAATTTATAAAAAAGCATCCGATGACTAAAAAAAGGTCGATTAAAACAAAGGTCGTCAGAAATTTTTCCGGAAAACACCCCCCGAAATAAAATCCTGGCTACGGCCTTGGCAGCTAGTAAAACAGTGTCCTAAAAATTGTCACGCTTGACTGCGCGATTGATTAATGACTAATTACTTCTTTTGTTGTAACTTGTGGCGCAAGAGATGTCCCTTGACTCGCAGAGGAATCATTAGACACCTGTATGCATATTCACTGATGCACAACTGGAAATCTCCTCTGTACAAACGGGTGGCAGTAATTTCATTCTAGTCAATGCACATGATCGTCCATCACAGAGCAGCAGCTTCTCACTGCACCCTTAATTTTTCTCTATGCAAATCGGTCAAGCGCATAAACGTGGTTACTGATTCGACACACGCAAACATATTCCCCTATCATTGTATCTATTATAATCATTAGATCGCAACAATGACAGCCATACAATACAATTGCAAAAACCCTACTATGATTCACAAAACCACCTAAACTCATTATAGGAATTTCCAGAAACAGACATTGCTCAATCGATGTCTTATTGTGTTGTAATGCGCACATACGAAGACAGACACGCAAGGATATGAACAGATGCACAGATGTAGATTATAAGGTATAGACTTGGCAAGCGTATAAAAAGCCTTTCTTGGCCGCTAACACTCATTTTATATTTTGACTTTCTAAAGAGCAGTTCTGAGTAGAATCTTGAAGGGGCGTTATAACAAGAGCACATGCATACATACATATTTCCCCTCCCATTGACACCCATTTTATCTCCTGTCTTTTCCCATATCTTGAATTAATTAATCCCTTCAGCATTTCTGCATTTAGCTGTTTGCCTTGCAGTTGATGACATCGTCAGCTCAAGCTGTGTGTCTTTGAAACGCAAATCTATTAAATCCGAGTTCGTCGGTTATCTCACGCAGTCCTACGTTCCTGACCGGACTATTTCCTCACTGGTCTGCGGATGGATACTTGAGGCAGACATTGGCCACAGGATACAAATCGATCTCTACTACTTCGCTCAAGTAGTCCCTACCGACCGGTCGTCGCTGCAGCACGCCACTTCCGCCGGAAATGACGTCACATTTGTGTGTCGCCGTCTCGCGAAAATTAGAGACAGGCAGAGCGGAAAAGAGACGAACATTTGTGCCACGAAGGACCGGGTTCGAAACGTGTTCAAGTCGGACAGTCATATCGTTGAGATCATTTTGACTGGACGTCAAGAGAGCAGCCACGACCCACATTTCCTCTTCAAATACGAAGGTTCGTATTAATAATTATTCGTCTCATTCCTGTTCTTTATATATATATATATATATATATATATATATATATATATATATATATTCTAAAATACTAAAATTCTTGCACTGTCGCACATGTAAGTATTTACTCATGTATACTATTGTACGTGCCTGTGTATGATTGCATTCATGTTGTACATTTGCATATGTAAGCTTTCATGTGGACCTACAGACCTATAATACGCATGCATGAACTATGACGATCAAAGTTTGTAATTAGACTACACAAGTACACATGTTTAGTTAAGGCAAAGATTTAACTAACAAAAGTAGTGCAGTTAAAACGAAAGTTTAACTAATTTTTTAGTTTGCTTACTAAAAAGCTTAACTAATATTTAATATTTTTAGCTATTAAATAAAAAGCCTAAATGGCACACGAAATCAGCAACTACAGGCAATATACGATAACACGCAACCATCTTCCGCAATGAACATGTAGTGAGCACTATAAAGTTATGTCAATATGTCAGCCATGCACTCAACGCGACTTTTGCTCCACTAAAATGAGCATATAATTATTATGCACTGAAACAAGATAAAAGCAACTGTAAGAATTTGAGTGAAAAGTCGATTTTATGTTAAGCTTTTAAGAAAATCATTATTGCATGCACTCTTTCAAGATCAGCTTCTGTTGAAAGGTTTTTCAGTTCTGCATCACAATCATCATTGCTTCTATTATCATCAGTGTCTTCATTATTTCCTGTTGTAACTGTAGTTGAACTATTCTTTCTCTAATGCACATGACATAGCTTTCTAAAGTGAAACTGTAATTGACCCTCTATGCACTTAACCTCTTTTTTGTGAATATGTTTCAAGTTTGTCAAGAAGTTTCTTCAAAAATTAGAAAAATGTTACGCAAAATTAGTTATTGCATAATGTTATCACTTTGCATGAATAGGCTACGTACATTAGGCCTATGTAGGCCTACCTATCTATACGCAAATAAGTAGATCCTACGGCGGATATTTACATACCTTTGTGTTGTATTTGTTGCTAGTTCACAGAATTTTGTTAACAGTTAAAAATTAATAAAAATCCAGAGTTTTACAAACGTAAACCTTGAAGATAAAATATAGCAAAAAGAGTTTGACAAATAAAAGGATTTTTTTTACAGATTCCATGAACTTTCGAACTAGGAATAAAGGGCAAAATGACAAACTTATAACATACTTTGCAAATACCAAAAGTAATCTCTTAATTGCCAACTTCATGAAGTTCCTCAAATCATTATATCAGTAGGCTACAAAACCTTATTTCTAAACCATTCTTATCGTATAGACTATAGAGTCTAGACCAATGATATAACTCACGATGTATAGGCCATTATTCATACAAACGATTCGATGCTGTTTCAGTGACAGGCTGTCGAAATCCGATCTTTCCCGGGACCCACGTAGTGATGACGTCAGATCGTACGGTTGACGTAGTGTGCAACGTCACCAATCAGAGATGGACACTGACCTGCATCGAGAGCAGCTGGACTGGAGGAGTGGGCGACTGCACGGAAACCATCGGTTAGTATCAATGCACTGCAGTTCATTCAAATCTAAATAATTATTGTGAGCCAAAAATACTGGCACAATAATAATATTATGAGAGACGTTTTAATTTTTATATAATTAGTTTTTGCACACGTGTACAGCATCTATTTCTTCGACCTTGGCTATATGCTCTGGCGGTATATAAATGGTCATACTGATTACTTATTTATTAGTTCACAACTTAGACTTTGGTTGGAATTCATGACCATGGCTGTGATTCAACTATGTATTTATTGACCATGCTGATGATATCCGCAAGTCATTATAATTATGCTTAGGCCTATATAGACACAATCGTTGGCCTACATATGACTATTGACTAACCATTGAGTCAACATTTCTTCAAGAATGTCTCTGGCTATAGGCTACGCTTTAGTATCCATGTTGTCAAAAATGATGCAACCCCAAAGAAGCTTCTTTGCTTGATCAAAAAAATAATATTTAGGTTACATCTCAATGTGAACGCCTGACACATGTGCATGAATCTTTTCAGTGCCTCCACTAGAGTACTAGACATTGCTTTCGATTATAGTTTATAAAACATTGAATTATTGTCAACAGCAATACTTCAAATCAGTTATCTACTCATGAGTCATCTTTCTCCTGCTATACCAAAACTCTAGAACTGCTGTTAGTAGACGAGCTTGTGCAGAACATTCTGAGTATGTCACGAGTATGTAATCCTATATGACGACATACAAATACCATTGGCATATAGCCAATGAAAGGCAGCCCAGAATAAAAGTAAATCCCAAGGCTATAGGGACAGCATAAACCGACTTCACAAGTCGTTGCATCAGAATTATTGGGAATTCGTCTCTCTTTCGTTCCGCTCTGATCAGTTGCTTATCTCATTTTGTTATCAACAGTATCAATCCATTTTCAAGTCAATCAGTCAATCAGTCATCCATCCTTTTTTATTGATCCGGAAGGCCAGTACTAATGCAGGCAGGACTCAGGAGCAGTAGAACAATAATATATATTATACACCGTGGTTAAAAAAGTAAGCCAAATTGTTTTGCATATATCTCTAATACCTGATGACATATCACGCTAACATTTTCCAAATATTTAGAGAATTGGACCAAGAATACGATTCCAAAATTTCATGAGATAAAGTTGAACGGATAAAAAGATATGTATTAAAATTAAATTTTTTGACAGATGTACGTATTAGTAGGATTGATAGTCAGTTATTAGTCACTGATCTCCATGGCAACACGTCGTGCTGCCCATTTTCTCTCAGAATGCATAGCATGAGCAAACTAACATGATAAATTAATGACAAGTTCAAAATTAAGACTCGCCTTTCAAAAGCGTATGTTTCATCGACTGCCTTAGTGTGGACAATGTACTGTACACTACTGTCCTTCATAGGCTGATGGCATAGTATGGCGTCTATAGCGGGTTAGTAGCCTATTCTGGACGTTGAAGGTAGTATGGCTTAGTTTTCTTATGCATTAGACATAATTATAGACACGATCATGTCACGATGAAAGTTGCAAATTACATCGCATTGCAATTAATAAAAGCTATTTAAATAGTCGAAGCGATCAATTAAACGGCTGCAATAATAATACACGGAAAGAAGATATGAAACGATCTAAGAATTACTGTACAACAGTGTACATGTATGTCTGTTGGCTAAATTACGCTGGAAGGAAAGTGTGGTCGGTGAACGTGTGGTGTCAGTGTCACACCATGCACCTATGATTACACGATATAAGCCTATATCCAATTTACTTTCTTTGGACGACAATCGCAGCCGAACAGACTAGTAACAGTGATTGACGGGTTCGATGATGTCAGACATCTGTTTCTTGCCACTGTCCAATAACACAGTTCGATCTATTATAACGAATAGAACATCTGAGCATGACTAAACAGTATTAATAGAACCTGCTATCAGGAGAATGTAGAACTGTGGATGAACGCTTGGTGTGAATACTTAGCCTAAACTGTATATTCAATCCATTATATAGGTGCAAGCGTTCACTGACTAATGGATAGTCTCCAATATCTTGAATACAGCTATAATTATGGTCAATTAATTTCTGATCATGTCGGAAAAAGGAATTTAATAACTGCATATGTGCTGTTGACTAACATCCATGGTGTGGTCTCTTGTCACACAACAAAATATTTCGACTGCAGACTGTGATGATTGAAGATAATGCCGCAATAATCAGTCTCCTTAATATCAAAGACTTCCAACTGTTCAATCTTAACGTTTTTATTTGCTCCATGTAGCCTAACATAGGAAAATGAAACAGAAGTCCACTTTTGAAACTCCTCTAGAATAATTTTCTGGTAGCACGCCGCTAAAAATTAATGGAGCATTCAAACAGATGGAGGTGTTTCCAGCTCAGATAGGTCAATTCTACAAGACGCGTCTGGTTTTCGACCACAGGACACTTAGGTGAGAAACGACCACAACATGAACGATTGTTCAAGACGCCAATTGTTCAAGACACTTAGGTGAGAAACGACCACAACATGAACGATTGTTCAAGACGCCAATTGTTCAAGACACTTAGGTGAGAAACGACCACAACATGAACGATTGTTCAAGACGCCAATTGTTCAAGACACTTAGGTGAGCAACGACCACAACATGAACAATTGTTCAAGACGCCAATTGTTCAAGACACTTATAGGTGAGAAACGACCACAACATGAACAATAATTATTGTTCAAGACGCCAATTGTTCAAGACACTTATAGGTGAGAAACGACCACAACATGAACAATTGTTCAAGACGCCAATTGTTCAAGACACTTATAGGTGAGAAACGACCACAACATGAACAATTGTTCAAGACGCCAATTGTTCAAGACACTTATAGGTGAGAAACGACCACAACATGAACAATTGTTCAAGACGCCAATTGTTCAAGACACTTATAGGTGAGAAACGACCACAACATGAACAATTGTTCAAGACGCCAATTGTTCAAGACGGTGAAACAGTGGTATAAAAATGACGCCTGACTTGGTCGAACTGAAATCCTACGTATATATATTCTGCGCCTGCCCGTCAAGTTATAAGAAGCGGACTGTTCGTCAGTGAGCGAGCGGAGCCAATTACCCGTAGCTTCTGGTTTCCTAAGACCGAACGGAAAGGAGATTAATTCTACGGTCGGGTTTCGGCAGCAGCGTTTACATGACAGCCTCGCTCCGACTTCTGATTCTTCACGTATAATATGCTAGTTAAGTCATGCGGCAGAATAAGCAGGTAGAATAAAGATTGTTAGGAGAGAGAATGGACATTGGACACGTCGGGTGTAATATTGCGAAGGCTGCAGGGTGGGGACTGGTGGCGGGGACTGCAGGGAGTGGCGTATACTGAGCGGGTAATAAGTCAGAGAAAATGTGTGTAGTTGGCGAGGTAGTGTAGCCTACACGCCACGTGTACGTCATAACGAGCAAGCAATCGATATAATAAAGTGTCATGTAGGCTATTCTTCCTGTTTGTCGAGTATTCATATTTGATCGCATACGGCACGGTTTCACACATGAATATAATTATAGCGTGAGAGAATACAAGTACAGCGTAATAGTGTTACACAGTACAGTCACAGTACACGTAGTATAGGCCTACTCACGTTGATGCTATCCTATGACTGTTATTAAACGGATGCGCGTAAACCCTGTGGGATGTGCGCCCGAAATGGATGAGCACAGTAATTGAGAGAAACAATTTATTGTTATTATTTTTTTACTTCGACACGGTAAAATCTAAGGCAGTAGAAAATTTCAGAAGTAGAGTGAAGATCTAGCTACTGACTATCAAAAAATGACAGCAGCCTATAATAGGCCTATGTAAGTAGCCAAACAACATTTTTAAGTGGCATTAAATTGTCTGTAACTTCTGGGCATCTTGCAAACCGCATATAGCCATCAAGACCGTCAAGATTTAAGCGTGTGATGACTGTCATCCTCACAACTTTGTCTTCTAGTGATGAATATAATCTGGTCAGTAAAGGGCGGGTAAAATGTTAACCATTTACCGACCAATGTGTAAATGGTATAGGCCTACGGGAGATCCTACTATGCTTAATGCTCATAGGCTACCCTCGGTCAGTGAAAATTACGATTCAAGCCTAGGACACGATATTAAAAGATCTAAGCATAAATTTACTGTGGACACTTGCTAGAGACTAGATAATATACCGCATATTAAACGTTAAAGGCCTTCGTGTACCGATAAAAACACCACCGTTTTATGATCCTTGCTACCCTATAGGACTTACCTGTGCATAAGTAAATTGCGAGCTATATTCCCCTGGAAATCTCTCTGTTTCAATCAATAATTTAGCGCAACCACCGCCGCGGCGTTTGATGCAAAAGAGGAGGAGGCGAGGCGGCAGATGCTGTGGATTGCAAAGACGTTTAATCTCATCTCTTGTCTCAATTATGCGGTCACTCTATGCGGTCCGCGCGCCATGGCTTCTTCTCTCAAAAGCACTTTCATCGACAGCGCTACTCCGCGGCAATTTAGTTGCTTAAATATTTTAGGTATATCACAAATCTAGGACGTTGAAACACAGCTACTTAAAGAATCCCAAATAAATTACATGCCCCGCCATTGGCTTCAGCTTGAGATGAAACCACCAAAATCTTCAACATATAACGTGTTTAAATCATAATTTTATTTAATAATAACAATAGGCCTATTATTGTGTACGGGAGTTACAGGCTACTGAGAGATTAAATTTGATTCATTTTATTGAACCCCAAAACATGTTACAGCTGAACAGAGCAGCAATAAAACCAGTGAAAACAAAGAAACGATTTAAACAGCAGATTTAAAGAATATTAGTGGGAACAAAGGGCACACCTGAAGGGACAGGTCCTGCTAGTACAGGGGTGTCAAACCTTTTTTAGTGGCGGGCCAGTGTGAACATCTTCCAACAAGTGGTGGGCCAGTGTAAATGTAATCGGATTTTTATATATAGCGGCTGTCTTATGGCCTCGACCCTGAGGGTGAGATCCTTCACCACCCCTCGCCCGTTTGAATGGACGCCACGCCATTTAGGTCCCCGTGGACGGACCGTGCTAGCCCGAGAATTTGAATATCTGACATAGCCACCTTCGGGAATCGAACCGCGGCCTGCACGCTCTCTTCCACAGACGCGCGGCCGCCAGTTCTCTGACCGATGTAGCTAACGTGTGAACATCTTCCAACAAAATGAGCAAAATTTGGTAGTGATCTGATCCAAATATCGCGAAAAGATCTCGATTCAATGTCCACTTTTCGATTCTTATTAAATTTTGACAACATTCTAAATATTATAAGACTTATATAAGTGCTTCGTAACTTTCATAATTTTGTCAAAAGACAACCAAGGACTTTCTATACATAGGACTGATTTCTTCGTTAACTGCTTTGCACAAGTTTTCGGGCGATAATCGGAGTTCCGAAAATTTCACATCTTCTTTACAGAACAAAAGCATTAAATTAATCACATCTGTGAAAGCAGATTGACGAATAATTATGTTTGCGAAATAAAATAATGTCTTTGGAGATTCAAAGCATGGTTCTTAGCAATAGAAACGGAATTTTAAGTGGGGCGCCATCTATCGTTGAGATTGAAATCATGGCCACAAATGTTCACAAGTAACCTATCCTCTAAGACAGAATCCTTGAGAGACAACCATGGGAAACCATAGATAGGGCCTACACACTTTACACAGTCTACACAGAGCTTTGCGTCTGAGCAAAAGTGACGTCAGTAAGAAAAAAACATCCATGCATTTGGCGCCGACTGTAAAATATAAAAATTTGAACTTTTATCCTCTAATTCTGTAATCTTTAAAGAAGGCTCCGCGGGCCAGAAAAAAATCGTCGGCGGGCCAGAAATGGCCCGCGGGCCAGCTCTTTGACACCCCTGTGCTAGTAGGTTCCGTTGAGCAAGTAAGTGGCAGAGTGAGGATATACAGACTGTCAGGAGCAGTCAAGATAGGGTGCTATATATTTAGTGTATTAAATGTATGAGATCGGATGCCATTTGAATTGTAGTAGTAAACTGTGAGCGTTTTGGATTCACTGGATAGCTTATTCCACACTATGGGAACTCGTACTGTAAGGAAAATTTACGGTTATTAGTTATGGCATACTGGTACATGAAGACATGGTTACTTCTGGTATTAAAAGCTGATGAGACTGAAGTGAAGAATGATACGAAAGCAGCAGGTAACATATTATTAGCTTAAACCGCAAAAGTTGTATAGGTCTATATATACTTTAGCACTTGAGTATCATAAGACCTGTAGGCTAAGTTGATGCTGTAAAAAGGAACCAGGGCTTTTTTAACGTGCACTTCTATACAAAATGTGTAGTTGTAAATGAATTTGAGAAGTTGTAAAAGCAGTTATGTAGAGTGAAAATCATTACAAAAAGGTAATTGCAGACGGTTCACGACGAAAGAACGAAGGAGCTGAGCAGTGAAAAAATAAGCAGGAAGGTGGGGAAAAGCAATTTCCAAGTAAATGGCTAAAGAGGCCATCAGTTTTTCCGTCGCCGACTTGGGGAGAAAATTTCAACCAAATGCCTGAAAAGGTCGTCAGAGTTTTTCGTCAGCGAGTTGCGACATTTTTGGGGGAAAATTTTCTGAGACGACCAGAAAGCTTCGCCAAAAAACCCGCACTAGAAAACTTCCTGGTTGTGTAGTTCTACAAATTTCTCTTTAGAAGACCTGAAGTGAACGTAATTAATAATAGACGAATTTTGATTCGTTGAATGCAACACGTTTTGTGTGACCTTTTGTCATGATTCTGTGGCCCTACCATACCGTCTTACTGAACATGACCGCCGCATTTGTTAATCGGGACCTGGGAAGAAATGTTCAAGATAATTTAAAAAATTGGCATTGATGCTTCTTAAGAAAATCTTCAGATGGAGCGAATAATGATCAGATGGAAACGGGTAAAGTTACCATTGCTGGTCTCTCCCTTACATGTAGAACCCTGTAGCCAGTGCGGTACTCAGAACTTTTGAGGTGAAAGCACGCTGCAGCATGCCACCGAAAAAAATCGACTCTTTTGGGCCAAAATATTCTGACTTTTTAGTCATTGAAATTTCTGACGACCTTTTTTAGTCATCGAAACTTCTGACGACCTTTTTTAGTCATCGAAGCGTTTTTCATGATTTTTCGCCCGGAAGACCTTTAAAACAGCGTAAAACGCTCTAAGCTTACTTTCATGATTTTTTTGCCTTCGTAATTCGCGATTTTTGCCTGCGTGTACCCACTCGGTCTTACTGAGGTGAGTATACGCTGTATACCCGCGTGTATCCTCGTTTTTTAGATGAGTATATACGCTGTCATTTTTTCCCGGAGGTGAGTATACGCCGTATAGGCTACCCTTGAGTAGGCCTACTGTCCTGCCTGTAGCCACCGGCGTCCAATCAGGATGATTAGGCTAAATTGCCTTATACGTCGTATATGCTTCGAAGTGCGTACGTGTTTTTAGGGTTTTGCCGCCCGCCCTGTATTTCGTCTCAATAGACTTTCTACTTTCCACTTACTGAATGCATTGCAGACTTCGTTATGCCAAAGGTGTTTCGTTCACTTACTTATTTACCCCATGCTGGACTGGAGCTGTTTTCTGGTCGGCGTCTGAATCAGCCGCCGCCGTCACCACCACCACCGCTGGTCTGCTGCTAAAAGAATCTGGAAATTGATGAGGAGTGAAGCTTTATTAATATTCATCAACTGGTCATCAAGCGTTCGCGTGGCAGACTTACTGCAGGCTACGTTTGGTTTATTCAGAACTAGCTCCTTACTCTGTCGGTCAGTCTCAACGTGTACACTGTAGGCTACAGTGGGCGGCAAGGTTGTCTTGCACCCGTGTCTATGAGTGCAAAGAGAAAAAGTGCTCCGTATAGTGTAGGCCTATATGTCTGTTCTCAATGCATATCGTATCGTATTTGTACCTACATGGGCGTTTGTAAAGAGTCTCTCGCAGTATATATTATATGGACAAAGTTCAGAGTCGCTCTAAGCAAAGATGCCATGGAGATATAGAAACGTCTGCAGGCAACGCGTAGACGAGTCGCAGACCCTATACACAAGCTGAACCCGCAGAGATGAGGGACAGTCATTAGGCTACACGCACGATGTTCCACAGCAGCAAGCACCCGACATCGGGCTGGAGCGTTACTGGTCCTAGTAACAAGATCTATTATTGTCCGCAAAGTGCAGCGAGCAAAGTCAGGTGAGATAAGGTTTGTGCACAAAGTCAGAAGATATTTGTGACGAGGCCGAACTGAGATTAAACACCAGAAAGAGGATCTTATAAAGGATGAGTAAAGTTGCAAGTGTCCTATGTCCTGGGCACGATGTTAAACTGCATCCATCCTCCGCCACAGGGAACCAACAACGTCCTTGTGCCGGTCCTAAGCCCGGACTAAAGGAGGAAGGTTTGCCAGATGGGTGGCGATACGCTGGCAGTAAAAGAGCAAGACGATTGAAATCCGTAAAAACCACGACACAAGTGACAGAGCGACCCAGGTGCTTCAAGGTGTCATGATGTGAAGCAGACATGCACAGGCCGGTCAGGACAGACCGGTGGAGAGAGTCGGAGGAGAGAGCGTGGGACACATACGGACATTGACCCAGGTTGTCCTTCATGCCTCTCTCCCAATATTCTCTTCATTCAGGCAAGGCGGTCTAGCTGCTCCAAGATGTTAAGGGTATGGAGCAGACCTGCTGACTGGACCGGTTGAAGCTGGGCAACATGACGCGAGACAGACTCAGACAGAGAGCGGCGTCGGACCCGTAAACGGGCATTGAGCCCAATGATATTGATGATGATGATGATGATGATGATGATGATGATGATGATGATGATGATGATGATGATGATGATGATGATGATGATGATGATGATGATGATGATGATGATGATAAAAGTTACAAGGAAATTGAAGGAATCCGCATATATAGAACTGCAGCGATGAAATTGAAGGTGGAGATATATGAATGAATGTCTAGGGCTCTGGGCTGTCATAACTATTCTTAACACATCTAAGCATTGGGATTTCCTGTCCCAGACGATTCTACGATGTAAAGTGTGAAACAGTTGTCGCTTGGGTTTAAAGGCTGAGACCTTCACTTTGTACTGCAGACAACGAACGAAGTCGTGCAGTGCAGCTGTATGTTGCTGTGCACTCAGGTGATTTCGTTGAACAATTAGATCTATATCACAAAATATTAATAATTATGATTGATTACTTTTTCAATTAATATGAATGATTGCTTTTTCAATTGCAGGACGCAGAGTAAAATTACCGTTTGTGTTTTTAAATAGGTCTAATGTCACAAGATAGACCAGACGAAAATGTCAATTGCATGGATTTCATTAGCACATTCCTCCGTGTATCAGAGTGGTTTGCTATAAGAATATAATCGCTAAAGTACTTGTGCTTCGTTTCCAACGCAAAGAATTGCTTGAATCCTTTATGGCGTCTGGAAATGGAATTTTATAAGTCTCACACTAGAACGAGGGACTCATATATCACGCCCTGTAAAATAGCCATCGAACAAAGTAGTCCTACTATTTCTATCATATTTTCCTCTTCCGTTTGAATTTTTGAAACTGAATTATTGTGCCCGAGTCAAATCAGTGTTGGGTCCTCTATATGTATAGCTATGTTTCCCTGTCGAAAGTGCCTATAGAATCAGGGATGCCACTCTGATTTAAAAAAGTAAGATCCGGCCGAAAAAACCTAGATCTATGTGGAAAATGCTATGAGTGGTATCCCTGCCTAGAATACACTGCAGTCTCATTCTCATTTATTTTGTGATGTCGTTTAGGTGAGAACAGAAATCTCATCTATTTCGAATTGCTTATCCATCCGCAGACCGTCTTCCGGGGTCACGAGCATCGCCGATCTTAATGCATGACTACATGACTGCATGTGTACAATGAATTGCCTGCAGTTTGAAATGAGATTCGGTTTACAGTATTATTGACCATCGGTTGACGTAACAAAAGGAATAAATTAAGATAAACAGTTGTTACTACAAACAACTGTTTTGTTTTTCTTATTTAAGTGGATAAATAACATTTTTTTTTAAATTCCTAAGCCAATAGGGAGGTTTTAACCCCGAAACTCCCCTTGTCTACGCCACTGTCTTTAGAAGGCCCTGCAGGGTCCATTCCTCCGTAAATCTCTGGGTGCAAACTGAGTTAATGGAGTTCATGCACATGATCGTTAATCCAACAGCCGAGAATCGTTCGACCGATTTGACGAGGGAACAATTGAACAAAACTCCAGTCTGCTCAACGCAGTTGATATTTTGATTTTGTTGACGTAAATGCAGTCTTACTAAAACTTTGGTCACTGAAGGGAAAATTTATTGAGCAGTATTAGAAAAATCACGTTTACTGGAGCCATGGCTGAGCTGTTTACGAGCGAACCTGTCGAATATATATGGCTCTGTTGAGACCGGGCGATGAACGCAGTTATTGGCAAACGGACTCTGGTCTTTTCGGCGATTTCTTTATGTCTTGAGGCTGAGTTGAATTCGCAGGGAAAGGGAGCAATGCATCTCCTCGTGACCGGAAAAATTCCGACGCCACCCGTTTCACTCGGTAAATGGGATTGCCAATGGCCAATGTCGACAAGGATTATACATAGTGGAAGAGGAGAGTCCCGGCCTTAGTACAAGTTACAGCTGGTTGGTTGTCTATACGGCTTCTACTAATGACCAGGCAGATCGGAAGAAATGTGTAATGGCAGAAATGAAATATCAGGACTGCAAACCGTTGTAGGGTATACCTGCAACTTAATTTAAAATCGAATGACCTCTGTTATGATGATTCAGTGGCACGCAATGAATAAAAATATTTTTTAAAATGTAAAAATAGGTTATATGAGTCCCAATGTTTATTTCTAGACTAATAACGTTTCAGTAGAACAATTCGCCATAGATGTCTGTTTTTATGGAAGAAATGTGGTCTGACAATTAGAAGATGAGGGTGATTTAAATAAGGCGCGTGTGAAAAATAGACGAGGAGATAATTGGTTATATATTATTGTGATCTTGAGAGTATCAACAGTAAATTTCTGTGGCAATGATAGCGCTACAAACGCGTGATATGTTTAAGCGGTGCACGAGAGAGCTGTTGATATCTTACTAACTAATTGCTAATATATCTGCAAACTTTTCTAAAAGTGTATTACCGTGTAGTAATTACATGGCATGCAATTACATACGAAGGCTGTATAAAGTGTGCATGCATGGTGCTGGAGATAACAAGGGAATCCGCATAAACTTTCTTTAAAAATTTGAATCTGTTTTTTCTCTCCATTCAGCCGGTAAAGTCCCGGAGAAGATATCTTTGATAGGGGCTATGTAAATGCTATAAGAACGAATGTGTGTGAATTGATTGATGTAAAGTTGGCTTTTGCTTGTGTTTTCAGTGCACGGTGGCGACAGCATGGGCGCCTGGTCAACGCTCAACTACGAATGGAAGTCTGCAAAAGGTATATGAATCCAGTTGACGCTTTTCTATTCTGTAAACAGTGTAAATGCTAGATGCAGCAGATCTATTGGCTAATACCGCAAATCATTTGCTTTGTCAAGGCTTTATTTCGACGGAACAAATATCCTCAGAGCTGTAAAATCGGCTCAAGAGGAAATGAAATCTCTTCTATAAATATCCATTGTATGCATTGACTGCGCAAACTTAACTGCTGTGCGACTATGTACACGTTCTAATACAATGCTACTGAAGCCTTTCCGACAGCAGGCTTATAAAATTATAGGGTTGTTGAATGTATTACGCCCTCATAATTGATGATAATATTATTGCTCCTGCGTTTATTATGCATCGCAAATAATCACATACTGATAAAGCAGGAGCCGATGGCGCCAAAAAATTTTACTTTAAGGACTTGCTCAAGGTGTCGAACTACAACAGCCGTTGAGGTGGAGGCTCGAGCTCGTATACGTTCCGCTTTTTAAGGTGACCACTCCAATAGAGTGCCCCGTGTAACTTGTAGTGATTCTGCGAATGCATTGGAAATGCATTATTCGTTCATTCATTTCGATAATTTATATAGCGCTTCTTCAAAGAAAACTACACAGAGGCGCTCCCAGCCCAGCTACAGCTAAAAAAATAAGATTTGAGAAAAGCAGGTGAATTTCGCATTAGCTTCTTATTCAGGAAATGCATTGGGAACATTCCATAATGTCGTCTCGCTCGTTTATGTAACCGATAGGAATCATAGGATGAATTTTCTATTTCCGATGGGACCTTACCTATAAATATAAAAGAAGAAGAGTTGAGTCCCTTAAGCTATAATTTAGCCATAGATGCTACCAAGGGTATACGAAGTTTTAGCGACTTCAATATGCTTTCCATCGACTTATGATGGTCGGTAACGAGTCAAATCCATCGCCAACCATCTCACCTTCGCACTGACGACAAAGTAGACCAGTGTATACAATACATACATGTACGTCTATACTCATTTTATTGAGTTGGCTTTAGAGATAGACACAGGGGATGCTGGAGAAACCTTTAAAACAAAGCATGCTGCCCTTGTTATATTGAGCAACGCATGTACAATTTTACATGTTGCATGTTATTCTTTTACTTGTATGAAACCATCTTTTTCTATCAATAGAGCTTTATCTGCAGCATGCACACACACGCACACACACACACACACACACACATGCTACTTCTCTGCGCCAGTCGCTAGTTGTCCGGAAATGACGTCCCCCTAGTATAGCTCACTTCCTGACAACACCTTTGTCTTGTTTTGCCATTGTGACGATTTAAGTCAAGCACGTCTCTCTGACTTGTTCGCCTATACATAATAAGCTGCTGAGCCATTTCTATGTGGCTGCTGCTAAGGATTGATGCCAGTCTCTGGGGCGTTTCTCTTTTCCGTCTGAATATGACAGCGTTACACTTATTAGAGCCAGTCTCCAGGCGCTTCTACATTATAACGGACTTCGTCGATGCCGATTATGACTGCGCTGCGGCAAAGCACAACAACGGATGGATAAAGAGATTCGTTGGTTGGGCAAATAAAGAGACAAAAGATGGGAAAGGAGATGAGCAGACAGACAGACAGACAGACAGACGACAAGACATACAGAGGTTGAAAGAAGACAATAGAATCCCCTGACACCTGTATAGAAGCTATATATATATATATATATATATATATATATATATATATATGTATATTGTACATTGTATAGTCTATATAATTATGCAATATGAAATAGCCTATATATAGATTGATAAAAAACTATGATAAATATGGTGATGATGATGATGATGACGACGACAACAGCGACGACGACGACGACGGCGATGATGATGATGATAATGATGATGCTGATGATGATGATGACGATGATAACGATGATGACGATTATGATAACGATGATGATGATGATGATGATGATGATGACGACGACGACGACGATGATGATGATGATGATGATGACGACGATGATGATAACGACGATGATGACGATTATGATAACGATGATGATGATGATGATGACGACGACGACGACGATGATGATGATGATTGTACTGGAAGAGACGATTGTTCGTACTCTTTCAGGTTTGGTGGCGAGCGGTGCTAATTGAGCAGCAGGCTAAATCTTCGGGGGACTTTAGTTGCAGCGTAGCACGTGGGTTATTGTTCAACTTCAATCGCACAGAGAATCAGAAACAGTTTTCAATCTTTCTTGGTGACAGTTATCATCGATTTCACGTATTTACATCATATAATTATACTCGTAAACTAGCGATTACACTTGTCATAAAACTATTCTTTCCTCGCCTTCGCTCTCTCCAGGCCTTTATCTTCGAAGGCACCCGTTTAAGAGATGCTATACACTAGCTCTCCGGGTGGCCTCTCTGGCCTGTCGTTCCTCAGTGATCCCTTCGCGTGCTCTCCAGCGAATGATGCCCCTTCTCCTTTCGCGTCCCTTCTTAAACCCATTTCTTCCACCTGCCAATCATCCCGTCAGACCCTGCGTGGCACCAATTGCCCGCCCATTGCATCTCTCTGTCTCTCTCTATCCCTCTCTGTCTCTCTCTATCTCTTTCTCCCACTCTCTATATCTTGGTAATGACTATTAGGCTAAGTGTTCACAGAAATGATCTAGGCCTATGATTATGATGATTAGGCCAACTTTAGAGTCCTAAAACAGTACATAGTTATAAACATCGTCGGCGACTCCTCCCTCACTACATGTACTGGAAGAGACGATTGTTCGTACTCTTTCAGGTTTGGTGGCGAGCGGTGCTAATTGAGCAGCAGGCTAAATCTTCGGGGGACTTTAGTTGCAGCGTAGCACGTGGGTTATTGTTCAACTTCAATCGCACAGAGAATCAGAAACAGTTTTCAATCTTTCTTGGTGACAGTTATCATCGATTTCACGTATTTACATCATATAATTATACTCGTAAACTAGCGATTACACTTGTCATAAAACTATTCTTTCCTCGCCTTCGCTCGCTCCAGGCCTTTATCTTCGAAGGCACCCGTTTAAGAGATGCTATACACTAGCTCTCCGGGTGGCCTCTCTGGCCTGTCGTTCCTCAGTGATCCCTTCGCGTGCTCTCCAGCGAATGATGCCCCTTCTCCTTTCGCGTCCCTTCTTAAACCCATTTCTTCCACCTGCCAATCATCCCTTCAGACCCTGCGTGGCACCAATTGCCCGCCCATTGCATCTCTCTGTCTCTCTCTATCCCTCTCTGTCTCTCTCTATCTCTTTCTCCCACTCTCTATATCTTGGTAATGACTATTAGGCTAAGTGTTCACAGAAATGATCTAGGCCTATGATTATGATGATTAGGCCAACTTTAGAGTCCTAAAACAGTACATAGTTATAAACATCGTCGGCGACTCCTCCCTCACTACATCATCACACTTTCTTTAGCTGATGGCACAAGAATTGTGTCAACAGCACGTCGTGTAGGTGACTCTTGAAGGAGAGTTCGTCACGGGTCGACGAGGTTTTTACAAGAGCACAGGCAATCGTCGCACGGCGATTATCTTAATGTCTTTTCACCGTTGTTACACGACGTCGCCAGGCTGCGGGCTAACACGAGTCCCTAATTACGTGATTTAATCTATAACATAAAACACAAACAAAAAACGAGTAATATCTATGAGACAAAGATCCCTATAAATCGATCATTCACTCATTCTACAAAAACTCAAAGGCTTTATGCAGACACCGTAAATAAAGTAAGTACAATTTAAAACAAACAATGAGTTTTTTACAACGCTAGTTCATTATGATTTTGCGCTATACATAGTCCATCTGCCATAGAGTCGTGCATCCCCTCCCTTTTTGTATGTAGCTTAGCGTTTCGTTAATTGCTTGGCAGGGTTCGCTTACACGTAGCCTATGTCGTACAATTGTAACTCGTCGTTTTCTTGTCCTTCGTCGTCTCTAATGTCTGGCGCCTTATAATGCACTTTGTGCGGTTGGGCTGTCTGGATCACTTTCGCTTTGGAAGTCTGTGTATTTAAATCTTTGGCGTGCCATTGTCTCAATAGATTTACATGGCAGGTTCTTGGTCCTTTTTCTGTCTTGACCTCGTAGTGGACAGCAGACAATTTTCTCATTACCAGGAGCGGTCCTTGCCATTGATCAAGTAACTTGTTTTCTGTGCTGTGTCTCAGCAGTACCTCTTGACCTGTTTGTAGTGATCTGTTTGGTGGTTTATTGTCGTAAAAGATCCTTTCAGGTGGTCTTCGCCCCTTCCCGTCACCAATGCCTCGATGTCCCGGCCAAATGTCATCATGGGCCATCTGTAAAACCTTTGATCGGTACCCTGTCGGTAGAATTAATTGCTTTCTTCCGCTTTCTCCTCCGTCTTCGGCTTGGCTCGGTTTTCCCTTCCGAAACAGTAAGCCGTTTTCAATTAAACATCTGCTGTCTCCCTCCCTCGCTTGTCTCCACGATTCGGACGGTGTAGGACCTTCATGCTGTGCTATCTTGAAGTTATCTGATTCGGGTGTCTTCAAAGTGATTCTGTCTTCGGCCTGTGAACGATCGGATATACATTCCTCGGCTCTCGGTCCGTTCGTCGGAGATTTATGACCAGGCGTCGTGTGCGCCCCATTTGCTGCGGTGATTACCTCCTCCTCTTTCTCCTCTTCCTCCTCTTCGTGGGCCGTGTCTTTATGGTTTGCCGGCCTAGCCCCTTCATTAGAGATGGCGCCTCCCAACTCATCACCTGCCTTTTCATCGTAGCATCGGTTACTGAAATCCTCTGGTCGATCATCTGGATAATCTTTGACGGTATATCCGGCTACGGGGCATCTGTTGCTTGTTGAAGGCGTTTGAAGTGACTGACCAGGCGGGCTTATCAATTCTCCCGAGGAGTCGTTAATTGGTCTGAAGTCGGTGGTCGGGCCACCGTCTCCCGTTCCATCGGTCACCGAAGACCTCCCGTTGATCGGCTGGAGCGTTTGAGAGGGTTTTATGACCCCGGTGCTTTGTCGATTGGGCGGTGGGTCATTTTCTGGTAGTCGCCTTTCGTCAGGTGCGTTTAAATGACTCTGTCCATCTCGGTCGTCAACTTTGTTGATATCATTAGTGTCTTTTAAGTCCGATTCTATTCCTCCTTTCAAAGTCGATCGCTCGCAAGGCGTCGCTACAGTCTCGTTCTCCGCCTGTCGTCCGTCGGTCGTCTCTATACCGCCCCCAGGTGTTTTCGGTTCACCGAGCGCTTTGGTCTTGTCGGCTGTCTGCTTGTCCTTCTGGCTGTCACTGTCTGTCTTACCGTCATAGTCACGCCGTCTAGCGGTCGGAATTGTCTGGCCAACGTCTTTTGGCCGCCCGACGCTAAGCATATTAACCGTGTCCGTCAGGTCTGCGTTATCTGCGAATACATCATTGCCAATTATCACAGACACAGGGAGGTGCGGGACAACACATGCCCTCACCTTTATCTTCCTGTCCGTTCCAAATTCATGGGACGAAATCTCAATATCACATGCCGAAAAGCACTTTATCGTGCCAAATGCACATTGTAAGCTTATCATTGCTGAATCGTCTATGGCAGATGTCTTATGTGACGCTATTTCAGAATTCACAAGAGTGACCTGGGCACATGTGTCTCTAAACCCTTGCACGTCGCAACCATTTACACACATTGGTATAAGAAAACGCTTTTGATACTCAACGACCTTATCGAGAGTTGACTTAGGTTTCACAAACTGCACTTGCGCATGCGCTTGACCTTGGGCTTGGGATCTATTATCATGACGATTGAACGTCTGGTGTTGGTAGCTTGTCCTGCCCCTTTGCGCCGAATGCATTTGGCTTGCATTCCACGGCCTGTTGTTGGTGCTATCTACAAATGACTCTGTGTCTCTGCCCGTGGACCTTCTTTCCCAAGGGTTTGCCTTGTGTTCAGAATTTGGCGTTCTGAAGTTGTGATTCTGTCTCTGATCACCCTGGCTCGATTTGCGCCCTTCCATTGTGCATTCAAAGTGCAAATCTGCAAATTCAGCGACTTGAGCAGCCCTTTTAGGCTTCCGTGCTTCAATAAAATAGCGACAATCACTCGCAAGAGAGTCTCTTAATCTCTCCATGATAATGTCGTCCCTTAAGGATTCAAAATCATTTATCTCTTTGCATTCAAGATAATTATCGAACACATCATTCAACTCGCCCAAAAATTGCACGTAAGACTGTTTCCCTGCCCTATGCATGCATTTAAACTTATCCAAATAATGTTTGGCATTCAATCTGCATGCATCGAGAAGTGCACGTTTTGTTTCCCTGTAGTTGGAACAGGTATCAAAAGAAAGTCTGTTATAATGCACTCTCATTGTCGAGTTAAGCAAAGATGGAAGGAGCTTCGCCCACCTGTTTTCCTCAATGCCTTGAAGAATAGCTATCTTTTCGAATGAGTGGAAATACAGCACTATTTCTTCGTTTTCGTGCATGGTTGGTAGCTTAGAGTATACCGACGGACCAACGGGGTCACCAACAGAAAATGAAGGGTTTGGCTGTAGTAAACCCAAATTCGCTTTCTCTCGCAAGAGGGCCAATTCCGCCGCCATCTTTTCCCTTTCCGCCATCAACCGCCTCTCTTCCGCAAGCGAGCGCCTTTCTTCTGCCTGACATAGTTCAAGCCTCGTCTGGCTTTCGCTAACGCTAGCCTGGTCTGCATCCTCGTATTCATCCAATCCATCGTCACCACCTGATGCATCGTCATTTGCCTTCAACCTTTGGATCATGGCCCTTTTATCTAGGCCTTCACAATCTATGCCTCTCTGTCGACACTCTTCCTGCAACTCTGCTTTCTTCATTCTCTCAAACATTTTAAGCAGAAGAA
This sequence comes from Lumbricus terrestris, assembly GCA_949752735.1. NCBI lineage: Eukaryota > Metazoa > Annelida > Clitellata > Crassiclitellata > Lumbricidae > Lumbricus > Lumbricus terrestris. The sequence goes on along the minus strand of OX457036.1, from coordinate 76,006,511 downwards.
CCAAAGTACAACAATAAAACTAGTTCAAAAACACACGAGGTTCGATTAACCTTCAAGACGCTACTACACAAAACAATAAACTCAAAAGCAGTCTTTCTCGCAGAACGGGTTATTTCAATCACCCTTTTCATTCATCAATAACAACACAACAAGTTCATCAGTTAGCATGCAGACTCCGCTCGCAATAAAATGAGCTCCAGAGCGCTTCACATAAATCAGTAGTTAGCACCTTTCGTGCTTTACAACCACATTCTCCAATAAATCAATTACTGACTCTGCAGTACAAACAATTCTCCCGCAAACACCATTCAGACTACAAACATTAACAGCACCAAGTGACTATGAGCAGTCAAACAAAATGGCTCGTGCTCACCAGGTGTTTCTCCAGGTGTCTTGGATGTGTCGCTCTCTCCGACTTCTCCGCACGACTACAGCATGGAAAGATCTCCCAGAGCTCCAAGTTGTCCGGCATCAATTGATGTCCAGTCCGAATCCTTCGTTCCGGTGATCGTCCGAATCCTTTGTCCGTTGATCGTCCGCCTCCTTTGTTCCAGCGATCGTCTGAATCCTTGTTCCAGCGAATCAGCGATCGTCCGAGTCCTTTGCTCCGGTGATCAGACGTCCTGTCTGTTGTCGTCCTCCTGTCACCAATCTCTCCGGACGTGTAGTTCCAAAGAATCCGCCGCGTCCAATGAGATCAGTCCTCGTGGAGTCCGACTGAATCGTCCGCCGTCAAATGTCGCCTTCTCGTCTGCTTCTCCGTTTGTCTGGAATCGTTGTTCCGCTTCGTCTGTTTGTCAATCGTTGCTGTCGTCGCACAAAGTCTCTGCTCCGTTAAAATTGTCTGAGATCAGCAGCGTTGAAGTTCTGCTTTCTCGAACAAACTCCCAGCTGGCACAATGTACTGGAAGAGACGATTGTTCGTACTCTTTCAGGTTTGGTGGCGAGCGGTGCTAATTGAGCAGCAGGCTAAATCTTCGGGGGACTTTAGTTGCAGCGTAGCACGTGGGTTATTGTTCAACTTCAATCGCACAGAGAATCAGAAACAGTTTTCAATCTTTCTTGGTGACAGTTATCATCGATTTCACGTATTTACATCATATAATTATACTCGTAAACTAGCGATTACACTTGTCATAAAACTATTCTTTCCTCGCCTTCGCTCGCTCCAGGCCTTTATCTTCGAAGGCACCCGTTTAAGAGATGCTATACACTAGCTCTCCGGGTGGCCTCTCTGGCCTGTCGTTCCTCAGTGATCCCTTCGCGTGCTCTCCAGCGAATGATGCCCCTTCTCCTTTCGCGTCCCTTCTTAAACCCATTTCTTCCACCTGCCAATCATCCCTTCAGACCCTGCGTGGCACCAATTGCCCGCCCATTGCATCTCTCTGTCTCTCTCTATCCCTCTCTGTCTCTCTCTATCTCTTTCTCCCACTCTCTATATCTTGGTAATGACTATTAGGCTAAGTGTTCACAGAAATGATCTAGGCCTATGATTATGATGATTAGGCCAACTTTAGAGTCCTAAAACAGTACATAGTTATAAACATCGTCGGCGACTCCTCCCTCACTACAATGATGATGATGACGACGACGACGACGACGACGACGAAGACAACGGCTTGAGACAGAGGTATAGCGGTGAGCTCATTCGTGAAATAGTATTAGAACCGATTTGGGAATCTGTCTATACCATAGGAAACAGCATTCATTTGTATAAAAGGTCACTCGGAGTCTAGGAAGAGTAAACTCAAAATGAAGTCACATAATTATGGAGTCTTTGGTTTGCTTCAATTTCGACTCGAAAGAAAGATTAGGTCCAAGTCTCCCTCATCCCTGCAGATCTTTTTACTCAGCAACGATGTACCGGTATGCCTGCATAGTTCAAAGTCCAACTAAAACGAGTTAGGGCCTACAAAAACTGACCTGACAGTATTTCTGAAGCAGTGGACAATCTTAAGTGGTTTTAACCAAGAGTCTGATTTAATCAAAGCCAAAGAGAAGAAGAGGGGATGAGAAGAAGAAGAAGAAGAAGAAGAAGCGTGCAAAGAAAACCAGTGAGTAGAAGAAAGAGAGAAATAGAAAGAGCAGCAGCAGAAGAACTGGAAGCAGAATCGTATACTATAGGAATGAACTTACACTTTGAGAGCATTTGACTGAACCCAATGCCATAGGGCGAGCATCTTTGAAATAGTTAATTATAATGATTGCCTCGCATGTTTAAAAGTCCTAGGTTATAACTATATAGCTTCTGTCAACCCATGACGTGGACTTTTGTTAACTATGGACTTCCGTTCTCTGTGTACGTCTAGACGTATACCAGGGCGAACAACAGAAGAGAGCATAACTCTTCATTTAATATTCATGAAGGCAGTGGAGCCGTTCGAGAGTAAATTTTAGACAGGAGGGCTCTCCCCCTCCACCAGCAACACGCAGACACATCCACAGATCCACACCAACAGACACACGGAGGGACAGCAGACGTCTAAACACAACGATTGACAATGGCCGCTAATTCAGCGCTGATGAGGCATTTTGAGTGTGGATTCCATTTGTTAAACCGTTCTAACGAGGTCGACGAAGGCGTCAGTCATATTCCGGATTCCGCCTACATGTACGTCGTCGTCCTAGTCGTCGTCTCCGTCCAACGTCGACCGGTCTCCCCTAATTGCAGAGCGACGACGCATGTGCGTAGGGTAGGGAGGGAAACGTCGCAACTCTGAATTATGCGTTAATTTGGTCGGACGTTTAGACAACCAATAATCCAATTAGCCATGCATTGCGACGACGACGACGACGACGGTTGCGACATCTAGCAACGGTCAGTAGACATCCAGCGACGTCGTCCGGAACTGATTGCATTCGTCATCTGCAGGAATCTCTACAACCGATTCAGTCCACAGTTGTTTTCAACACATGCACGGTTTGCACGACCACCAAGGCTTCTGATGACCGTTCCCGCAACCAAGGCAGACACGCAGACCGCACACATATGGAACCTGTCGAAAAGACAGTTAAGCAGACATACCCAGCGATGCATGTACGATGTACGTGTAGTAGGCCCTGTATGTTTTCGTGTACCAAGGCGGTGGCCTAATCAAGCGTGCCAAGCATGCAGGTGTACAGATAATCAATGAGCCGTGCTAATCGTAATCGTAAGGCTGGGGGAGGATGCGATGATGTCTGGGTGTTCTGGTGACGACTATAGCAGCATAGCTAGAGAATAATGTATAATAATGGACTTCAACAGTTAAACTTGTTTGTGGTTAGACCGTAATTATCTTGACGCATGGTAAACATGCACATCATCAACATCAAGTTGTTGTAAGATCTCGCAGTCTACCGCAGTGTAAGCAATCCCATTGCAGATGTAGCCATGCATAAAACTTTCATGCGCCATTCGTGGCACTTGATTGAATCACTTCTTCGTCTTGCCTTTTTATCCTGAACTTTCTGTTATGGAAAAAGTTTGTAGATCTATGATCGCATTCGTTAGTAAGGTGAACGACGAAGATTCTCCAGTTCGAGTGACAATTGACAAGAACTGCAGTATTTAAGAAAAACAGATGTCTCATTTTGTGTCACGAAACAAAAAGAATGCTTTTGCTTCCATGGATATCCCATACGATCTACTCATGCAAGATCCAAGTCTTTGGAACACCAATGAAGCGTATATCACCACAGAATGCAGGGTACAAGAGCTTAAGCTGGTAAATGGCGCAGCGAATACAGACGTTCAATTCCGCCATCGCAAACCACGATTAGCAGAAGTTATGTCTGCTTCAGGTGGCTGCAAGTCATCACCAGCACTTTTAAGCACCCGAGATGGGGTTTGCTCATTCAAATACTGTGCAGCCAAAAGCATTTATTAAACACTGAAGCAAGTAGGAATATTGCATGCGTATAATGTATATTGTGTACACTCTACAATGCATATCATTCTGCTGTTTAATACATAGCGGCTTATATGTGATTGCATATTGCAGATTTTAAAAACTTCACTGATCTTGTGCTACCAGTAAATGTTACTTGATTGCTACAAAACTTGAATATGATTCAGTTTTAGGCTAAATGAACAAAACCGTGAGGGTGAGACCTAAAAAAACTCAAACTTTCTTTTTCAATGGCACCCTTCCCCATCCCGATGTATCTTATGGACAACGTGGAACTCAGCAGATCATACAATGCATACAAGCAACGTTGCATTCACATAAAGATATACAGCACATGCGCAGATAGGCCTACACTCGTGTATAATAATTATATGTATGTGCCAATAGGTATACTATTATAACATATATCATATGCGAATGCAAAATGCACACATATAGGCCCACACAAATGCAAACACGCTACATACATGCATAAATTCATACGTATACAAACGTACGACGATCAGTATATGATACATGCATGTATGCTTTATTAGTGGAATCATATTCTTGTTTGCATGGTATACAGATGCGGCCTATGGCATCAAAGTTTTAGATCAAATTAGCCGAAAAGTGCACTGCTAAATAATTAAGCTGAGATGTATTCGTAATCAAAGCGACTTCTTTTCTTGCGAGGCAGAAAACACTGCAGTCAGCCAGAGGCGGCGGCGTCTGCAGCAGTCAGCAGCTGAGCTTTTATTGGGAATTAGACGGCGTGGGTTGGTTCCGACGCATAAGAAATGAAACGTTAAGTTATTGGTAAATCCTTGATACGCTTAGATACAAGCCCAGAGCAGCGGATGTTTTTTTAAAAACGAAGAGAAAAGAGGAAATAATTGGAGGAAGTGAAACGTAGGCAGGAAATGGGTGAAACCGCGAATTATTATTTAGATGGAGACAGAAGTGTGAGCGGAAACCAAGCAGTCTTAATTTATAGGCGTACGAAGGAAAATGAAAACGAAGAGATACATGTACAGGTGGAATAAAATGCGAGAAGATAAATGCGCCGGAGAATCATAAAGATAACATAGCAAACAATCTGGGATCACGCGACATAATATTTCTGAATATATATCACAGTATAGGCAAATGTATACGTACACAGTCTGCTCGCGCACTAGGTAAATCACATGGAGTGCAATCAGAAGCGAACGTGGCAGGGAAAGAAGAGACAATGGACGGAAAATATGGCTGCAATAAAAGACCAACAGGTTTTTTAAATGAGAACCACGAAACAAAAGCCATGAAACGAATTTTGTGTTGTTGCGAACATTGATTTAACATCAGACGTTACACTATCTCACGAACAGTAAATAGTTAGATGGATGGATGGATGAAAGGATGGATGGAAGAATAGATGGATGGATGGCTCGATAGATAGATAGATAAACAGATAGATAGATGGATGGATGGACGGACGGACGGACGGACGGACGGACGGATGGATGGATGGATAGATAGATAGACAGACGGACGGACGGACAAACAGACAGACAGACAGACAGACATACAGACAGACAGACAGACAGACAGACAGACAGACAGACAGACAGACAGACAGACAGACAGATAGATAGATAGATAGATAGATAGATAGATAGATAGATAGATAGATAGATAGATAGATAGATAGACAGACAGACAGACAGACAGACAGACAGACAGACAGACAGACAGACAGACAGACAGATAGATATAAGTCGGAGTGAGATGACGAGAAGGCTTCTCTCGACTTCTCTCTTCTGCGCCTTCCTGCACGCTAGCTCTTAACAGAAGCCCTTAACGGCGGGTGGGTGAGCGGGTGGGTGGGCGGGCGACTCGTCCATTAAGCATGCCGTATAATCCGTCAGCCTAACACCCTTCGTGCCACCCGCAGTGTGCGTTGGAACATAAGGCTTATTATCGTCCACCTGACGCCTTCTGCATTGGACTCCAACACGTGTGCGTCGTAAATCGTCGGTTGTTCTTGTGCTGTGCGGGTCGTCAAACAATGATGTCTGCGTTCAAAGACTTCTGTCTCGTCTCCTACAAAACGGTGTTGTAACCTATGCATAAAACACCGCTGTATGTAGGCCCTATGCATCTCTTTTAACATTGCAAAGGCAGGATATGCGGTGCGTGCGTGGGAGCCAGCGCACAGTTGGACGATAGAACCGGGTGCTGAGTCATCAATAGAGTGAGAATCACTGAATGGTGGATGGACTGCGTTTTAAGGTAAATAGCCAATGAAACACACACACACAGTCCTCTGTGCAGGACGGTATACTATAGCAAAGTAGAAGGTCTCTTATGAGAAGCTATTAAATAAATGATTTTACAACCATATGACTTCAACGAACCGTGAAGGCAATAGCACTTTTATCATCTCCTTTTCAGATATATCTCCTTCACTGTAAATCTCTATCACTCTTCTGCATCGATTTCCACCGTTCAACCGTTGCAATTCGTTGCCAAATACTTTAGAAACAAATTTCTTTGCCTTGCTATTTCTAGTATTCGCAATTGTAGCATAAAATTTATAAGAATGTCAACCCATGCTAAAAGTAATAATTATGACAAAATAATGTAACCAAATGTCTATTTATTTAAATCGATTATTTCTAAATACGTGATATTGATTACTAGGAACAACGAATAATAAAACATTATTTTATTAATCTTAAGCATTATGATCGCTTTAAAAATAATTCGAATGTGGTGTAGGTATAATAGGTAGTGCTACTAAAAATTAGTCATATTAGCAACAAAATTCGGGAGCAATTTTGCCAACGAAAATAATATTCAGAAAAACTTTTGTTGTCGAAAAGGTCCATCTGTAGGCTACTACTGCTGCTAATAATGGGCTTTCATACAACTCTGGTCTCCCTACCAGGCGCGGTTCTTGGTTAGGATGTTGTACAGCTATAGAATTCTGTTGTACAATTGTATTATATTCTTCCCCTAATTTTCGTTTATTTGCCGCAACTATCTTTGACTTTATTATGTAAAGGATCGAGCGTTTTCTTTCCAAGCTTTCTTTTTCAACGTCTGTCCATATGTACCCAACGTTACAACCTGGTCGCTTTCAAGGGTACATTAATTTGTCTCACGCCCTGAACACGAGGCCAAACCCACCAGACGTTTATTCCAGAAACAATAATTATCTCTAAGTCCCTGGGGAATGAAGTGCCTCACGGCAAAATAATAATAATAATAATAATAATAATAATGATAATAATAATAATAATAATAATAATAATAATAATAATAATAATAATAATAATAATAATAATAATAATAGCCAATAGTTAGTAATGAAGTCCCTGAGGGATCCTAAATACCTCGGGGCAAAAAATTTATTTAATTTTTTTTAGTTAAAAAAATAATAATAATTCAGAGGCTCTTTCACACACCTGGAAGCAGACGAATTCCGGACTGGTTTTATAGCAGTAGTTAAGAGCGAAGTCCCCGAGGATCCTAAATACCTCTGGCATAAAAAAATAATTATAATTATAACAAGAGGAAGAAAAACCGTAGTGACCCTTGCATTTTTAATATCGTTTTATTTTGCCTTTTATTTAGATCTAATAGCAGCATTTTTAAAATTAAAGCTCTTATTACTGGAGTATACAACTATACATCACAGAGTATAAAGGATGGATTCTATTGGCCTAACATACGTCGTCGTTTCCTGACAGCTTTCTTTTCTTCGAAGGACATCTCTGCTCTGGTCATCATTGGACATCGCTGCGTCCTCTGCAATCTACATAATTTTATGCCTCATATTAGTAGAGATCGTCCATCGATCTTCATTTCGTCGTTTTATTCTTTGAATTCATTGCATCACGCAAAACATTTATACTGTCTCTTGATCAATGTGGTTACGCCTGCAATGCCCGGCAATGCTTCTTAACATGCACTTATTATCGGTCTTTATGAGATCGCAGCTCACCTGAAATTATCATCTCATTCTGCTTGATCGTACACGATTCCTTGTTTGTTCGCAAATCTAATTTTTGTCTTTGGTGTGTATTGTGTAAGCGCGTGGCATGTGCACTTTCCAGTGTGAGGAATTATTAACCTATTTTGAGCCTATATTTTTTTTCTTAAAATAGTATGAGAAATTACTCATGCTATTGATAGTTTATTTTTTCTCTTTCTTTTGAAGAGTTTTTTCTTTCCTGTGTTTTTTCCTGTTGTGATTGCTTCTGATCCTATAAATTGTCTTTTTGTTTCTTGTTTCATAGTTAAGTAAATTTTATGCATTCTAATATTCCCTACAGGTTAACTACTCACTGTTCATTGTCTTATTGTACTTCTCATTGGTATTTAGGCCCCCTACCTAGCGGGACTTGTCCCTTTTGGTGTGCCTATTGCTCCCACGTTGTTATTCTGCCTACTCTTTATGTGAATTTTGCTTAATTCTGATTATGTTTACTTTAGTTACATGGTTGTTATTTGATTGAAATTGGGATCAATAAAAAAATGTCTATGTCTATGCCTATACATTGTTCGAGCTCTAAAGGTTTTCTACGCGAACCAATTTAGACGCTCGTTATGTTTTGAAAACTTGTTTCGTGTAAACCGATAATTAGCGGATGACCGTATACCCGAGTGAATTCTTTACCTATATCTGTCTGGCTGTTTTGATATGTGTCTGTCCGCATAGGCCTATGTTAGCTTATTGTCATGATTATCTGTGTATGAATGTATGCTTAAGCCTATATATGTGGCTTCCTCAATTGGCTCATTTCCATTAGGGAGCTTATCTCGAATCAATCTGATTCATTTATCGAAGCCTTGATTTTGTTTGAAGGGAATCTTATATATTATAGCATAACCATGAATGGGTCTAACACGCAGTTTCGCTTATTATAGGTCTTATCTCTGAACACCTTCGCGCTTTCTACGGTGCATGTCTCTTATCTTGTTCTTAACCATCTTCTGTTCAGTCTGTGTCGTTTTCTATTCACTCTCTGGGGAGATCCTCTTAAAACGCCTACTGTCTGACTTCTATGGTGCCAAGAATGCAAGGCTATTCTCTCTCTTTTGGTCCATTTGATGCTAGTTCTGTCGTTGACTCTGCACACCATCATAATTACTTCTTAAGCGTCTCTCTAATTTCTTTGGTCTGACAGACAAAAACCTTTGCAATGGTTTCGCTTCTTCTTGTCAGAACGCACAAATTGATTTGTCTTTGGCTCCGCAAGAAGGTGTGCTTGGGTTCCTGTTCTCTACGATGCTCCTCAGGGTTCTGCAGTGTGCTTACATTTTGTATATACGTCAGGCATTGGGAACCCTGATTATGTTCTGCGGACCTCTGCATCAGCCATATATAATTATGACGATGCATGTGCAGGCCTATACACTCACTGTGACTCTGACTCTGCTCTGCAGGCTGCAGTTTTCTCAGATAGGTCACGTAATGAATGCCCTCTCTGCTTGCAGTGCTTGGCTACCATCTACCATGCATCCTGCTTCTTACAATATTTAAAGACGACCTAATTTTTCTGGCTTGTTGGTGGTACATGGCTGGCAGGCGTTTACCGGTGTTTGACCGCTGAGTCTTTCCCAAGTGCACACATTGCTTTTACTCGATTCGCTCCGAAACTTTGGTATACTTCTGGATCAAGAACTTACATGTACCTTTATCTTGTACATAAACAAGCTCACTTGAAGCTTCTACAGTCAGCTTCGCCAGTTGTGGTGTTGCCACCGGTTCCTTGTCCCGCAATGCTTCAGCCATGCATGCACACATATCGATGACATTGAAACCAACAGACTGCACCACTGCTGCTCGATCCTGGTATACGCTTGTCCCTTACTCTAATCAAAGCGTCTTTTGATTAGCAGTCCGCTTATAAACCCCTCAATGGACAGGATCGATCTTCTACGCTGTGACCTTCTCAGTGAGGCTCGAAGTCGAACGCCTATTATAGACCTACTCATCGTGTTGCAGGCGCTAACTACCAGCACCATATAGTCTACTACCTTTAACAATTTTGAACATTATTTTTTTAACTAGCATTCAACAATAACTACAATGTACAATTGTACATACTGTATAGGTACACAGTACACAGAGCTACTTAGCCAAATGCTGAATGCCTTAAAACGTTTGTGTTATACTTCATAGGTTTGACTTTGGTTGTTGGCCTTGGTATCGTTCTCGGCATCGCAGTTGGGATGTTGATGCTAGCGATTGCTGCTTGTCTCATCAGAGGGTAAGTAAACATATGTATGTATGTATGTATGTATGTATGTATGTATGTATGTATGTATGTATGTATGTATGTATGTATGTATGTATGTATGTATGTATGTATGTATGTATGTATGTATGTATGTATGTATGTATGTATGTATGTATGTATGTATGTATGTATGTATGTATGTATGTATGTATGTATGTATGTATGTACATGTATGTATGTATGTATGTATGTATGTATGTACACTCTCGTTCAAAATGTGCAGTAAACCTACACACTTTCCTCCACATTAATGTGTAGCTCTCACTCGACCACATTAATGTGCATCTTTTCTACACATTTATGTGGAGCCATTATATGTATGTTATTATATTATACATTACATTATATATGTATTATATGTATGTGTGCCCCATAGCCGGTTTAGCGGCTATGGGGCACACATAGCGATTGCTGCTTGTCTCATCAGAGGGTAAGTAAACATATATATGTATGTATGTATGTATGTATGTATGTATGTATGTATGTATGTATGTATGTATGTATGTATGTACATGTATGTATGTATGTATGTATGTATGTATGTATGTATATGTAACTATGTATGTATGTATGTATGTATGTATGTGTAACGTTTATCCGTTTTAAGCCTATTTGAGCAGGTATTGAAAATGTACTGCATTAAATGATCTGTTCAAAGAGAAAACCAATTCTTTATAAATGTATAATATAATCGAAAACTGTCAAATAAACAATACAATTACGCAGTGTTCCTATTTACTTATTTGGCGTATCACTAATTATAATTATCTTATTGCTTATCTGTGCTCCACAGTTGAGATATATGATCGATATCGTTTCTGTAGTGTAAAACGGCCTTGAAATAGTTCTGCAGATTCTCTGTAGATTCACTGTATGAAGATAAGCAACCCGGTGCTATATTTGAAGAAATAGTTCTGCAGATTCTCTGTAGATTCACTGTATGAAGATAAGCAACCCGGTGCTATATTTGAAGAGGATGATGAGATACTGCCAAGCGGTGGAATCCAGATCGAATACCAGACGAGACAATATTCAATACATCCGTAGCATCAAATTATCATACTCCAATCAATGAGAATTTCCTTCCCAATTGAAAATGACCTTGAAATGTCAACTAGAGACAACGAGCCCAAAATCGTTTCTGTCACACGAAATATCGTCTCACCAACCGTCCCAATCACAATGTAGACTTCACGGACGTTAGAGTTCGCAACTTTGAATTTCTAAATCGCCTCTACTCTCACACGAATGCCTCGTACTGTTTTACAACCAGATACGAGCATAATCCTCATCCTCACCATTGAATAAACTTCAAATGAATTGCCAGCCGCAACTGAGCAACCATCTTTCTCAATGTTCATGCAAGGAATCAACCGTTTATGTCGAATTTCAATGACGTGGCTGTTTCCATTCAATTCCGACCGTTACGCTCATTTCGATGCTTTTAATTGGTTGCGCGTCGATGCAAATGTTTTCGCTTACGTAGCGTCCGTAGTAACCGCTTGACGTCACCATGACTGCCTCGCTCATATACGCAAGATTCGTGGTTTCCTAGTTACTAATCCACTAGACGCCAAATTATTAATCTAGATACGCCGACTAAATTGTCTAGCTTAACTCCTACTTATAATTAACACTTAATACTAGATAAGTTAGTTTGATAGATAATAGCGATTTAATACGCTACAGTATGTATGTATGCATGCATGCATGCATGCATGCATGCATGTATGTATGTATGTGTGTATGTATGTGTGTATGTATGTATGTATGTATGTATGTATGTATGTATGTATGTATGTAAGTATGTATGTATGTATGTATGTATATATGTATGTATGTATGTATGAATGTAAGTATGTATGTATGTATGTATGTATATATTGGACATAGCGCAGTTGATTATAATTATAATGTATCTGGTGCGACCTGGTGGCAGACCGGTAACGCGTCCGCTCTCGGAGCGGCAGGTTGCGGGTTCGACTCCGGGTAACGACCTTGGGCAAGTTGTTCACGCACACGTGCCTCTGTCACCAAGCAGTATAATTTGGTACCGGCGTAAGCTGGGAAGTAAACAGCAAGTCTTGCGATACACTGGCCTCGTGTCCAGGACCTTGGGATTCGTCCATTGCTGGCTCAGGGCCATTGAAAAGGAGATGAGCGCTTCCCTATGTCCCTCATGGAACGGGATAGGACTTTACTTTTTTACTTTATCTGGTTATACAATGCGATTTATTGTGTGTTTATATTTATATAATTTATAAACTTATACAAATGAATTAAGTTTATAAATTTTATGCTAGATTGTGATCAGAATCTATGTATACAAACCGAAATATATAGTTGACTACGTTGAGTACCGGTGAGTATCCTCTGTATCTGGCTTTGGCTCTGTCTCTGTCTTTGTCAATGCCTCTGTTCCTCTCTCTCTACGTCTCTCTGTCTGTATGTCTCTCCATCGGTCTCTCTGTCTGTCTCGCTGTCTTTCTGTTTCCCTTTGCCTCCCTCTCAGCTAATCCCTCTCACACACACACCCTCTCTCTCTCTCTCTCTCTCTCTCTCTCTCTCTCTCTCTCTCTCTCTCTCTCTCTCTCTCTCTCTCTCTCTCTCTCTCTCTCTCTCTCTCTCTCTCTCTCTATCTATCTATCTATCTATCTCTCTCTCTCTCTCTCTCATTCTCTCTCTGTCTCTCTCTCTCTCTCTCTCTCTCTCTCTCATTCTCTCTCTCTCATTCTCTCTCTGTCTCTGTCTCTGTCTCTCTCTCTCTCATTCTCTCTCCTCTCTCTCTCTCTCTCTCTCTCTCTCTCTCTCTCTCTCTCTCTCTCTCTCTCTCTCTCTCTCTCTCTCTATCATTCTCTCTCTGTCTCTCTCTCTCTCTCGTCACCTCAGGTCACGTGGCTATAATAGTAAACAACACGAGGCAGTATTCAATTATTTATTGCATTGTCTTTTCAATCAGAGAGCACGTGTGCCTTGCACGTCAGGAGCCGTGTTCTGAGTTGGAGATGGTCGAGGATGGTGGTCAGTTGGTTGACCAGATCGACGGAAGTCAATGGATCTGCTCGGCTGACCATGGTCACTGCGACAAAGAACTGTTCACTGATGACATCTGGCGAGTCAACGACCAACGACTTCCGGTGGTAGCGCATAGTCCTGCGGTGGCTCCAGTGACTGTATCCGCTGCATCAGGTGGAGGGATGGAGCGACACTTGACGTCGTCTGGATATCAGACGTTCTACGCCGACTGCAGTCTCTCCAGTCAGATCCTTGACACGTGTCCTGTGACTCTCGTGCGGGAGAACAACAGGTGTCCTGGCGCACCTGGGTCGAGACATTGCTATGACAGTCCAGCCATCTAGAATATAGGACAGACAACTTGTAATGATTACTGTGTTGAGCTCCTCTGAATCAGATGATTTTATTGGTTCAGAGGAAACAACGGGAAAGTTAGAAGCAGCAGGTTAAGAAGTTGAAGAAGTTGAAGAAGAAGAGGAGGAAGAAGAAGAAAAGGAAGAGGAAGTGGAATGGGAATGGGAAGGGTTGGAGAACACGGTTGTACCTTAATCGAGCCCTAAAGAAGCCTTGAGTATGAGTAGGCACTGTTGGTGACTTTATTTTCTTAGCCTCGGCATATGCATTGACGGCGGTGGCCTCTCCTTCGTCGTCTGAGCCTCCCGGTGCATAGACCTAACCATCTCAGATAAGTTGGTTAGAATTAGACGCAGGTGCAGATCAGAAACTTGAGACATTATTTATCTACCATGCATGACTGGGATACGAACAATTGACATCCGACCTCTCTATGGATAATCCTACGCGCTAACCACTAGGCTGTTGACCATCCACTAAGTGAAGTTACAGTTAGGCTAAACTATGTCAGACAATGCCACAATTTCAAATCATAGTCATGAACATTTTGAGTGAGGTGTAAGTATCCTATGTTTGTTTATTTATTGCAAGCTTGAGTCTGTGCGTTGGATCTTTCGTCCAAAGAATCAGGTAAGTGAGTAAGTACACTCGGTATTAAAGACAGCTGTCAAACAGCAGTCTGTGGATCAGCATCCAGTGGTTAACAAACAAACATGATTAATCGTCAAACTTAGAAAACAAATGGCAATTGCGATTATGACCATTCAACGATAGACAGCGACTGAGTAGATTCTTGAGTTTAGCTTTCAGCATTTGTGTTAATGATAGAACTGCAAGAGTCGGCCACCGGATATTTTCATATAACTTGTATGACTGTTGAATTTTATGAGTTGTTATTTCCAGAATAACAAGCATCAACGCTTACATAAATTGCATGAAAGATTAAACTGCGTGGCTGGCCTTCAAAGCGAATGCTTACCAATCACCCGTTGATCTATTTTCAGAGGGACAAAAACTAATTCGTGCATGTTCGATTGTAAAACAATATCTAAAAAAATTGTACGCATTTCTTGTTGCTTTATAACGGATGTTCATACAATGTCGTACATACGTATAGGCCTACATATATGTATGCCTAGGTCTACGATAAATATTATGTTGTGGGTAAACTGTAGAGATACATGTAGACAGACAGATAGAAGGATAGACATACAGAGGTAGAGAGGTAGACAGTGTTACAGAGATACGTCGAGAGAGACGGACAGACAGAAGATGAGACAGAGACAGAAAGACAGAGACAGACAGACAGAGACAGAAAGACAGAGACAGACAGACAGAGACAGACAGAGACAGATAGAGACAAAGACAAACAGAGACAGATAGAGGCACAGACAGAAGAGACAGACAGAGACATAGAAATTCAGAGAGATCAGGGAAGTGTTGGGAAAGGGAGACAGACCCACGGGTGCAGAGCTGATGGTTGGAGCGAAGACGATGAAGCGACGGATAGAGTTTCGATTGGTTTAAAGAAGATCTCAGAATAAAAGAGTTCTACCGATTGAGAACAAACGGTGACTAACAATAATGCATGCCATTCCAGCATTTAGAATGCCAGCTACAGCAGTCCGAAGCAGGTGCCACGCTAAAAGGCCGTAGCTAGGGGGTATTTTGGGTGTTCGAACACCCCCGAAATGAAAAATGTAAAAAATAAAATAATGCATTTACTAGCACATGATGCAAAACCCATGAAATAAAAGCATGAAAACACCCCAGAAATGAAAAATGTAAAAAAATGAATGAATTGGTAGACATTTTCTGAAGATTTTGGCCGGATGATTAAAAAGGTCATCAGTTTTTCGGGCGGGAAACTTAAGATGAAGAAACACCAGCAGCATGAACGCCGAAAGGGTGAGCAGTGGGAAATGGGAATGCCAAAAATATTGTTGTAACGGATGTGTTTCCAGGGTTCCTTGCATGGTGAGCAGTGGGAGCTCCGGCAAAGAATTGCAAGAGCAGTGGGGACGGCGTTCCCACCCAGTGTAAACCCTGAGGCCTGAGTGCATCTTTAGTCTATAGCAGTGGGGTGCGGTGATGTAGTGGGCATGTTCATTGCCCTGCAGCCGGAGGGTTGCAGGTTCGAATCCACCTCAAGTCGCCACGTGTGGACCTTGGGCAAGTCCTTCACTCGGAACTGCTAAGCGCTTCGATGTGAAACCCCGATGCAGTGTCCGTGCATTAGTCGGGACTCGGGAGCGCCTCTGAGTAGAGAGCTTGAAGGGGCGCTATGTCAAGTGCACATACAAACAAACAGAACAGAACTTTCATGAAATCAAGACTCTGACTTTCTCGTTTCGGGAGGTGGCAATGGTACCGTACTGCTATCCTACATGCGCTTATAAATGTTGACACACTTCAGTAGGTGGCGCTGCTGTAACCCTATGCGTGTTTAGCCGTCGCAAAGTCACGTGCCATTGTAATTAAAAATAATTATGTCACATTTCCTTGTAGGCCTAATGAAAGGTGGGATGTGAGATAGCCCTTTGCTCTGATTTGGGTAGAATGTCGGTTTGTCTGCTATTGATGGAAAAGTTCCTCGTCAAAGTCCAGAGAGCAATGTTGTCATGCTGTTCTGCAACTTTTGTCAATCAGCTGTCTGCCATCACTGTTTTGCTTCCAAGGTCGTATATAATGGTGTTTGTGTGTGTATGTGTGTGTGTATGTGTGTGCATGTGGGTTGGACATAAAATTCTGGAAGGCTGTGGCGGTGCTAGCTAGTCCTATAGGCCTACAATTTCAGCAGGTCGCTTCAGGGTCATATCAGTTATTTAGTAGGTCGAGAAAGTTAAATGCAAGAAAGATACTAAAATTCTAAAGAATTTTGGCAGATCACAAGGCAGGTCATGGACAAAATTGGCAGTATGTGAAATGACCTTCCGCGACCTATAGGCCTATGTTAGCACCGCCACTACCAGTGGCAACGCTACCATGTAGGCCTAGGCTTTCTAATTGGGAAGCTCAATAGGCCTATCCTACACTTCTGAAGCTACGGAAGAGCCTATTATTCCAGGGATCTGGGAGCCTAATCGTCTGCAGGCAGCCTAAAGAGGCTGAAACCTATGTAGACCTATAACCCTATAACTTCTGAAACTGAAACCTCCAATTTACGAGAGAGCCTGACATCACAGTGAGCCTATACGGTCTGCTGGGCAGCCTAAAGTGACTAGGCCTAAAACCTATCTAGGCCTATAACCCTAGAAGAATAAGACAAGTTATTTCTTTTCAACTTTTATTGAGCGAACATTCATAAACTTCATCGGTCTAGTATTTTAAATAAGTTCGCAGACGACAGTTCATCTGTTGCGGTCGCTCGTATCTTCCCCGTCTTCAGCGTAGAAGGAGGAGGACGCCCTCCCGATGGTAGCAGCCTCGTCTAGTAGCGGCGTCGGCGACGTCGTCGGCGGCGTCCGTGGCTTCGTCGTCGGCGACGGCTCCCTCGTTGGCGACGGCTCCCTCGTCGACCGCGCCTCCGTCTTCGTCTCCGTCTCGAAGGAGTTCCTCCCTCGTCATCGTCGTCCTTGGCCGCCGCTGCTGCCGACGCTCCCGGCCGAGCGCTGCGAGACCTCGCCCTCCGACTCGCTTCGACTTCCTCTCCCAGGTCTTCTTCCTGCACAATCAAGAACAACAACACCCTGCCCTAAGAGAACGCCTTATAGGGCAACAATCGCCTGAATCTAAGCTATATTAAAACAGGCCAGTGTTTAAGCTTAACCGCTTAGACATCGGTCCGTATTATACAGGACTAGTAATAATAAATCTAAATATAGAAAAGTCTAAATATAGAAAAGTCTAAATATAGAAAAATCTAAAAATAGAAAAGTCTAAATATAGATAAAGCTCAAATAGTCCTATTTAATCTAATTAACCTTACACTTAAAAATCAACTAGGCCTTTCATTACTCCTATCTAAGGCCTACAATGGCCCGGTTCTCTTGTAAGTTTGACTCTTACACTGGCCGAAGAGAGGCGGTCCGAGGACCGCTTCCCTTCGACCAGCATAAGTTATATAAGTCAAACTTACCAGTTCGAGATCTTCGTAGTCTTCCATCCTCTTGTTGTTCTTCCGATCTTCTTCCAGCGTACGAGGGACTGAGTGCCATACGGGATAGCTCCATTTTTATGACTTTCAGGCCGAAAACGAACCGCTTGTAGCCAATCATAGCGCAGCGTTGAACACAATACGTTGCCTTGGTAACCGGCCTACAGCCAATCATTTCGCACCCCCGTTAACAATACGTTGCCTTGGTAACCAAAGCTCAGGGTGCGGTATTCACGCGTCTTCTGAATACAGAAGAAAAATCTAAACACAGAACGCGTAACCTGAAGGCACACACGTAGGTTAGGCCTAGAAGTCCTGCAATAATTGTGTGTCAGCGTTCTAGGTGGTGTCCTGAGCTTGGCTTTCGAGTTGCGCCTACAAAATAGAAGTTTCGAGCTTACGATTACGATGACGATTTCGACTGCCATAGATATTGAGCACTTTAATTAGTTTAATCGGCTTTATCAAATAGAAGACAAATACAAGCCACGGTTGCAGCTGCGCTTAAGAATTATTGTTGAAAGAAGTTTGATTCTTAAGTGTTAGGCATTAATATAATAATATATATATAGGCAGGCATTATCCCGATTCAATGACAGTAATTCAACATCAACTGTCTATTTTAGCGTCAACAACAACATGACTGATGGGCGTCAGCTCATGGCTGCAGCAATTTTATTACATTATTATTACTAAACTTTATTATTACTGCTGTGTATTATTTTTACTTCTCAGACCTGTAACCTGGTGCGTTATGTCGCCTGGATTTTTTTAATTTTGAATTAAGCGAGCATACTTCAACGTGACCGAAATCAGAACATGAGTTGAAGAGTTGAATTAAAGAAATTGAATTGTTTTATCTAAGCATCTCCGGGGTGGTAAATCCCCCGGAATGACCTTCCAAATTTTCAGAACTGTTTTTAGGCCTACATCTATATTGTACTAGGGCCTACACCAAAGGTTTTAATAAACTGCGATACCGTGATATTATTTAGCCCAATATAACAGTTATCTGACGAAAGTGTTATTCACTAATAGTTATTAGAATAAATAAAATACAGACGATATGCTAAAACATGTGCTGAGGAAAAATTGAATGGGAAAAAGGTGACGCGCCGCTGTCCGCCTCGTGTAGGGGGTTGCCGTCCGCCCGAATGGCAATGTGTGCCCCTCCCACTCCCACCAGAAATCAACCTGACCACTCTCCAAAGCGGGGGATGCTAGATTAAACACTAAGAATTTAATGAGGGTATATAGGAAGAAAAAACATGGGTACCGGTAGTAATTTTAAGCAGCCTGCTCTTTTTTCGAACGGAATCGTTGATAGTCTTACGGTCTAACCCTTCGTGGAAAACTTAAATTAGGGAGGGATTTGCAGTCTTGCAAATCGGTAAAAACTATAATATCGGGGACCGAACGCAAGGCTGTAGCTAAGGGGTGTTTTGGGTGTTTGAATACCCCGAAATCAGGGCTGTTTTTAATAAATTTTTAGAATTGCACATTGCACAACCCCTTCTTTCCATTGCTATCATAGGCTACACGGTAAATTGCTTCCAATCGGAGAACAATGACCGTTTTTGTAGTTTTAACTGTAACAGAAGTGCTCCTTCAACTGCACAAATCCATTTAGAACTGCACATTTTGTGTACAACTGCACGTTAAAAAAGCCC
Source organism: Lumbricus terrestris (assembly GCA_949752735.1). Taxonomy (NCBI): domain Eukaryota; kingdom Metazoa; phylum Annelida; class Clitellata; order Crassiclitellata; family Lumbricidae; genus Lumbricus; species Lumbricus terrestris. The sequence goes on along the minus strand of OX457036.1, from coordinate 75,987,214 downwards.
TGCCCGAAACGAAATAATGTAGCAATTAAACAATGCATTTACTAGCACACGATGTGTCATCGGATGTGAGAACTAAGGGGATTTCGTTTTGATACTCGTATTTCTATGTGATATTTTACAGTATAGATCATGCAACACCGCTATGAGAAGAGGTCACGACGTTACTCCAAACCACTTATTGTCAGTTGATTTGGTTGCTTGTCTGCTTGCTTAAAGTCTGGAAAAACATCCCCCCGAAATAAAATCTTGGCTACGACCATGCATGGCAAAATGCAATGATGAGGGAAATTGAGCTGAAGCTGTATTCGAAGTTTGGGAAAAAAAATTGTGCTTGAAATCTTTTAGTGTTCGTGGGTCAGTTAGTGCTTTTATCAATAGGTCTTACAATGAAGTTCGAAATGTGCTCAGAGTTATAACGGACTTCCACGTGCTTGATCAGTGTCGCATCAATAGGTCGTGCAGCCTGTGCACAGTGTGCAGTGCACAGAGGCACCTGGCTGTTGAGTCAATTTTTTATTTTCAGATTATTCACAAATGCAATCAAGTCTACATGTACAGCGTACACACTCAATAGTTTCATTGGCTTCACCTTTTCTAAGAACAACTACTGTAGTACGTCACCTTAATATGCGCCATGATCCATCAGAGTATAAAATTCTATAGTTTATGCTCGCCAGTCGCCACTGTAACAGAGCTCCATCTAGCGAATAGGGAGAGAGTCATTACCGAATCCATTTCCAGTATACTGGACGAAAAGAGGATGGGGCTGAAGCCCGAAGGCGGTATGGTCTATAATATAGATCTAAGCGTTTTCGGAATTATCAAGTGCATTAACTGTTGCAATTTCAGTGCTTGTTGCGCAGCCTACATGTATAATAACCTGATCAAGATCAAGACATTCTAACTATGTGCAATAAATCGAAGCGAGTCTTTAAACATATATCTGGTTTATCAAAGCTGCATGGTCTATAGACTATAGTTTGGTCTTATAAAACTAATGCAAACGCCATAACACTAGAAGCATTAAACACATCTATAAAATCTGATCATGTTGCATGGATTTGGCAAACCGGAGGCATCTTCCAGTGGAGGAATCTGCTGGAGCTCGTAACTTTTAATAGAAGATTAGATTACGTTTCAGATCCATCAAACGTTGAGATATACAATTATTGGGATGGTCATAGAAAGGATGCGCCACAAGGTCAAATATTTTCAACTTACATTTACTTTAACAGCACAAGATCAATCTACGCACAGCTCGCGCCGCTGACGGGGTTATGAATATGCGTGAATCGGAGTGGGGCGCCGTGACGTCACGTGCCCCTTCGTAGATCTGTTTGGGTAAACGGACACTGAAGCTATAATCTAATAACATCGTTAGGGATATCTGCTTATGGTATAGATCTACTAAATAAATTTCTTGTGTCGACTGCAATTGCCTTTGTTGCCATAAACTGTCGATAAATTCTCGATCCAATATTTAATTGCATTAGCAGCCCAAAGTTTCTCATGGCCTATCTGTCGTTCAATGCAAATCTACATCTGAATGACAGTAGGTTTATAGCAGGTCTTTGCCTTAACAGCATTAGCAAACATGGACAATAAATTGAATGATACTTTATGACCTGAAGGCAGTAAAATGCAGCGCAGAGGATCTCGTGAGCCTGATTGTTGGACATTATCCCCCCGACATTATCCCCTCCCAGGCCTCCCACCCTCCTATTGGTGTCTCAGAATTCCTATGCTCACAGTAGGCTATTCTTATATGCATAAAAAAATTAAACAAATGAAGCAAGTTAGAAAAAGTTGCACCAGGATACTCCACTAGGCTTACTGAGTTCTACTGTTCTATCACAATAGGCCTATTTAATGTTCAAATTGCAAAGCTTCTATTCTATAGTCGAAATTAAACCCTTGTGTCCTACTGAGTGACCTTTTGAGTGCTTTTGAAAACACAGCGTTTTGTGGTAGTTTTTTGCCTGTTCGGTGAAAATAAGCGAATAAATGTGCTCGTCCGGACGAAACATAATTACAAATGCTGGCGATTGCACAGTTATTATAGGCGTCATGTTCGATTTTTTCAACACATTTTGCCCCACGCATATGGAATGATCTGCGGAAGGTATGGAATTCATGAATTCCATACCTTCCGCTCACTCACCATCATCTTCCTACGGTTCCCCTACCCATCCTCCCTCCTCCTAGGACTTTTCGTTCGAAACCAAAGTTTCAATTCCTTAGATACTCTTACCCCGGCTCACTGATCTTCCACCTTCAAATTATTGACCTCAAAGCCATCCACCTTGACAAGTAGACCTATAGGCTACTGTTTGCTTGTTGTCATTACAAAGATGATTAGTGCCTCCCTCCTCCTCTATCCCGGTTTGGGACTGGCACTGCCAGAGTACAAAGTGACGGAGTTAGATATAGGGCATACGCTGCCACTTCTGATTCTTTGGTAACCTTAAGGCTAAAGAATATGGTGGAGTGATCCCTAGACACCAGGCGATGTACCGCAGGAAACCCATGCATGCATTGCAGGCGGCAAAGGCCAGCGACCAAGAAAACACGGCGTTGCCTTGAAATTATAATGGGTCTACACTCTACAGTCTATCTGCTTGTGTGCCGTTGAGTATGGGACTAGTGAGCCTAGCTTTCCTTGTTTCCCCGACGGCTGAAGATTGATGTGTAGTAGTTGTTTGTTGTCTTTCCGTAAGGAATAACCAGTGACGGCAAAACGAGAGGAACTGCGTCGTTTGGTCGCTTAAGGCGTCGCTGCTACGTTGCAGTGTATTCACACGTGTAGGCCTACTAGCCTACTTTGTGATTGAAACAGTGGCTGGCTCTTTAACTCACAGATTGACTTGCCGACTGATTGACTGACTGGTGCTCTATGAGATACTTACTGATATAGGAATGTCATTGTTTACTGCAGGAGATGATCAGTTTAATTGCTGGAATAGGAATGACATTGTTTGCATACTATAGGCCTGGGGATGAATGACATTGTTTGCGTTGTAGGCCCCATAATTAAGATATAATGACGTTTACCGGTATAGTTGGCGTACATGGCTACAATAGACGGTTGTTGTGTGTACTCGTTCAACCCACTTTTCAAGCACCTAGTTGAAGAAAACAGACACTCGGCTGGAGTGAACTTGGTCACAATAACCATCAGCAAGTTGAAATCAGTTAACCCCTTTTGCAAATCATAGCCTGTTAATAGGGGTCAGTGGTCTCAATCATCGAAGCATCAAAGTGGATTATGTGCCCCATCTGTTTACTTTTTAATGGGCAAGAAAGATCAAAGTGAGCAAGTAAGTAGCCATTATGCTTGGGTCCGACATGCGCACATGCATTAGATGTGATATAAAACGGACGAGTAAAGCCATGCAGGTTCGAGATATAAATACGTCTCAGTTCGTCTTTTATTTCGTCGTATCGCGGAGATGCTTTCAAAACAAACAGCATTTAAATGGAATCTCACGCGGCGCGTCTATCCGTCTGCCTGCCTGTGTGCTGTGTCGAAATCCTATATTGTATACACATTACACATGGATCGAACGTATGCACATAATATAGTGAACATTAAGACATTAAGGTATTCGCAAATAAAATGATATCACATGAGAATGAGTCTGTGCATAGACAGAGAGCGAGAGAGAGACAGACAGACAGACAGAGACAGACAGAGACAAAGGCAGAGGCAGAGACGACAGAGAAGTAGACGTGGTTGACTGACTGTCCTTTGACTGATTGACTGACTGACTGACTGATTGACTGACTGACTGATTGACTGACTGACTGACTGTGACTGACTGACTGACTGACTGACTGACTGACTGACTGACTGACTGACTGACTGACTGACTGACTGACTGACTGACTGACTGTGACTGACTGACTGACTGATGCGATGTAGACTATGCAGTCAGCGAAAAGGATCCGAAGAGAGACTATATAAACGCATGGTTAGTTTAAATCATCTAAATCATATGAAAGGTATGAAATGTCTTCACCAGAGTTTCACAGCGATTAAGCAGAGAAAAAATTACATAGACAGACGAAAAGAAATACAAACAAAAATGATCGTCTACAAGTATACAGTGTACTATACACGCCTTTGCACACACGTTCATCCCCTTCTATAATACACGTAGGCCTAAAACATTGTAGCATTATATCGTCATATGATATCTATGTCTATAAATACATATGTATATATAATTTCAATTATGTATATATAATTTCAATTATATATGGTAGCCCTTGAATCGCCTTGATTGTTTCAGTGATAAACAATGACAGAAATCGTCAGGTGTAAATTTAATATGCATTTATGTCGGCTAAATCTCCATGACTTAGCCTATATATATATATATATATATATATATATATATATATATATATATATATTATATGTACACCGCTTTTAACCCTGCAGAGCGCATCGCTCAAGATAAGAATGAAACTGGAGCTGATGGAATTTGGCTTCATCACCAGCATATGTGTTTACTCACCTACATGCCCACATGTATATGCTATTTATATTTTATTTTTATTTCTCCATTTCTATAGCGCCCTTTCAAACTTTCTACTCAGAGGCGCTCCCGACTACAGCGCGGACACTGCATCGGAGTTTCACGCCGCAGCGCCCGAGCAATTGCGAGTGAAGGACTTGCTCAAGGTCCCTACACGGCGACTGAGGTGGATTCGAACCTGGAACAGCATGGTACCGACGCCATGGCACAACCACACCACCGTGCCCCACAAATGCGCATGTGTGTGTGTATGCAGTGTTATGATAGACGACTGTAAGCTTGTAATATCCAACATGCGCAATGTATAGAACGTTGGTCAAATGGGTCTATACCAAGCACGAATAATAATCATAATACTAGTGGTATATATACTATATACATTAGGGTGTCTCAACAAATATTTTTCTAGAAACTTGAAATGCAGTCCCCCTAAAAAGTTTCCATATGGTCCCATAATAACACCTGTAAAGTTTTATGACACTAAAAAAATATTTAGGGGTGGCTCAAGCCGCCCAAATTTAACCCATATTGGCATAATTTGCGCCTGATGTGTCCAACTTCTAAATGCCTTTATATCCCAATCGTTGATCCTATTATAACAAATTTACTACCCTTGGAAAGCTCGTGAATGGTAGAATTAACAGGTATTTAACTTTATTGGATACAATGGATATTTTGGGCATAGTCTTATGCTCAAAAAATGCAAAATCGAGAAAAATTTGAGATTTTTGAACTTTGGACACAATATCAGTGCACACACAACTAATCATTGGGAGTAGTCATTACAAACTCTTGATAATGTAACAAGTCGTGGTTTTAGCTCCTCCATACCTTCATCTGCTTCATAGTAAGAAATTCTGAGGGGGCTGTGAGGTTCAACCCCTATTTGTCCTAGGACCACACAGTAAAGTTTTAATTGCACACCCCATGCAGCTACACAACAAATCAACGTCTGGACCGTTATTTTTTTACTATTCTCATACTGATCTGCTGATTCTACATCACTGCACTCAAATTGTTCTTCAGTTCTACGTTCTACATTTACACATGTCAACAAGATTGTCACAATTGTGGTTAGAAAACATGTGCCTGTGTTTTTCGACAACCTGTACGAGAAATTGTCTCCGATCTACGTTCTTCGTTATCGTTGAGCTGAAATTCTGTATCAAAGCTGCGTCATGTTTGTTCAGCACAGTCATTTACACAGACCAACGTTATGAAAAATCACACGTGGTCTTATACGATTGGCTATCTCGCCACTCTTTCACCGAAAGATCGAGAAAACTATATTTGAACGCAGCATGGTTTGGGAAAAACTTTTAGGAAGAGATAACCCCGTTATTCCACATTAATGAGAACTCACTGAAAGAACAGAGAGAATTGCTATCTCTTATATCTTAGGTGCTGGTATACCAAGAATGATGTTGCATCATTTTCAGACTTGTCATCTAGAGCAGCATTGCCAGAATTATAAAGCTATGGATTAATTCAAAGAGAGCAGTGACTCTACATGAGAACACCGCCTGACTGTAGATGTCAATCACAAATCTGAGACTTGTTTGGGTTGGATGCCCTGTAATTCACGGTCGTCAACTGTATATGTGATTCGTTTCCATCATAAAGCAATTAGATCTATATTGCCTTACCCATCCAACTTGCTCTGTGATGGCAACAGGCTTGCGAAATGCTACCGAATTGTTCAATCCAACCATGAATACCAAGAGTTTTGAAAATTCTTGATAGTCATATTTCGAGTATGGCCACGCTAAAGCTGTTCAGTAATGAATTCTTATGATTTGTTAGATGCAGACTGCAGTAGCATTGATCGAGGGTTTGGTTGATGGTGAACCAGATTGGAGCATTCATCTTTAAATGGCTTGCAGAGCTTAATTACAGACCATTGATGGACAAATTTTTACCAAGGACACAAAGAATGCACCAGGCAACTGGACTTAAAAGATTTCTGTGATGTTAACAAGATGTTACGACTGATGGCTGATGTAGAAGGGTGCAAGGCATTGCAAACTCTATTTAATATGCAGTTATTGAAAGCCGTTGTCTCAAAGCATTTGCCAATAATTAGGCCTAATGCATCACACTTTCACGACTTCAAAAGGTTCAAACTGCAACCGTTGATTCCTGTCCTGGTCCAGAGGTCAACTTTAGCACACCAACATGTTTGTAGGCTACTTCCACCAACTAGAGAAAAATCAGACTGACAATCTGTTAACCTTATTCATTTCTACTCCACTGATGATTGCCATGTGGAGGTAGCGACCTGCAATCCTAGTGCACGACATTTACATCATTCGTTTGCTCGAGAGCTTAACTGTCGTCCTTATGCTTGAAAAACCTCATTCGCAAATACAATAAGGTTGCATATTTGTAGATTTTAGTATTTCAGAGCAATATAAGGTTATTAAGCAATACATAAGCACGCTAGTGGGATCAAAGTGTGGACCTCCGAAAATTTCAAACTCATAGGCCTATATGTCGCACGTATAATTTGTGACAACTTACACATATTATATGTGAGCTTTGAGCGGCCTCTAAATATTTTCAAAATGTCCAGAAATTTGGCAGGTACTATCATAGGACCATAAGGAAACTTTTTGGAGGGACTGCATTTCAAGTTTCAAGAAAAATATTTTTCCTGTGCAATCGTGGGACACCCTAATATACATACCACTAGTATTATGATTGTCATTCGTGTATATATATTATATATATATATATATAAGAACAGACGGTACATACAGATAACGCGATAGGCCTACATGAATGCAATGCTGCCAAACAGCGCATCACTATGTGTTTCTTACTGTGTATATATTTGACTCTTGCAACTGCTATAGTATATAGACGGCATGTACGGACGCGTGCACGCATGCTCGTCTCGTTATAATATATATGTACAATTGTACATGTATATATACGTGTACAAATGCATATATAGGCTATATATATATATATCATAGTCAGACTATGTAACCTGTCGGATAAGACATAGATCAGCGGATCATCCTCCGCCATCTTCTCCTCGTCTTCTCCTCGTCTTCTCCGCCGCCTTCTTATCTTTCTCTTCCTTATCTTCGTCCCCTCCTACTCCTCTTCCTCTTTATCTTCCTCCTCCTCCTCCTACTCCTCTTCCTCTTCTTCTTCCTTATCTTCCTCCTCCTCCTACTCCTCTTCCTCTTCTTCTTCCTTATCTTCCTCCTCCTCCTACTCCTCTTCCTCTTCTTCTTCTTTATCTTCCTCCTCCTCCTTCTCCATCTCCAACGTCTTAATATGAGCGCCGCCATTCACGAACTTTCTCACGCATATTTCGTCGGATCCATCTATCACTGGCTGGATGCGATTCGTAAGGTCACTATTATCCCATGCTACCCGTTCTCTCGGCTATCTGCAGTATCTGCCTGTGTATATATACACAGGCAGATAATAAGTAGACGCCTACGTGCACCCACAAGTGTAATTCTACACCGACAAGCGTTGCTCGGGTTCTCCCATTCCACGGCTCTTGATGTCTATATGTAAGTCGTGTGTTCTGCACGAACACTGCTCCCCTATCTCGCCATCTGATCGCCCTGCAGGACTTGACTGAAGTGTGATATGTACAAATTGTGTATGAGGGCGTGTTTGAGACTGGAATGTGACCCCCAGCTTCTTTCGATGACCTTTCGAGTAGATTATCTGTAGTGATTGGAACTTTGACGCCTTCTCTTTATTGATGCTATACAATATAATATTTATCCCTATATCCGTGCTCGTCACATGTGATTTATTATGGTCTGTTGATTTGACGATCACTCCATGCAGTGTCTCAGGGACCCTTATATAGACGTTCAGCTCTATAGGCCATCATTAACTATGCGTCACAGTTCGCAGACTGACAGTGCCAGTCCCAAGCGTGCAGGATAAGAGGAGGGTGACAACAATAGTCTTTGTTATGATAGTGTCGTTAAACGGCAACTCATGCAGGTCAACATTGTTTTGAGGTTTCCATTGTCAAGTGTAGCACATTTATTGTTTAAGTTTGTCGACAATTAATCTTAGTGTTCGCCTTCATGTGTCTAGAGTAAAATATTATATCAATCAACTGACGAATGTTTTTCAGTTTCTTGCAAGGTCCACGTGCATGGTATACAGATTCGTTTTAGGTTGTAAAGAAGAAACCAAACGAAATCCTCAGGAGCGCTAAAACGAAGTAGGCTATAGCCTAAATGTAAGAAGATGAGTTTCTGAACTCGAATCTACGATTATGACGCAAAGCTTTTAGTAAACTCGCTTTGTGGCTTGTATATACAGTACATTTTGAAGAAGTCTGAAGTATACTCAACAGAAACGAGAAGTCTTAGTAGATCAATCCCTGGTTGACTCGTGTTTCTTGTCTAAACTTGACGTCTTCGAAATCTTATAAACTCCTGAGTCCTCGAAGCCTCACATTATAGCCATTATAGAAATGATAGCCATCATTGTCTCAGGAGACATTGTCGACCTGCATCAATCCGGTTCTTCCCTGTCTGGAAGAGTCTAAGACACTAATAATAATTGTTACATGTTTAACGACACTGCCATATCGAAGATGATTAGTGTCGCCACGTCATTTAGGTCCCCGTGGACGGACCGTGCTATAGCCCGAGATTTGAATCTCTGAAATAGCCACCTTCGGGAATCGAACCACGACCCGCACGCTCTTTCACTGCTGAATGATTAACTAAACATCAAAGAAATAAAGCAAAACAAGCGATTTGGACAACGTTTGACAATAATTTATGCAAGGAATAGAAGCGAAGAAATTGTCAACAAATCGGTGGCAAATGTATACTGCGTATAAGAAACTTGAGCAAGTCGCAAAGAGGTCTACCAATCGTTTTGATATCGGAATACTTAATATTTTATATGTCTCACAAAAGGAAGATACTTAATATAAGAATATACCCATATAAACATAAAAAATTAATATATTTATTTCCATATATATACTTCTATTGATGTTTATAGGCATGTTCATAAGCATTCTAGCAAAGTAGGTATGCCATAAAATTACATGCATAAAACTACGATGTGCATAGTGCTAAAGTGCCCCATAGGCGTACATTTATGTGAAAGATGTATCATGTTTCGTCAGTGTGTCAGATCATCTTAGCCTATCTGTCTGATATGTCATTAGGAAGCTCTTCTATAGTTGATCTGCTGGCACCTAAGTCTCTACCACAGTCGCTGTATATCAACGCCATCTATAGGCGAGTATAGCGATGCCGTTGATGATCTGCCAGTCTTGATGCGGCTGCTGCTGCTGCTGCTGCTGCTGCTGGTGATCAGTGGCTTCATCTTCCTCCTGCAGACTTTCAAAGACGTCGCCTGGATGCGCGTGTACATGCGCATGCGCACTCACAGACTCACGCATCGGATACGGCGCCTGCAGATGCTATCGCAGAACAACATCGTCATCATCATCATCGCATCAGTTGCTGCAGCAGACTTCTCGACTAATCAAGCATAACTCGAATGGCTGCAGTGGATGCTGATAAACTGCACGGATTCAGTGAGCCTTGCGAAATCATTAGTGGATTTGAAAGCATGCAGTCTCTGGGGTGAACTATCGACGAAGAAAATTATTTAGATGTCTGACTGCACGAACATTCGATGTATAAGGACTGTTGCTGTTGAATATTCTCGAAGATGTACTGACTTCTTGCGTTGGAAAGGCAGCAAAATTAATGCTTAGACACAAAATGCTGAAAGTAGGCCTATCGGTGAATAGGCTGATCTTCGAGTCTTAGTCATGGCGTGTAGATAAACGAAAGGTTACGATTACGATTACGGTTGGTCAATTATTTGAATGATCCGTAACAAGCTCTGTATAATTATATTACTGGTAGTTTTTTTCGCACTGCGATCGATATTAGCTATCATGCGTGCGGTACGTAACCGTCAAGAAGTCTCGGAAGATTAACTATTACCTTCATTCTGTCTGTATTGGCTCAGGGTCACGGTAACTTTATTGCACGACAAAATGTTGACGTGCGTCACGTAACTTAAGTGCACGACAAATCTTGACTTGTGTCACGTGAAAGGATAAAGTCATTCAAATGGAGGATATCGGTATGACTAAATGTCTTCTGTCAGTGAGGATCTGGTGATGCTTTAATGAGCAACGTTAAGTGCTCGCTGCGTTGTGCCATTAGCAAACACTGTGAGCAGAGTAAGAGCTGAGGTGTAAGTTACGATGAAATACGAAGCGCGTAACTCATCACCATGGCAACAGATTCAGCAGGTCATCGTCGTCATGTTTCTGGTTCTGCTAGAGACAACACGAGCAGGTAAGACATACTGATAAGTTGCAACACTTCAATCATATAATTATTATTATTATTAATCATTAGGTGGGACACGGTGGTGTAGTGGTGGGTTCGGTGCCTTGGAACCGGAAGGTTCGAGGTTCGAATCCACCTCAAGTCGCCGCGTATGGACCTTGAGCAAGTCCTTCACTCGCAATTGCTTGGGCTCTTCGGCGGGAAACTCCGATGCAGTGTCCGCGCTGTAGTCGGGAGCGCCTCTGAATAGAGAGCATGAAGGGGCGCTATAGAAATGGAGAAATAACTAAATACTGCTCAATAGCAGCTACTCAATCGTTCAACAGTCATTCGATAGCATAGTGCTTGAAAGCTGTATTTCAATCATACAGCAGTCAGTCTAGAAATATCCTGTGTGTAAGTAGGAGACAGTGGCTCTTCAATGTGTCATGTTGTCATCAATTAGTCCACAAGTGATTGATTGATTGATTGATTGATTGATTGATTGATTGAACAAATGAATGATGCATCAGTCGATTTTAGTCAATCAGTTCTCAATCAATTGATCATCAATTAATATTTGAAGGAAAATGATTGAATGAACGAGGAACGAATGAATGAATGAGCAGATTGATCAATTCATGTTTCATAGACGAATGAATGAATGACAGTCAATTGTGTTGAATTATTTAGAAAGAGAATGAATGAATGAGTGAATGGACGATAAAATGAATTATTTGATTTGTTATGTAAAAAAAATTAAAAATCGGCTCTGATCCGTTTCATCAATGGAAACGGTCTTCTAAGTTACGACATCTTTAAAAAATGAGTTCACAAAGTAGCTTACTTCACTGTCTTCATGAATTTTGTAATTAATGTTATTCAACTTAATAATCTGCTAACATTAAGTGATCAATTATTGTAATTTAACATTGACTTCCAACTCATTCATTAGTTTCCCTTTTCCCAGATGATATGTGCACAACAATTACTTGACTGCAACGTAATACTGCAAACCCTTATAAATAGTAATAAATTATATAGCCCATGTTAATGCCATCAATAAAATTATTCATAATTCGTCATAATAACTAATCTCCTGCAAAGCCACGCATGTCTACGTGTTTAAGCGGTTCTTCACAGAACGTGTATCCCACTCCGAACATATTGAATCCTTTGTGCCCTCCGACCGACCGACCGACCGACCGAGCTCTAACTGGATTCATCCTCGGTTGAAAGACACATCTGATTCTCATAGCCATTAAGACCCAGGGTCTCAGACTTTGATCTCTATTTTCTATACTATACTAACGGGACAGGAAAACTTGTTGTCGGTGCCTCGAGCGATGCAGACTTATAACCTCCTCACTGAGACACCACAGACTTTAATATTTGTCTAACACAAGCCAGCCTTTACCTTCTCGCTAAAACATACCAGACTTTGATGTATCAGCCCTCGGCAAGGCGGCATATGCAAGTTATACTGTATTTTTACCACCGCAATTACCCGCTACTCACTCGCTTCCATTAGTTCCGCATCGAGCAACACTAATCATGAGAAAACAGTTGCGGGTTTCAAAACTGAAGTTAACGGAATAGGCTGACGCTTTCACACATACATGTAGATCTATTTATAACAACGTACATGTATATAGGGGTTGGGTTTGGAGCCTCATCGTCTGACAGTCGGTGCTTTATTACTAGTATTATAGTATAAGCTGTTTGATTAAGTTATAAGCAATGCAGATCTACATCATTGAGTAGCCTGTACCTTACAGATAGAAAGGGAAAAAATATTTGCTCAGGCTAGACAACTCGTCAAGAAGAAGGACGCTCGAGGGTACAGTGATGATACTAACTTCAGCAGATCAATCGTCCGTATACCACAGAGCATCACTGATCCTTTGTCTCTTTCTGCTTACACGATCAATCAACGTCTTGACAGTAGCCATAAAGCCGATCCTGCTGCTATAGCTGTATGTGTGTGAGGAGCCCTTGTAACGGCATGAATGTGATACGGTGCCATAGAAATTGCTATTATTATCATTACTGTTTATTATAAGCAACTCTACACGAATAGTTTTTAAAAAACTCCATGGATTTAAAACCAGCCAACAATCCGTATCGGATTGCTTAGGACATAGGGTATTTCTATGGTTGTAACATGGTTTGGTCATCTCAATCATCTAGACAGCGTCTCACCCGTGTTATATTAAAAAGCAAGTCGTCTATTCCCTTCCAATGACCATAAGTTATAACTTAATTGCGACAGCTTGAGCAATAATTATTAATTAACTATATTCACAGATCTAAGAACCGAATTTGAACTAACTGTCGTGAATTCTCAATTGAGTACATGCATCGGTCCACTATATTGAAAGAGTTTGCCACAAAGCCTCAAAGATACGCCTAATAGTCTATTAGCATGTTCAAGATTAATATAATACGTAAATGGTTAATAGATGTCTATAACCGAAATGAAAACTGTTCTTCAACTTCATTCAAGAGTGCTCACTTGGAGTTGTATGTTAGGTTGATGTGCTTCTGTTGTCTTGCTGTGATGGCATGCTAAATGTGGATAATCCGAATCGACTGTTTTACTGTATTTTGATCAAATCCTACTGGTGCGCAACTCTACCAGAATATTATAATACAACAGTTAATTGGGGGACCTTGTTACTGGGATGTTCACCATTTTGGGTATAATCTCATTGTGTTCTGTAGTGCACTGGTGAAAATCATACTTCATGACTTCATGTGTAAACTATCTAATTTAGTAATCTAATTAAACTATTGTTCTAGCCTGCACTGGCGATACTTGTAATTCTTCAATATCTTTGCCGAACAGAACTGCATCTCTTTCATTTGTTCTCTTGTTTATGATAACAGAATATGAACTTTAATATGAAGATATATATGCAAATGAGAATTGCGGTACTGTACAATGTAACAAGGATTCTTATACGTATACACTACTTACTTACTTAGATAAATAATAATTGTAAAAACAGATAATGTATACATATGCATAGGCAGGGATATGTTAAAAAAAACTCCAGGAAGTGTATGACTCCACCATATGCTTAATGCGCAACTAAAGGCGTGTGAATACATATACACGCGCAATCAATTATGCATGTATACGTGTAAAGAAGAGTAAGAAAGAACAACAGCAATTAAAGCTTTCAAAGAAACGAGCAATTCAACGAAGAATAACGAGACATGTAGGCTACACCTCCATGATGAAGATGCATGTGAATGATCGTCGCAGAATCGTCCCCTGCTCAATACATCTATACACTTCAGTTAGTCGGCGTCGTCGTTAAGCGACATCAGCAACCTGTAGAGAGGAACATTGCAGGTGCGCCTTGCAAGCGCCCATAAATCAGCCACAGGATGTGCACACAATCTACTACAGCTGCGGCTGCTGCTGCTGCTGCTGCTGCAGCGACTGAACCCCTCTCGTTCGGCGCAGATGTAATTCCGCAACACTTCGCATTCATTAAGGGCACTTCTAACAGTGGACGCGAAGTCGTCTTATCCCTATATACTAAGACGATGATGATGGTCAACTCATCTCGCCCTTCTCCTCCTCCTCCTCCTCCTCCTCGTCGTCGCTGTCTCTTCTCTGTAATTATTTTCCGTCGTTGCCGACTTATCTCTCGGAGCCACCGGAGCAGCAGCCGGACTACGCAGCAGCAGCAGAGACACGTGCGTTGGTAGATGGCGCCACTAGGAATGCACAATAACAGCAGACGTCATGCGAATGCCACGTCATCAACACGTGATGTATAGTCCTGTGTTGTCTTTGTAGGCTGGACACGTCGTCTGTGTGACTAAAGAAAATATGGCTAGACCGCTAGAGTTTGTCTGTTGAATCTTGCTTTCGTTTATTTTTGACGCCCTTCTGTCTGTTCACATGTCCTTCTGTCTGTCTGTTCACTTGTCCTTCTGTTTGTCTGTTCACATGTCCTTCTGTCTGTTCACTTGTCCTTCTGTTTGTCTGTTCACATGTCCTTCTGTCTGTCTGTTCACTTGTCCTTCTGTCTGTGTGTTCACATGTCCTTCTGTCTGTTCACTTGTCCTTCTGTTTGTCTGTTCACATGTCCTTCTGTCGGTTCACTTGTCCTTCTGTCTGTGTGTTCACATGTCCTTCTGTCTGTTCACATGTCCTTCTGTTTGTCTGTTCACATGTCCTTCTGTCTGTCTGTTCACATGTCCTTCTATCCGTTTTTTCACATTTCCTTCTGTCTGTCTGTACACATGTCCTTCTGTCTGTCTCTTCACACGTCCTTCTCTTTATCTGCCCTTCGTTCTATTCAATTCTGAACACAGTATATGCTTATCACGCGCGTTGTTGTTGGTAAGTAGCTGGAGACAGACATACATGTATAAGCACACACACACACACACACACACACACACACACACACACACACACACACACACACACACATGCAGGAGAACACAGACAAATAATAAGACAGAGACAGACTATACTTATACAGACAAGCTGTGAAGAAGATAGACAAAAAATTGATAACTGCTGCAACAAGCAACCAGACTGACGACACACTAGAACTTAATTCCATCATAACGGACTATTTCTGCAGTAAACCAAGAGTTGGAAATATATTATGTTCTCATTATCTTCTTTAATTTACTTCCGCCGATTTGGAAGAATGATATCTAGATCATCATGTTTTCATGCTTGCATCAAATCTCAGCAACGCTCCTTGAAAGTGAATCATTTTGTAGCGCCTGAATTTTGTTCAGGAACATGCTCATGTGGCATCTATATATCAAGGAATACTCAGGACATGGCAGGACTTGGACTAGCATTAACGGAAGTCCTGAATTTGACAAACAATCGAAAGCAACGGACATCATTTATTTGTACCCATCGCCACAAATGGCTAGCGTGGTGATACTGATTGCTACATTGATGCCTGGAAGCTTTGGTTTTAAAAGAGACGTCATGAACATCCAAATGGACTTGACATATCTGTCAGTCCCTGTTACTGCATCTGTACCTTTGCTTTTTCATATATCCCACTCTACACGTTTCTCTCCCACTCTATAATGGCCAAGTCAGGTGAGATGATGCAAAGGCGTAGCAAGTGTATCCTTACGCACGGCCAACTCACCAACCGCCTGCGCACGACTATAGTGTTACGCATAATGCGGAAAATATTGCTTACAGTATAGAAGTGGAGACGTGCGTATATGTAGACACAGAAGCCATGCTGCACTGCAGGATCGCTGCTTCATTAGTGAGTTTATTAATGAAACGAGATCGTGTATTGAGTTATGCAGATGAGATGCGATCGTGGAACAGCATGTATGCTGCGCAGTCATGAAGGGCCACGTGCAGCGTGAGTGAATATGGAGATATTGGTCTCATGTACCAGAGATCATGCAGAGAGAGAGAGACAGACAGACAGACAGACAAAGAGAGATAGAGAGACAGACAGATAGACAGAGACAGAGACAGAGACAGAGACAGAGCGAGAGACAGAGAGACACACAGAGAAACAGATATATATATATATTCTATATATATATATATATAATTATATAGAAAGACAGAGACAGTCATGCACACAGAAAATGAAAGAGAGGAGAGTGAATGAATGAGTGAGTGAGTGAGCTAGTGAGAGAGAGACGGAGAGACAAAGAGAGACAGAGAGACAGAGAGAAAGACAGAGAGAGAGAGAGAGAGACAGAGAGAGAGAGAGAGAGACATATACACAAAGATTGAAAGAGCGGAGAGTGAATGAATCAGTGAGTGAGCTAGTGAGAGAGAGAGGGAGAGACAAAGAGAGACAGAGAGACAGAGAGAGAGAGAGAGACAGAGATAGACGTATACACAACGATTGAAAGAGAGGAGAGTGAGTGAGTGTGTATGTGAGAGAGCCAGACAAGCAAACAGAGAGAAACAGAGAGAGCGAGAAAGGACAGAGACAGTGATGAAAACAGAGAGAGACAGAGAGCGTGCACGGGCAATAGTATATGACGTGACCTTATAATACGCAAAGGCAAATCGGTCGACAATTAATCGTCTTTTATAGCGAATGAAACCACAGAACGACTCGTTTATTGCCAATATGATGATGCCATGTGGTATGAATATGATACCACGTGGTATGGAGACTGCAGAGCGCCATGCAAGGCTCAATCGCAAGAGTCCTCTTCATCTCAAGAAATTGGTCATCATTTGTCTAGAGATGCAATTCTGCAGCTGGTTTGCGCGATGTTTTGCAGTTGGATTTATAGCCTTATAGGCTTATAGGCTTATAGACCCTTTACTAGGACTATTGAAGGCTTAACGTCTTCGGAACCGGTTCACGTATAATAAGTATGAACAATATTATTGATAGCAGTCGCCATAGAACAGGGGTGTCAAAGAGCTGGCCCGCGGGCCATTTCTGGCCCGCCGACGATTTTTTTCTGGCCCGCGGAGCCTTCCCTAAAGATTGCAAAATTAGAGGATAAAAGTTCATATTTTTTTATTTTACAGTCAGCGCCAAATACATGGAGGTTTTTTCTTACTGACGTCACTTTTGCTCAGACTCACAGCTCTGTGTAGACTGTATATCTATGGTTTCCCGTTGGTTGTCTCTCAAGGATTCTGTCTTAGAGGATAGGTTACTTGTGAACATTTTGTGGTCATGATTTCACTCTCAACGATAGATGGCGCCCCACTTAAAATTCCGTCTCCAACGTTAAGAACCATGCTTTGAATCTCCAAACACATTATTTTATTTTGCAAAACCAGTCCTATGTATAGAAAATCCTTGGTTGTCTGTTGGCAAAATTATGAAAGTTCGAAACACTTATATTCTTAGCCTATAATATTTAAAGTGTTGTCAAAATTTGATAAGAAGCGAAAAGTGGACATTGAATCAAGATCTTCTCGCAATATTTGGATCAGATCACTACCCAATTTTGCTCATTTGTTGGGAGATGTTCACACGTTAGCTACATCGGTAAGAGAGCTGGCGGCCGCGCGTCTGTGGAAGAGAGCGTGAGGGCCGCGGTTCGATTCCCGAAGGTGGCTATTTCAGGGATTAAAAAGCTCGGGCTAGCACGGTCCATCCATCAGGGCTGTTTTTAAGGAATTTTTAGAACTGCACATCCTCTTCTCTCCTTTCTCATCCTCCATGGTAAATTACTCCCAATGTGAGAAAAATGACCAATTTTTACTTGTTTTAACTGCACGGAACGTGACGGAAGTGCTTCTACAACTGCACGAATCCATTTAGAACTGCACATTTTGTGTAGAACTACACGTTAAAAAAGCCCTTCCGTCCATGGGGACCTAAATGGCGTGGCGTTTATTCAAATGGCGAGCGGTGATGAAGGATCTCACCCTCAGGGTCGAGGCCTTAATTAAGACAGCCGCTGTATAAAAATCCGATCACATTTACACTGGCCCTTAATTAAGACAGCCGCTGTATAAAAATCCGATCACATTTACACTGGCCCGCCACTTGTTGGAAGATGTTCACACTGGCCCGCCACTAAAAAAGGTTTGACACCCCTGCCATAGAACAAAACTTAAAACTCATGGCTCGTTAAAGGATGAAACACTGATGTTGATAATAAAGTTATGAGATAAGAATTAATGCTACCATTGAACACGATACCTTGTTGACTGTTGAATGCATAGCCTACTGTATAAGCTATATAGTATAGCACAAATAAGTTCAGTGACGTTTTGAACATAGTCTAAGTATGCGTAGATTAAAATGCGCATTCATCTAACAATATAATTGTGAATACAACTACTTAACATAGCAATTTTAACCTTACACCTCAAGCTATTAAGTGTTCAGTGGCTCTAGCATAGACCAAACGTCTTCTGAAACCACTTGAAAGCTGTGTTATGCTATGTTTAGGCTATGCTAAAACGCATCATGGCCGGGACACCTGCCTAAAATGGTGATCTGTGGACTTTAAAACCACTATTCTATGCTGCGTGATACATGTAGATGTTTAATTTTGTGAGTGTTCTGAAGCTTTGTTGGCGTAACTCAAAATATATGTATTGCGTTGTCTAAACGCTTATTGTAAGTTCAGAGAAATAATGTGGCACATTAAAAGTGTTTTCTGGTTCAACTTTCCCAAAAAATAAAATTCCAACTTTTCGAACCAATTCTCTAGGCCTTATACTCTATGATCACGTCCATCGGAGAACCCCCCCAAATGCAGGCATAGGTCTATGAACAACGAATAGCTGTCAGTTGCTATCTCAGTTTTCTTCATCATCATCGTCATTATCGTCATCATCATCATCATCGTCTAATTTTCAAACTGGCACAAGGCAGAATGATTACAACTCATAGTATGACAGATGATCACAAGTTATTACATGGGTCTAATTTAACCGTTGGCAAACAGCACAACGCCCATCACGTCCCACAATTCATTTTACCATCGCCATCTGCCGATTGGAAGGTCGAGTGAACCTATGAGATGGTAGCAGGATATAAGCGGGAAGCGAACCCGCATCCTTTTGCTCTTCGTGTCTTATTATTCATTTGACCAACGCCACCTGCCGAATGGCAGGTCAAGTGAATCTCTGGGAGGATAGATGGAAGCTCTTCGCGCCAGTCTGTTAACCATTAGACTACTTTAAATCCACTTCCTCATCATCAGCATCCATGAACCGACAACCCATTGGAGTCCACTGCATTGCTCGTCACTCTTCTAGAGCCCCTGTTCTTGTGCTGCTGCTCTTCAGCTTTGTACGCCTTGTTTACACCAGTCCCGGATGTCATCAATCCATCATCTGTCCTGCCTTCCCCTCTGCCCGTTCCCATCCATAGTTTTCAACGTCAATATTTTTATTTTTCCGTTATCATCCATTCTGCAAAAATATGTTCTAATAAACTCAGTTTTCTTCTCAACGCTGTTGGCATTAGGTCATAGTTGAACAGCCGTGGAAAGACATTGGCTTGCATTGCAATGTCTCACGTTCGATATTTACTGCGGGACATGCAATCGTTTAAATATTGCATGTAATTATGCAGTTGAATGTTCAGTTCGTATCGCATAGGCCTATGCATCTATGTAGCCTAATGAATGAAACAAACTGCAGTGATATCGTCATATGCGTTGTGTTTACAAATCATTGTATGACAGCTTTACACATTCTCATGCTCGACGCCCTATATTGTGGCTGTCGTCTCTTAGCTTGCTTTTTGACTATTCAGTCCGCTTAACCCATGTGTCTGACTGACCCGGCGAAGCTGCATCAGAGGGCATGGGCTCGCAGTCAGCCCCGCACATACATGTAGGGACAAAAGGGGCACTTGCCACCTTCGGAAAATTGACACCTTTTTATATTAACGTACTTTCTTGTTTTCGATAAATTTCTTCACACCAAAGCGGTAACGATATTAATGATACTCACAAAGTGAAATTGAGAAATTTACAGTTAGAAGTATAACGTTATACTTAATTTTCTACTTCGCATTTTTCAGCAGTCAATTCGTCCAAAATGACGTCTCTGCGATTGAGTGCAATAATTTGTATTTGTTGAACTGTTTAGAAGCGCAATCGCTTTTTAATACAGTTGAACACACTGTTATTCACATTAGACCTACATGGACCTATTAATTTATTTACACGATTCGTGTTGGCTATATATACGGTATACACTCTGGAGCTTAGTATTTTTTCCCCGTAGAACCATAGGGGACTATGTTGAAAATACGTTCTTCTTCTTTTGTTTATTAGTCAGAATATAAAATCATCATTTGTGTATATCATTATTTTTATAGTCTATATTACGATATAGATATATTTTCTGTTCTTTAAATAATCGTAATTTATCTGTCGTTTGATCGATGTTATTCCACTGTGTAGAAGAAGACATTGCCCCTGCGTTCTGTCGCTGGGAGGTCTTCAACGTCACGTGTCCTGTCGATGCCGTCATCGTCATCCGATCGGCACACTACGGTCGAATGCGATTGGGTCGTTGCCTGGAGACGGACCTTTACATCGGATGCTCGAAGGACGTCCTCATCTGGGTCGACGAACTCTGCTCCGGACGAAGGCATTGCGCCGTTGCCGTTCCGAATCCAAGCCTTCACGAGATCCAGCCGTGTCCTAAGGATTTCCAGACGTATCTCGAAGTCGACTATCAATGCACTCCAGGTCGGTTATGTCAGCGCTTAACAACAAAGACAACACAACACAGACTGCAACCACAAAATGACAAAATCATTGTCCATCATTTCCAAGGAGAGTAGAATTAATGGGTGGTGGCGACTATGACTGAGGTTTTGTCGCAGTTGTATTAATTGGCCTTGGGAAAGCAGCCGACATTTTTTGAATGT
Organism: Lumbricus terrestris; assembly: GCA_949752735.1. Taxonomy (NCBI): domain Eukaryota; kingdom Metazoa; phylum Annelida; class Clitellata; order Crassiclitellata; family Lumbricidae; genus Lumbricus; species Lumbricus terrestris. The sequence goes on along the minus strand of OX457036.1, from coordinate 75,966,028 downwards.
GGCTTTTGCTAAGACACATAATGACAACTTTGAGAAAGGTTCTATATTAAATTACAAACTAAAATTATGGTGATACCAGAGGGCTTCTATTCCTATACAGGTCGGACGCAACTTGAGCCCTGCAGGAAAGAACAGAAAATCATAAATGAGCCAAAACTCACGCCGGGAGGGAAGGCAAGCCCGGGAGGGGAAGGTCGGCTCTAGAGGAGAGGAAATGGATTGTGACCGGTTGTTTAGGGAAGGGAGAGGAGATAGAAGCCTGTGGTTGATACATGATATCAATATTTTCGGTGTGACCATCGTCATTGATCATCAATTCCAGTAAATTCGACTTCATTTGTACAAAGTTGGAACCGATTTGTATTCATTCTATAATTGTTATCCTATTGGCCTATATACAGGGTGGGCCAGCATAAATGTCCCGACTTTGATCGCATTTAACTTCGCCAATTGTTGGAATTTATTTATACTTTATGCGTCAAATTAAAGATATTTCACTCCAGTATATGCACTGAAAAAATGGAACTGGTACAAGTTTAGGTTTTAATTATATGCTCGGAACAGCGCTAGCTACCATATTTTGTTGTCATTTGTGACGAAATCTGGCGCCTTTGACAGACGATGATCGCGTTTTGATCTTAATTTTCCGAATTGATAAGGGATATAATTCGGTGGAAATGATTTACAAATTTTCTAACAGTGGATGGAATAGACATTACCTTGAATTATCTGCTACTGAAAATTGATAAAACAGGACTTTCTAATCGTAAACCATGGGAATTACGGCGCGCATATCCGCTAGCATTGCTCGTGTGTCCGAGTAAATTGGCCGTCGAGACAACGACCCGGAAAGGCTCTACAGGCAAATCTCCCCAGGTCATTCAGCGCGAAACAGGTAGTCCTAGAAACACCGTACAACATATTCTAAAAGATGATCTAAACTTCTAAAGTTATTTGTCGATGTGATGTCCAACAGCACTCCAGCACTGACGGAAAGAAACGACTAGCGAAACAGCTGGCGTGCAGCCAGCCGTTTCTTTGCGTCTAAAGCAGTGCGTGGCAGCGCGCACGGCTGTTGATAAAATTGAAAGAAAATGGTTTAGCGACGAGAAGATATTCATGGTAGATACTTCTAAAAACACCCAAAATGATTGTGTTTATGCACGTGTTAGCGAAAAACGATTTGTGAATATCCCGGCGAAACGGCGCCTTATTACGTCACAAATGACAACAAAATATGGTAGCTCGCGCTGTTCCGAGCATATAATTAAAATCGAAACCTGTACTATAGTTCCATTTTTTCAGTACATATACTTGAGTGAAATATCTTTAATTTGACGCATAAAGTATAAATAAATTCCAAAAATCGTCGGAGTTATATGCACTCAAAGTTGGTTCATTTATGCTGGACCACCCTGTATATAATACAGAATAGCATAGCTATTATTTGTATTATTATTGATTATATAATGCTAGTAAACCCAACGATCCTGAGCATGCATGTTGCGTAAATAATGTCGTCATGTTTTCTGGTGAGTAGTTCAGACTTCGGACGATGGGTGTCGCCAGCAGCCAATCGTCGTCGGTCAAGAGTTCGCAGACGCAGGCTACCTGTCGAGTTCGATAACGGATGTGACGTCACAGGGTTCGGCGCCCTGTCCCTGGCTGGTCCAGGTGGCAAAGGGTCAGAGGATCAACGTCACCCTCGTCGATTTCAGCACCCTTCGCAACGCAGACCCCGATGAAGCGCTCTGCAACATGTACGCTATCATCAAGGTATACATACGACTCACACATCCACACTCACACAACATCCACCCACGCATTGGCTTTGTGTCTTTCTATGTCTCTGCTGCTGCATTGTTGTCTGTGTGTCTCTGTCTGTCGGTGCCTACGTCTCTTTCACTGTCTCTGTCTCTGTCTATGACAGACTGTCTCTGATTATGTATCCGTATCCGTCTCTCCCATTGTCTGTCTCTGTATCTGTCTATGTATCTGTGTCTGTGTATTTGTCTCTGTCTGTCTTTCTCTCTCGCTCATTATCTCTCTCACACACACACTCTCTATCTGTCTCTCTGTGTCTCTATCTGTCTCTCTCTGTCTCGCTGTCTCTTTCTGTCTGTATGTCTCTCTATCTCTCTGTCTGTCTCTTTCTTTCTTCTCCCCTTCCTTTCATTCTGTGTACTCATGGGATAGAGTGTCATTCTGCCTATGTCTGCATATTCCATTGAGTGTAGATGCATCAAGCACAATCATTGCGCTGCATGTCCTCTCTCTAATTATCTAGTTGTACAATGTCCAATGCACATGCAATTGTAATTACGACAATTATTTATATTGCATCGTCGGTAGCAATCCACTTCCACGATGTCTTCTGCTATTCAGTCTCCCCCCATGTGCACATTATCTTTTCATAATGTAAGGTTTTTTGTGTCAATAATTTGTCGTTAGGCTGAAGTGCACGCGATATTTATCCGACATCTTTGCAAATTGGGTACAACAGCTGTCACTGCTGTTTATATCTATTTTCATACATAAATTATGTTAAACAACATCTTCAGGTGTTTTTAACATGTCGTGACAGATTTAATTGACTATACGTATAGAAGGCAAAACTATTGATACTTCCTGTCTTGAAAAGCTCACCTCTTTCTTTGGATTTTCATGCTGATAGTCTATAGACCTACAGCCGATTACTGCTCTGTATGGTTTTTTAAAGCGCCGTAGAAACTAAAAGAATTGATACAATACGCCTTGGAGTCAAATAACTTGAAAAAATCAATTCCTTTGACTCACAATGGTTCAGGGTCACATTATTGATGTTTCTTGATGTCCTAAATAGCAGTTCATACATCGGCAAAAATGTATAATCACACGTGACCTTTGTCGTTATAATTATGTTAAAAAGGAAAAAGGTCAAAGAGACGAAAGAGTCTGCGGTGGGAGGAATCGACAACGAAAGCTGTACACATCAACTTCAAATGAACTTCGAATTGTTTTCGTAAAACAAACGACAGAGAAGCTACGCAAAAGATTCCTCATCAAATATCAAGGCAGATATTTAATAATGAAGTGATCTACTTGTATTTAACGTATAGCAATTAATTCTGCAGAGCTCGTCATGGACAATTTTAAAACGCAGTCTTCAGATTCTACAGGTTTAAATACTGCAAATGCTTTTCATTGCTAGACACCATATTCGCTTCTCTTGCAATCGACACTTATCAATTCAGTGTTGTATTGATTCTAGTTCTCCAACCTCTTGAACAATTCAATCGAGTCTCTTGTACATGGTGTAATCACCAACGTCAGCACCGGTTGCGCTGACTTTCTTTGCGAACCTTGCGAGGCTCCAATCACGCTACTTACCCATTTATTTATTATGTATGGTCTCACGTCTTCATTGGGGACTCCTATACATTGGCTGAATATCCCAGCGCATCCAATAGAATTTTAACTCCTATATATATTGCTGTTCTTCTTCATTACTTAGGACCTTTTGCATATATCCGTTTCATCACTCCCCATATATAGCCGCTCTTCTTCATTACTTAGGGTTTTTTGCATAGACTATATCCGTTTCATCACTCCCCATAATATAGATTATAGCCGCTCCACTCTCCGCTCGACCGTCATGAACCTTATAGCTGCGCATCGCGTGATAAGGTCGCTGCGCAATGCAAAAGCTTTACCTGTATACGTTGTTCTTCCCCCTCCAGTGGGAACTCTCCTTGCTCAGGAACTGCGGCTTCAGCTACTTTTTTCGCATTTCTTTTTCAGCCTATCCCTGTTTCAAAATTGCCTGATGTCCATCTTTTCATTCATCAGTTGCATGAAATATGAGACGCGTGGCTGAGGCGCCTTCGAATTGTTTAGATGCACGTTTAGAAATGATAGAACAATTACAATTTTTAGTATGTCCACCTGTCCGTCCGTCCGTCCGTCCGTCTGTCTGTCTGTATTTATCTCTGTCTGTCTGTCTGCAAGTATTTCCATTTGCTGCCCTGGTCTACGGATTGAGCAAGCGTTCTCGAATACAATCGCATAGAACGGTGAGTGTGTGTCTGTGTAAATGTATGTGTGTGTGTGTGTGTGGGTGGGTGTATATGTACGTGTGTATTGTGTGTATGTATGTGTGTGTATGTGTGTGAGTGTGTGTGTATATGTGTATTGTATGTGTGTAAGTGTGTGTGTATATGTGTATTGTGTGTGTATATGTGTATTGTGTGTGTGTGTGTGGGTAACTGTGTATGTATGTGTGTGTATGTGTGTGTGTGCGTGTAACTGTGTGTGTAACTGTGTATGAATGTATGTGTGTGCATGTGTGTGAGTGCATGTGTCTGTCGTTGCAGTCATCGGATGCCAAGATCCGTTGATGTCGGAGTTTTCGTGGATAGACCGCAATGCTGATCGAGCGACTGTCGGTTGCAACTGCAGCGAGCAGACGTGGCATCTCGTCTGCAAGGGAACGAAATGGGTGGGAGACGTCGGACGATGCCACCCTTGTCAGGGTACACTTCACTATATAGTCTAACAACACATTTCTTCTATAGACCTTTATGTCAAGTAGTGACGCTCATTTGGGTATGTCTTTGTGTTCGTATGTTGTGTGGTATTTCAAAGACACCATGCCATTCATACATTTACTGATTGATTGATTGATTGATTGATATACATGTATACGATCACATGCAGCATGGTACATACACGCAACTATATATATATATATATATATATATATATATATATATATATATATATATATATATATTCAAGCACACATACATACATGCAGTTCCCAGGGATTCATCATCTATAATTTATTTAATTAAGTATTCATTGACATTAGAAAAACAACATTATGAGAAAGACGACGCGTTACACAATTGAAGCAATGTTTATTTTCTTCAACAGATTTCAACAGAAGCGACGCGATTTACCCATACGGTATGTGACAATATTTTTCATATTCGGTTCTTTGCATTTTTATCTAAATTTGACAGAGGGTGTATTATGTCTTGTTGGACATCCACTGCCCCAGTTGGGACCCAGTCCGACCCCAGTTCCGCCCAATTGGGCCCCAGTTCCAGTTAACTGCCACAAGTGACACAGCACATTAGACGCAGCTATATAGACCAAATAAACATGGCAGTCCGAGGTATTGATGCAACATGAGGTCAATGAAAACCAGATATTATGAGAGTTTATTATTTAACAGCAGCTGGTCGGTCCTCTGCTCTACACAGCAGCGTGCCTTGTATTTGTTCAGAGGACAAAAGTCTTCAACTTGTTCTAAAACCTACGCATTATATGGTTTGACACATAGCTGCCATAGCATCATGATCATGGTTTAACGATTAGAATTTGGGTGGATATTAAACAGTGCAAACTTAGCCAAACTATACCCTAGAAGTAACTTTATACAGCGCTATACAAACTATACCCTATATAGAAGTAACTTTATACAGACAGCGTTACAGCGCTATATAAAATGGGTGTCGTAATTATAAGGATACATAATACTGCTATAGTTCCGCAACACGTTCAGAACCAGATCCAGAATTTCTTCGTCGCAGGGATTTGTACACTGTACATTGTACACTGTGCAGGCCTTCACTGATATCTGACTTTTTTATATACAGTCTGAGGTAGTAATTCAATTTTCAATTCAATTCAATTTGCTTTATTGCAACCAGAAAACAAGATCACATCAAAACAGAAAATATGCATGCATTGGCTACAAAGGGGGGCCCTAAAGGGATTGGCATCCCGCTGGGGAGGGTCACCCAAGTAAGAAAAAAATACCAAGAAATATTGTACAAGATAGCAAAAAAAATTTGAAACAATTAAATCAAATTAGGTGATGACAGATTGCAAAAAGTTTAAATTGCAAATAGCATGTAGAGGAACAAACTTAACTATACTTAAGTAGAACCTTAACTACAAGTGGTCATGTGCACTTCTAAGTAGACTTAGTGGAGGAAAGAAAAACACGAAGTCTCTTTTTAAAAACCTGCAGACTACTGGATTGACGAATATCAATTGGTATTTTATTCCACATTTAATGCGATACAATATTATGTTTTGTTGGTTAGTGTAGTCGCTAAATAATTCACGATGACTCTGGCACCACCTCTGCCCCTATGTTGAGAGGGAGGTGGTACTACCGTCATCGTTTGTCCCTCCCATTCTCCCATCTGTCCATTCCATCCTTCTTCTCTTTCCATACTTCTCTTTCAACACCCTATACTCCCGGCGTGACAATAAATGCCGTAATTCAATGTCCTCGACCGAATAGACACAGATACGTCGCGTCTCACACGCTTCCTATTGGGAGGCAAGTAATAGAAACTTGGCACACCCTATAGTACTCAAGGTCTCGTCCATTACTTGCTTCGTAAGTAGTCTCCTCTGGGAAGACAGTATACTTGCGGTACACATGAATAAGAGCGGGCCGTCGTCGTGCTATTCACATGCAGTCATTGGACGCAACCTTATGGGTCTCCGAGGATCGATTGACTTATCGAGATAATCAACTGGTTTATCCTGCATTATATAGACAACCATCACGAAACGTAAAACGAAGAAGATAGAGTCTGTCTCCACCGAAGACAGCGGACTAGGCATGCCAAAGCATCACTCATCATAAGCGCACTAAAGACCTTTACTATAATAAACATCACGATTAAAACAGAACAAATTGATTATACAATATACATCCATATCTAAGTATGAATATTATGTTCCCAAGAGTTTCACATTGGGTAAGTGTAGGTAAGCAGATAGTTAACCTACTGACAAGGACAACAAAAAACAGTTTATATTTCGTCGAATGAATGTACAAAAGATATAGGCTATACGTATGTATGTATGAATGCATGTATGTATGTATATGTATGCATGTATGTATGCAACTATGCATGTATATATGTATGCAAAAACTATGCATGTATGTATGTATGCATGCATGTACGTATGTACATGTATGTATGTATGTACAATTGTACATGTATGTATGTATGTGTGTATGCATGCATGTCAGTATGCAGTTGGTAAAGTTCACTTCCTGCAATGGTGCAATGCTCATGTTTTATGGTGGCTGCAGGGCAGATTGGCCTCTGGACAGCTTATGGTATTTTATAGAGACAGACCTTAATTGGGAAGCTGACAGGAAGTGTTGGAGATAAAAGCCAGGCATCTTTTATTGCGCACAATGATCATTATTCCCAGGATTGCACTAAATCTCCTCCATTCGTTTCTCATAAAAGAGGATGTGATCTTCGAAATTGGGAGACGCAGCTTCGTTCACATCTAACACAACCGTCGCACTTATAAATTTTAAGCAATTTGTCTGCGACCACGATAGTCATCTTCTTTCGCAATCTCGGCGACCATTTTGTCTTTTGAAAAGTTTGCCGCAAAGCGCATTATTTGGTTTCGTTGGTTGATTAGGTGACTGATTAGTTGCTTTGTTCAGTGGTTGTTGTGTCTTGGGTGGTTTTGCTGGTTGTTTGGTTGACTTCTGGCTCGTGGTTTCGGCTGGGTTTTTAAAACTAGTTCTTTGACCGGTTTATGCGTGGATCATTCATTCATGGGGGGTAGAGCTATACCGCAATGGACAACACCCTGGCGTAAAGTGCGAGAGGAAGCGAGTTCGAGCCCCCATTGGGCGGACGTGCTTTCTAGGCTGCTGTTAGCGCCGTGTAACTGCAAAGCTGACTGTTCTGTTAGTATAGTTAAGTTCAATTAAGATTACTGCATAACTTGTAAATGTAAAGCGCAATTCGTCTTTTTACATGATCCATTTTAGGCCTATTACTATTTTAGAACGTGTTTTATTTTAGACCTTCTATTTTATTTTGGCCTATTATTTTATGCCTATTAATATTTTAGGTCTATTATTATTTTGTGCCTATTAATATTAAATTTTAGGTCTATTATTCTCGATCATCATCGGAGTTGTTCTGGGAATCGTTCTCGGTGTTTGTCTTCTCGCTGTGCTTCTCGCCTGCAAACGAAGGTAACGTTTAACTCTTAATATATTGCTGTTCGTATACATGAACGTCGTGTTGGCCTAATTAATTTGTAGGTTTGGAAGAATTCAAGGACGCGCGGTTTGGTCGCTTCACCGCCTTTCTATAGATTTGTCCAAAGACTCAACTTATTACTCAGGAGACATCCATAGATGCAAATCACGAAAGAGATACTCAATATAACGAGCTTGAATGAGCAGAGGAGGACCATGGCCTGCATGTCATCAGCGAAGAGCGATTGGTAATAAAAAGAAGTAGCGATAATGTAAACCTTATATTACATACATTACCTAACTTAATCTTTTTGTATACTTCACCATATAGCCACATCATACAACCATTGACCTGGTCCTTGTCTTTATTTCAACTGCTCCATCCTATCTTGCTTTAACTCACACGAGAACCTATTTATTTCAGGCGTGCTCTGAATGAGGAGATGCCTCAGTACTACGTGGAAGGAACGGGACTGGAGAAGCAGCAATCGCATCTCGTCGGAACTCATGTTCATCTACACGAGTCGTCGTCCACAGTCACCGGTTCCACTGGTACCGCTGCTGGTTACGCCGGCTTCATCAACCCTGGTCATCTGCCGAGTGACCCCCACGGATCTCTGCGCCTCTCATCCTACGCCCACATACGAGACCCCCTCCAGAAACCGTTGCCTTTCCGAGGGCGATTCGACAGGGATCCGTTGACAGCAGACAACGTCCGTCTCGGTCGCCCAACATTTGCTGCAGGGGTTGGACCCGGGGCGAGTCCGTGCTGTGGCGGGGGTGGATCTAAGGCTGCGGGGCTCACCCTGCACGGACGGTTATACGATACTCCGGTGCTTGAGGACAGTGGACACCAGAGCAAGACGTCGACGGGGTCCTACAGCAGCGAGGTCGCTGTCTACAACGAAGTAGCAACCCCGGAATGATTATAAGCGGACGATTTACAGGTTTACAATAGCTTTTACATGGGAACGAAGCTTAAACAATAGAAACAACCTGCATTCAAAATTATCTGCGTACGCCATTGGTGTCTATTCGTAGTTAAATCAGGCGAGGCGTCCTTGGTAACGGTGACAGACACATCTTGAGAGCCGAGCTAGTCCATTAGTGTACAGGTTGATGCTGAATCACATGCGTTCAAACTCAAATAATAGTAAAACAAACCCGGCCAGTCACTGGACATACATTTGAAAATAATTATGGAATAAGTAAATATAACTGACTGCGATGAAATGTAACTGCACGCAGTCAGAGATTCTTTGAGAACAACCGTTGATGATGTTGCAATACAAGTTGATGATGTTGCAATACAAGTTGAGGATGTTGCAATACAAGTTGATGATGTTGCAATACAAGTTGATGATGTTGCAATACACGTTGATGATGTTGCAATACAAGTTGATGATGTTGCAATTCAAGTTCGCCTATCAAACCCACATGTGAGAACAAAGTCTTCCTCTTGTCCTGTTTGCATTTGTAGTCGATGTATTCTGAAACCATTCGCATGCACACATTCTTTCCCCCGTAGGCCTATACCTGTCTCAAGACTTCTGAATTTCAACTCTATATTGGACAAAAACTACCTATTGACATTAATTTTAGCCATCGATTACATCTTTCCTCTGAGCGCCTTATATGAACAGATCATATATCAACTTAACTATCAGATGCCACTGTGACTCTGCCATTGTTTGCACTATGACAGTGCCAGTCCCAAGCCTGCATAAAAGAGGAGGGTGACGCTAATGATCTTTGTTATCACACAATGCGATTAAACTGAGGCTATACTATTGCTTTAAGATGCAGATAAAGTGCGGCATATGGGTTAGGTCCTATACCATACTATCTATTTACAACAAATTGCAGCGGATACAATAAACAGAGCGTTATCGGAGCTTCATATATTTAGCAGCGTGTAAATTGAGCAAAGTGGAGCGTTTTTTACACTTTTGAACTATTGTCACAGGACTGTATAGTGTATACGCCTATAAATAGGACCTACCTGCGACGATTCCGTTAATTAGAATACCATACCTTCTGAGCTAAGCCGGTTCTCAGCATTTTTACCACCCTGCACACGAGTATTAAAGCAAATTGGAAATCATAATAGAAAAGTATTCTGGTATTGGAGTTAACAGACCTTAGTAACATTACCAACGTAGGTCTACCTATAGCCAGCCTACATTGGTTAGAGCTCATGTGCCATGCTCCTCGTCTGTGCTTAGCCTAACTGGAATGGCACCCATTCAAGTGTACCGCGGTGGTGAACACGGGTGAAGGACCACACTTGATAAATAATTAATTATTCATCGCTAAATGCTTCATGTCATCATATGCCTCATATGCCAGGCTGCAGGGTCGAGATTATGAGTCGTTATAGAAAGTGTTTTCATCTACCTACAAGTCCTACATGTGTCTACCTTAATTCGTGTCAATATAAAAACGTTCTCCTTTCTGATCACCGTCTAAGTCTTCACTTCCATCTGAGACAACAATGGGTCATTTAATATTATTTGTCTCCAAGTATTTTGTAGGTCTATGATTATTGTTCTTCAACGCTTATTATTGAATTGGATTCGCAATAAGAACTAGAGGCGATGACGTAATTGTGCAGCTGGGCGTAGCTTTGGAAATGTTCGATAACAAATTACAAATTTACAATTATTAGTAAAGTCAGCAACAACAACACCAACAACAACATAATATAGATATGCATCATCATTTTTGCGCAGCAGTGGCGCCACCAATCGAGTTAAACAGAAAATCCTTCACGTGAGATGATTAATGTCAGAATTTCATTCAAGGTGCACATGAATTCTGGAATTTTATTAAATTTAAGGAAATTTATGGCAACTCGTCGCCATGTTGTTATACCTATAGTATGCTTTTAAATAGTCAATCACAGTTATATAATGCGACTGCATTATGAACTAGAGACCGTCCAGTTTGCCAAACAAATCTTCTGATTTAGAGTCTACATCGAACAGAGGAACGTGGTGGTGCAGCGGTATGTTCTGCGCATTGTAACCGAAAGGTGCAGGTTCGAATCTACCTCAAGTCACTGCGTAGTGACCGTGGACAAGTTGCTCACCCATAGTTGTCTGTGAGGATGGCAATGGGAACCACCTTACTCAACTCATCCCAGGGGCATAAAAGCTAATGAACCTGCCTTCAACTCCGACACTGGTTGCTCTCTGCCAGTGCCAGTCTCAAGCCTGGATAAAGGAAGAGGGCGACACTAATCATCTTTGATATGGCAGTGTCATTAAACATGTAATGTAACAAGCTAAGCCTTCGGTAACTCCTCCTCCTCCTCCTCCTCCTCCTCCTCCTCCTCCTCCTCCTCCTCATCATCATCATCATAATTATCATCATCATAATTATCATCATCATCAGAGCAGAGCATCACGTATTTTTACAAGAGACGTAATCTATGTTGTTGTTATTAAGTAACCGATAATCACAAATCACGTTGTCTGCGATCAGCCTTCGATTGATTTTCTGATATGAAGATCGATACTTCAGAAGGCATCGATCCTGTTTGGAATGTTGAACGTTATTGAACTGGCGCTTCTCGACGAAATGTTGCTTGCTGAACGAACGAACGATTCCGATTGGCTGCACAGACCGGAAGCAGTAGTTGTAGTATTCGATTGTTCGTTGTGATTGGTCAGCAATGAATTGGGGGCGGGGTCATCGCTGTCAATCGACGACTGTTTAATGTCTAGGAAGGAGGAGAGACTCTTCTCCTCCTTGGAAGGGGATTCGAATCCAGTCTCCACAGCCGTCTGAGGGCAATCAACATAAACCGCGGCGTCCATAGTTCGATTTTTCGTTCGGTGAGGACAGATGTACTGCGAGTGAATGTAGCGCATGCGCACTTCGTCCTCGCTGTCGCCTGGTTTCGGCAACCGGAAGAAGCGAGTTGCGCATGCGCGTCTCTTGGTTGTGTTGTAGGTCGCCGTCACCGAAGCCTGCTTGCGGTTGTCGTTGTTGACGGTGAAATGGTTCTCTCGATTCTTCATACATCTAGATGAAATCAGATTGTCATTGTCATTGTCATTGTCATTGTCATTGCCATTGTCATTGTCAATCCATGAATCAGTCAATTCGGAATATGCAGATGATATGAATCAGCGCTCGTGAATAAGCTGGCGCCCCGCACTTGGCTTTCGAGTATAGCGCTTGAGAAATTTCGAGTTTACGATTACGATATGAGTATATCATGTATAATTGTATATGGTGGTTTTAACACAGTTCTCAAGTCTCCTGAACCACCGTAAACCCTGCTATATTATGTTAGTTATATATGACATACAATGTGCGTGTGTGTGCGTGTGTGTGTGCGTGTGTGTGCGTGTGTGTGTGCGTGTGTGTTCTCTAGTTTTTAGCTGCTGTTACAAATAAGCAAGTAAAGCAACTTGTAGCATGTGACCTCAATGCGATGATGAATCGCCGATGCAGACTAACACAACTTCAGTTGTGATAAGTAGCAGCGTGTAATCTAGTCCACCCCCTCTGGGGAAATCGAGTTTTTTTAGGGGAATCGAGCGGGCGGTGGAAGATCGTTGAGGCATGTATCGCCAAGCAGGGGAAGGGGTTTGAGGCGGCGAGAGCCCATCTCCACCAGAAATGCTTTTGAATTTACATATTTCTATGGCAGCAGTGTTAAGCTGGCATCTTAGGAGAATTGCTTTACTATTTTCATTAGTCTACAGATAAGAGTGGTCTAAGACTTCAATAAGCATACTAACAGTAGAATGATTTGGGGAGGAGGTCGAGCCCCATGCACACCAGAAATTTGTTTGTATTTCCGCATTACAATGGTAGCATCGCTTGAAAGAAATCGAACAGCAACACTGTTTTGATGCTGATGATTTTGCATAAAACGGATCGAGGGACCATTAGCGGAGCAGATTAGTAAGTGGCAAGATCTTAGTGAAAGTGAACTCTACAGTCTCATATTGTTTCAAACTTTCTTGCCCTTGATTATTCTATTCTTCTGTATCTTGTTTCATTTATCGTTCGTTAAATTCAGTATTCATGTTATTATCTTCAGTCTTCCTCCATTTTTCTTTCTCTTTCCCTAAAGCAATTTCTTCCACGATGGATTAGGTTTCTTCATCTGATCATTCACGATCTACTTCCTCTTCTTCCTGCTATTTCTTTCGCAACATCTTCCACTTGCTCTCTTCTCATTACTCTTCACCTCGTGGTCTATTAAGTATTAACTCGCCAATTGTCCTGCTCCTTGCAGCATTTACACCTTCTGCCATGTTGCTCGTCTGTTGTTCCGTATTAATTGTTCAGTATTCCCTCTGTGTAGTTACTCATTATTCGCCTCTTAATGTCGTCTCTATTCTCTTTCTCGCCCCTCCTCTACTCTTCCCTTCTCCTCACTGTCATTTCTGGAACAGTCGATCAGAAGTGCTCTTGCCGCAGTGGAAGTACAAGCGATGGTGCAGTGGTGGTGCTCGCGGTGGTGCTAATGAATGCGGTGCCAGTGGTGGTAATAGTTGTAGTGCCAGCGGTGGTGCCAGTGGTGGTGATAGTGGTGGTACCAGTGATGGTGCCAATGGAGGTGGAGTCTCAGTGAGGTGGTGCCAGTGGTGTGGTGCCAGTGATGGTACTAGTGATGGTGCAGTAGTGGTGGAGTCAGTGGTGTGTTGCCAGCGGTGGTGTCCGGGGTGGTTGGTTCTGCGTTGATTGATTGCCTACCTGTGTTGCAGTGAATAGAGAGCAACGAGAAGACAGATTCCAACGACAACTCCGACCGTCACTCCGATCGCCAATGCCGTCCACATGCCGACCGAATGCAGACCAGCTGCAATCACATAACAGACGACCATCTACATGTACATGTATACTCCCCTTCACCATTCTCCATTCTATCTGTGTGTGTGTGTGTGTGTGTCTGTCTCTATGTCTGTCTGAGTGTTCGTCTGTCTGTCTGTCTGTATGTATGTCTGTCTGTCTACTAGCCCTTTCTCTGATCTGTTTCCACCCTGTTTTCTTGTCTGTCTGTCTGTCTGTCTGTCTATCTGTCTGCCTGTCTGTCTGTCTGTCTGTCGGTCTGACCATGCCTCTGGTCTGACTAATTTCCTTCTTGTCATCGTACTTCGTGTTTATGATCTGCCCTTCCATCTATATGCACTCTTTTCATGCCCGCATTTCACCACCGCAGCCATCAGACCTCAACCTCGTTTGTTGCTGTCCTCTTGTTCTCCGTCTGCTTTCCTAATCCTTCTCTACCTCTGTGTCTTTGTCTCTGTCCGTGTCACTGTCTCTTTCTAAAAATGTCTCCGTTCTACCGCACCCCTCGTTTCTCCCTAACCCTGACTACTTCTATTTTTATCTTTTTTTTATCACGTTCTCTACATGTATATCCCCATCTATCTCTTTCTCTGTATCTAATCTATATCTCTCTACATCCCTCTGTCTCTCTCCCCATTGTCTTCTGCTTGCATGTGTGCCTGCACTTCTGCGCCTCACTTGCATCCTGCCACTGTCCGTCCCAGCGCCATCTTTCTCGTCCGGTCAATTAGTCCGGGGAGTGGCTGAACGCCTGCCTGATCACAAGACAAATACATCGCATGGCGTCTGGTCGCTAAGCTTCAACGCTTCTGCTGGACACCGATCGCCTTAGGAACCCATGATAGATGGATACACGGGATAAGACACGAAGGGACACGAAGGGACAGTCCTATGACGTAAGTGTAGGACAGAACTGAAATTAATATGGCATTTTATATCACATGACGCGATTTCATATGAATTGATGTGCATGGTATGCTCCACGCTTTATCTGATCATGATATCGCTTAACACGTGATATGATTTTATATGATAGTGTATGGGAATATAAGAATGAACAGGATTGGACTGCCTATTTATTCTTATATAGTTCTATGCCACCATAGATTTATCCAAACACTCAAGTAGCTCCTTATATATATATATATATATATATATATATATATATGCATGCAGGCTATGTAATGTATATGAAGAAAATAATATCCAACACAAGTGGTGTACAAATGCTGAATGCCGGATGTACGTATACAACATATCATTTGTTTGCTTCAACCGTCGAAGTGAGTAGCAAACATTGTCGCATTCACTGCATCGTAGAGATGAAGACATGTCGGTCCTTAATGCACGTGAATGCGATGAATTGGAATCCATCGAATCGTCCATCACTTTCAATCCGATGAATCTCATGACTCCGTGTCGGAATGCCGCGTCTCAAAGAGGAAGAATGTGGGCGGATTGGCATTATAAGAAGACACATGTTTCCTGACCTGCAGCGATTTCTATAGGGACACTAATGTATTCTGCTCGCTCTTATAAGTGTCATCTTAGGCGGGATATAAAAGCCGGACGTTTCAGCCGAGAAAATAACTCCACCACTGTTCGTCGTATACTCTGCCAGTGCCAGTCCCAAGCCTAAATAAAGGAGGAGGGCGACACTAATTATCTTTGATATGACAGTGTCGTTAAACATGTAACAAGCAGCCAGAAAAATACCATTCAATTACTGTGTTATTATATTCTTTACGAGAGGAATTAATGTTGAGGCTGTTTTGTTCATGTCAAGACATGAAGTAGAGCGGATGCTGAAAGCAGTTGCCCTAGAACCTGGAATGGGCTCCCTGTTTCTCTTCGCCTGGTGCTTAGACGTCACACCACTATGTTTCTTTCTCACTTAAAAACTGCCTTATTTAGCCGTTGTTGGACTGGGAGCGCTTCTGAGTAGATTATACCTTGAAGGTGCGCTATATAAAAGGTCAATAATAATAATGAAGAGGAATAGCAAAAATTATGCGGGTGCCCATGTTTTGATAGATTGCATATCTGTGTTGCAGTGAATAATCATAGAGAGCGACGAGAAGATAATTATATGTGGCAACCACGAGTAAGAATTAAGTCCTTGCGACTTCGTCTTCTCAACCAAGCCCTGCAGGAACTGTTAGATATATCTTCGTTTATTATCAATCGGGATGACAAGCCACAACCCGTTGGCCAGTACTTTTCCTCGCCGTCTGTTCTTCTATTCGACAGTGTCAGGGTGAGAATGGAGTGTTTGAGGGGTCAGTGTGACACTCATCATTTCTGCATTGGTTAGGCTATAGGTGGCAGATGGAGCATAATCTGCTCTGGCGATGTCTAACGCCTGACCTATTGGGTCATTCATTCATTCATTCATTCATTCATTCAATTCGAGAATTTGTACAGCTCACCTTCAAAAAGCTCACGCAGAAGCACTCCCAGTCCAACCACTGTGAAACAAATAAGTCTTACGGAGTCTGTAAAACGCTAATGGGTTATTTCTGGTTGACGGGGGTTGGAAGATCAAGCGCGCTGACCAATGGACCATCGCGCATGCGCCATCAGTTGACGTATTAAAAGATTAAGATGATGATATTGTGATGATGATCTTACTTGGGAATAGATTCTGTGATGAGTCTTCAGTCGACACAGTGTCCGTCTTCGTCAGAAAATCTGAAAAGTCATCTGTGCAAATTTCAGACATCACAGGATGGTAATATTAATTGCAAATTTCTATAGCGCCAATTCACCAGAATCACTCCACTGCTCGTCTTATCATTTTTAAAGTTTTTATTTATTTATTAGAGTTTTGGTTTACGGGCAGTTACGCTTCGCCAGGGACCCCCTGCCTTACTACAGGGGATTTACAGGGGTCAGCTCATGCCAGAGGCCCAGTAGGGCAATACTCAGGGACTATAGTTACTGACCATCATTGTTACTGGAACCTAGTCAGTAATAATATTACCAGGTAGCCTATATTGCTTCACTTCGATTTTAGTGAAGATGTCGAAACGTATTACTGCTTCAAATTTCTACTGACACTTATATAGAGTCGGTCGACCGCATTAAAAAAGTGTGCAACGAGATCATCAAATTGATCAGTGTCTAGCGAAATATTACGGCAGCCAGAAACTTGACTTTAACCTATTCGTGACTTTCAATTTTGTCTAATTAACGCGATATATATATATATATATATATATATACAATTTACGCGGAGCACAGAGCATATTATTATAGGCCTACCAAAGCTAAAAGTCTATAGATATAGATCTATATCGTGTGTTAAAATTGCGTGATGCTGGCGCCATTAGACCTAGCGGCGTATTGTGGAAAGTCGTCCGTCGTCATTAGCAACCATTATTGCTTTTTCGATTTCAACGACGAAGGCGTTGAATAATAATTAGTTTAATGCAATTATTACTGACTGCGTAAAGTAAGGCATTACGGTATTATATCCTATAATATTACATGCGTGTTTTCTTTTTGAAACTGTGCACAGGGAGCGGTGTAATTGCAGTATCGGGGGACCGTGTGTGTCGGTTAGGGTCAGGTCAGGCGTCGTGAGGGTCGGTTAGGGTTAGTGCTAGGTTTAGCAACAAAAAAGTTCATAAAAGTTTATAAAGTTCATTACCGAGGGGACCGGTAGCGCAATGGATAACACGCTGGCCTATACATGTAGAGTGCGAGAGGTAGCGAGTTCGAGCACCCGTTGGGCGGATATGCTTTGTAGGCTGCTATTAGCGCCGTGCAATTGCAAAGCTGTCTGTTCTGTTAGTAGTTAAGTTTAATTAAGATTACTGCATAACTTGTAAATGTAAAGCGCAGTGCGTTTGCAGGCGTTGAATTAAAGAAAAGATTATTTTATTTATTTATATTTAGTGTCGTCATTAGATACTATATAGTAGGCTATATACTATACTAAGATATTGTGTATGCTTTGGTCCCCGATACTGCGTTTTCACCCAGGGAGCAACACTGTGACTGCATGCTCAATTTCTTTTTTCCGCATTCTTTCTTCGTCTTATCGGAATATTGATCTTCCGGTGGAAATGATCGGACGCTCGAGATAACACAGGGACGTTGAAGATATAATCAACATCATGGCTAGCCATCAACTGTGAATTGCAACTTCATTTAAAAAAACTTGCATGTCACAGTGCATATAATTTTATGTGAATATCTAGACCTGTGTATGCAAATTGTATCGCATCGCATTTACCTATATATTTAGTAAATAACCTATTAGAATGGGAGAGGTACGGTAGTATAGTGTAACCGCATAGTCCCAGCTACTAGCAAATATCATCTTAGGCAAGGCTAAACTGCAAAGCGCCATGAATTTCATCATTACTTCAGCAACTGCGTTAAAGTTTTTGAGACGCTTCTACAACCAAAAAGTTATAAGATGCACGGACACCGTATATTTTTTTAAGCGTCACTCGCGTCTTTCACACAACATTATAATCCAGAGCATAATAACAGCAATGAGAACCGTTTGACTTGTTCCATCTTGATGGATGAGCTCAGCAGGTTGGATTAAGTTTTCGTTTATTAGTTCGATGCATTGGTTTTTATCCTATTCGTAACCCGAGATTCAATATAATATCAAAGCCGATGTATCTTGAGGCATGCAGGCTTTACCGAGCTTTAATTGAAACTTGCTCGTCTTCTATGGAATCTATGCCACATGTACTCATGGATGACATTTTGGCTGCTTCTTGCTGCCTAATGAAAACGAAGTGGCGCCGGTCCGAAGGAATTCGCAGAACGAAGAAATCTAGTTGAGGCGAATGTCGTCGGCCGTGGGTTTAGCTGTCGACAAGACGGTTGAAGTGTAGATCCACGAGGTTTATCGTCAATTAGAATAAACGACGACGGCGGCGACCGACATTTCTCCACTCAGTCAATCAGTCAATCAGTCAATCAGAGGAGCTGTTCATCGGGCTTCGAAGGCGACATGTTCGGCTGGAGAGAGTGAGCAAGGATGGAGGAAATTGGCTGTCGACCACGATGAAGGAGGACTGGCAAGAATTTTAGAAGTGAAGAGGGAAGAGTGAGTGCACCGGAGCATAAGTAAGACGAGTAATATGGAAAAGCTATAGGCCTATATAGACCTCTATATAAATTTTATAGACTATATATAAAGAATAATGCATCAAATATATATATATGCATTATGTTTATTCAAGAAAATTAAGTTGACATACCGCAACTGCTATATATGAAGAGAAGAGAAGGTGAACTGGGTGTAAGATAAAGTCTGGACGCGTGGCAGATTTCCTAGCGTTATGCTATTATGAAAATGATTCGACTGCCCGGTTAACTTTCTGCACTAAGCTGGGTAAGAATCAGCGTCACAATTGCAGCATTAATGAACATGTATTACCGGTGAAATCGTATCTAAGCAGAACGTAGGCTACTAAAAAAAATCATGAAAACTGAAGACAGGAGAGCAGAGGGTTGCGAAAGAAACCTAAAATATTTTTCAGGTCAGCACAGATTAAGTCAACGTGGAAATGCATTCCCTGACACATTTCTTAAGGCTCTGAAATCACTTAATACCCAATTTAACCTCCGTATAAACCTGTAGGCTACTAATCTGATTTCTGCTGCATCGTGTTCTGATAAAGACGTACACTTCCGGGATCACCGGCGCCAACACTTTTCATCGTCTCTTCCCCCCTCCCCTGTTCGACTAATTTCCTAATTTCCTAAGTCCACCGAGAATGCATTAGTAAGACGCTGACCCTGATTCAGCTGCCCTCCTCCTCCTCCGCCGACGCACTCTCCTATCACCCCGACCCACTCGTTGTTCCGACACAGCAGGTTCCACGACAGACGAAGTCCAGTGCATCCGACGAACGCCCGGTCTCCGCTGCGAGTCAAGTAGGCGCCCGTGGGCATCTTCGGTTCTCTACAGCCGATCACTGAAAGACAGCAACACGCACAGCAACTGAAACGCCGAAACGACATAACTCAAACACAGTAAGAAGCATGGGCGGAGTTTATCAGTGACTAGGGGGCTAAGCCCCAAGAAGACTCAGAGTCATTTTTACCGTGTAATTGGTATCTTTTCTCGGGCCTACCACCCCCCAAAGAAGGGAAAATTAGTATTTATTTTTCGGCGAGATTTCAGACCGACGACTAAAACAATCATCAACTTTTGGCCCGTGAAAGTATGTCTCAGTCCCAAAAAATTTAGCCTCTCCAAGAACGGAAACCAAACTCCGCCTATGGTAAGAAGACAACCAGCATAACATATAGCAACGCACTGTCGCTGAAACATTGAAATAATATACGACCAATGAAACAACAAGTCGGCGCAACAGCTATACACAATAATACACATGTCACGAGATGTGTGTGTAAATAACTCCACAAAAGAAGGAAAAGTACAACAATAACACCACCACCACCAGCAGCAGCAGCAGCAGTAATACAATGTTCTTTTTGTGTCATAGTAAAAGCCGTGGACGCCGTCGAAAGCTTTTTTCCGCAGACGTCTCCGTCAAGTATCACGGATTTCTTCTAAAAGCTTGTTTCTTGGACTCTGTTTGCCCGGGCTAATGGATGTCGGGCCATTCCAGACAAAATCGATAATGCGACCGACCGACGACAGACCTTGCTAACTACACAGTCGTGCACGCTGCAGACCGCGCATTGTTGAGATTAGGCACCGAATGATGTGAATATATCCGTCGCTGTGATCCGTTAAATAGAGGAACAAGCAGGAACCAGTCTATAATTATATATCAGATACCGTTGCATGGTTTGCTGTTGAGTTACGTCTATAACTCTATATGATCATCTGATGAATGATACGATTCCGAAACAGGTTATTGCATAGAATAAAAGAAGTCTGGAATATCGGCCTCGATCATCACCTGCAATTAATCGTTTAATTAATCGTTTCCTTATTAACGATTATTAACGAATTAATTGCTATCTGTTTGCGCAAAGTGTTCAATATTCTTGTTAAAAATCGACAGACGCTTTCTTGTATATAGGAAGCCACAGTTTTGGTTTCATGATATTTATACATCCATACAAACTGCTTTCATACCCTTAAATCATAAATAGCCTACCATCAGCTATACCAAAAGCTGGTGAATTACTTACATGGCCTGCTTGACACTCCGACCATTGTGGTGCGAGACTACATGGTTATTTGTTAAGCCCACTTACGACAGTCGATTTATCGATAATTGCCTGATAAACTCGTATGCATGCAGAGGCGCCCTTGTAAAGGCATGTGCTGTGTTACGGCGCCATAGAAATATGGTCGTCATTATTATTATTATTATAATTATATTGTAGATCGGAATCACCAAACTCTATACTTATGTTTGGAATAAATAGAATTAGGCTAAGAAAAAAAATTTGACGATGTGATTTGTCGTAAACCAAATTCTTGTAGACCGTCCTCCATGACTTTTATGAAGATACTGGACGGAAGTACACACCGCGTTGAAAGGAGATTAAGATAAAAATCGAAAATTCAGACAACGGTGGAAACTCTTCCGTTATCTGGTTGCATAAAGATTGCGGAAAGCACGGTGGAACTTGTTCGATTGGTCACATATCTTTCGTCGAGGGTGATGCCGGCATCAAGCAAATATGTACGAATAACCTTTGATCGTGGTTTTATAGACCTGCTTGGAATAGACCTACGACTGAACACAAAGATACTTCCAAACTGCCGGAGCTACAGCTGAAATTTTACCTCTACCATTGCCGTTAAAGTAGAAACCAAAGATGCCTTCCAATAATGCCAGCGTCTGAAGAGAATTCTGCGACCGTCATAATAATATACTGCAACTGCGCACATGAATAATGCAGCAGACTTCACACACCCGGGACAGTCTCAGCGTGAATCTAGAGGACTTATATAGATGCGTGGACACATCTTACAACGGTAGACATAGCCTACATGTAGAGTGTACCGAGTCTTGAGCTCCGGAACTCAATAAGCTGAAAGAAGTCAGTCTATAACGGGCAAAGCAAGCATTGACCCGGGCGACGAAGGCGCGTATCTTTTCGACTGGCGCAGACCAGGTTTTGAGAGATACAAAAGCGCCATGTCAGACCTGGAAAGCCCTACATGAGAAAATATACATGTACATAATCATCTCGTACAATGTAGCTATACGCACAGCTCAGAGGTGACACCAAAGGCGGTGACGAATTGCGAAGACCAGCAGAGCCGACAGAAGCGGCGCCGATAGGAGGAGGGTGAGGCAGCTCAATGATGGTGAAAGACGATGAAGATGAATACGTCCCACGGGAAAATTAGATAAATTCCTAGAAGTTATTAATTATTTAAGTGAATCGATAATCTCGCGTTAGAATGTGTCTCGTGCGATCACACTCTCTCTCATCCAGGAGTCACTCGTCACTACACAGTCAACTGAAAATTGCGCCCGACCATGGAAAGCGTCATATGACTCTCATCGCTGATGATGATGATGATGATGATGATGATGATGATGATGATGATGATGATGATGATGATGATGATGATGACGATGATGATGACGATGATGATGATGGCGACGACGACGACGATGATGATGATGATGATAATAATAATGACAATAATAGTTGCAATGATTATAATAGTGTAGTAGTAGTGTAGTAGTAGTAGTAGCAGCAGCAGCAGCAGCAGCAGCAGCAGCAGCAGCAGCAGCAGCAGCAGCAGCAGCAGCAGCAGCAGCAGTAGTAGTAGTAGGTGCAGCAGCAGCAGTAATAACGCCTTTCCTTGATGATTCAGAGTTTCAACACAGTGGTCCTCAGGGTGGCCTACGTTTATCAACTTAGACCGTAGCGAATAAGGTCCATTCCAGATAAATCTGTGCATGTAAATAATGCTTTTAAAGTCTTTGAGAAAGTTTGAAAAATGGTAATAAAAATATTCGTTTATTAATTTAAATTGACCAGAACGCAGAATGATATCGAAGTAACAGGTCACAATATCGGTTTAGAGCCAAATCTAACTGTATGGCAGCATGCAAGACGTTCATCTGTCCTCTGCTCATTCTACATTCACCCCTAGCGAATGAAGGCTGAGTTAACCTTACAGTGCTAACGAATATCGAACTCGCGTCCTTCTGATATTTGTACCAACGTGCTACCATCTAACCAACCCACTGGCATGGAAAAACGTCGGCATTTATCCACGCTCTGCACCTCAAAGTCCTTGTTTCCTATAAACGGAATTCTCAACAATATCTTCACTATATTAGAGTCCTTTACAACCTACCGACATAAAAAAAACAGAGAATCTTCATGTTTAGCAAATCAAAACCTGACACTATGATGATAATTTTCGCTAATCAAGACTTCTTTTAAACAACAAGCATCTCATTCATTTTATTAGTAGGCCGACACATTTGACATAAAAAATAGGACATCATGTCATGCTTAATTTGTAAGTAAGCACCAATAATCACAGCGATACCATGACATTGAGCAACCTTCCTGGGGATAATGCTTTTGAAAGGAGGATGTACCTGTATGTCGTAATTGACAAGGTAATACGATCAGCAACGATAATGACGATAATCAAGATAACGACGCTAATTTACCTTCGTATTTGAGGATGTACTTTGAGCTTCCGTTGACGTCTCGCCGGAAAGCAGACGACAACGAGACCGTTAGTCTGTCTCCCTGCGACGCATAAATCGAGGCCACTCGATTGACCGTGTGGCAGATCATCTTCTCGATCGTGGCGCCATCTTCCAGCGTCTCCCTCACGGTTGCTATGGCATCGACGGCGGCGCAATGTTGCCTACTTCCGGTGCGGGTGGTGGAGAGATCCACGCCCGCAGCGGAAGCGTTGCCGAAGCCGACGGTGTTGAGGTTGAACAGTGTGAGGTTAATACGCTGTCCGGGACTGGCCCGGATCCTCCACGGGCAACTCTCGGATCCTATCGCCATTGCAAACGTATGGTAGGTTGTAAGGTAGCCGAGGAGCTCAGTGGCCAGGGCGTATCTATCCTCCAAACATTGCTGTGACGAACCAATCTCTGCTAAATGACGAAGCAAAACGAACAGACAGATACCGGGTAACATTCTTGAGTTGATAGGAAATCGTACGAAACATCATTGCATTGTTCGATGCATGCGCATTCATTGACCAATAATGTCTTGTTTTGTATGTAATAATAATAATAACGACAATTTATATGGCGCCGTAACGCGGCCATACCGCCAGGGCGCCTATAAACACCAAATCGAATATAGCCTACGCATACACTGTGAATAACATCGTGGATATTTTGATTGACGTATCTTATCCTTGCATGGTGTGAAACATATCGCCAAACTAGAAACCAGGTCTAGGCTGTTCCAGATACTTGGTCTAAGCTGTTTCGGTTCCTTAGTCTAGTCTGTTTCAGATATTTGGTCTATAGACTGTTTCAGATACTGTAGATTTGCTGTCTCAGATACTTGGTCTAGGCTAATTCGGATACTTGAAATATGCTGTATCGAATAATTGGTTGATGCTGCTTCAGATACTTGGTCTATAGGCTGTTTCAGATGCTTGGTTGTACTGTTTCAGACACATAATGTGTGCTGTTTCAGACACTTGGTTTAAACTGTATTAGCCTTTTAGGTACTTGGTCTATGCTGTATCAGAGACCTGGCGTGGACATTTTCGGATATTTGGGTTTTCAGATACGTGATATGTGCTGCTTCAGATAATTTGCGTTTGCTGCATCTTTCAGATAGCCTACTCGTTCTAAGCTGTTTTAGATATCAGTTCTACACTGTTCCAAATACTAGGTCCATACTGTTTCAGATACTAGGTCTATACTGTTTCAGATACCTGGCACGGGCTGCTTTAGACACTTGATATGGATTTCTAATGTTTGCCATCACTATAATTAAATTTAATCTGAGATCACACACTCATGTAATTCTGAAACGCCTTTAGAAGTAACGTTGGCACTTTCTCAAGACATAATATACCAAGAAGGACCGTTACCTTTGAATACAAACAGTCATTACAGCACGCACAAAATATAGGATACAAGAGCGATAAGTGGGTCAGCAATTCAATAAGCCTAGAGCGCCCGGCCACTATGTCATTCGTATTCACATTGCGTGTCTGTTTGGCTGAGCAGAGTCACAGTGTAGGCGAATGCTTCACCCTGCAAGACGGACAGTATGCACGTACAGAGGGCCTCAAGCAGGTCCATGATTGATGACAAGTCACCACGGCGATGACATAAAAATACAATATATTATCAAAATACCAATTAGTCCGTTTGACATGTTTTCACGCTTCATTGGGCAAACAATATTATTAAAAGGCGTGCAAAAAATTAATTCAGTCTCACACGCGTATGAACGATTGCAGTAAGCAAGAGAAGCAATGGCGCAACACTCGGAGTTGTTGTAGCTCGATAACAGGTTTTGATTCTGACACCGTTGAACAAATTCTTCATTTCAAAGTAATATAACAATTCGGTAATTATATAGCTCAGTCGAATTTGCATTGATTCGCTGCTACAAATTAATAGCTGTGTTTTCGAACGTCCATGTTGTACTGGGTTGCTAAACTAGCCCGTATAGGCAAAGAGACAAATTCAACATTATTGTTTAGTGTTTATAAAAAACAGCAATTAGACTCGTGTGTAGGGCAACCATTTTTACACATCTTCAATACGTTATTGGCAGTCAATACCGCGACGTATACGGGTCTATAGCTGTTGCATTGTGAAACTTTGGGCTGACAATTATTAAATTACATAAAGGGCTAATCAATTATTAGGCTATTATCAATTAGTAGGCCTAGCACCTGGAGCGGTTATAGCGCTGATGTTTAGCGCTCAGGGTATAAAATGAGAGCGCACCAAAGCCATGAAAGCCATCATCTCAGCAACATCCATTATTATTTCAGAGGTCGATTGTTATCCACACCGTAATAATAGACGATAATTAATTATGTAACAGTTTTAAAGTACCTTGCAAGCCCAGTATAAAATGGACAACATTTTGGAAAGACCTTGCCACTCTACCACGAAGGAATGTAATACAAAAGGGTCATTCTACAGAGCTTCTGCATGCAGGGGCTTCTATCCCTATAGGCCTACATGGCGGGCGCAGCCTGCACCCAGTGAAAAATAGGGGGAATCAGAAGACAGTCAAAATTCACGTCGGTTGGGGGGGAAGGTCGGACATGGAGGGCAGCGTTCAATCTAGGTATCACTAGGAGGAAGATTCCCCCCAGAAAATACTTCCCTTTCATATAAATTTGGACAAAATGGCAGGCCTAATAGTTTTTAGCAAAATGTATAAACTTTATACACTTTGAGTTTTTAGTTAGGTTATACTATCTGCATTTTTGAATTACATGAACTGCTATAACAGCTATAATATACCATAATAAAAATTTCCTATTACATGATTATAGTTATGTTTTTACTATTTAAATAAATAATACAATGATATTAAAATTGAAAAAATAATATTAATACAAATACTATTTTGCACAACTAAATGGCTTCTTTCCAATGTTATCTTTGAAATTTCAGCCAGTCAAATTTGATCCTTGAACACTGAGTAAAGCAACATCATTATTACGTGGGTTTAGAAAGTAGGACCTACATTGTATTTTATTGTATTGCATTGTGCTCTCAAAATTTATGTAACGCCTCTCGAGCGTACACTGATCAGAGGCGCAAATTTGGCAGCAATTCCTCCACTGAAATAGTAGAGTAATTTTGCTAAGAGGACAACTCAAAATGCTGAAATTGCAATGCGGAAATCGCAAAAATTTCTTATGGGGAGGGGCATATTCCCTCCCCATACCATGTCTCTTCTCGGCGCTACACATGCTTCGGCGATCGTCTGCTGGATGCTCGTTTGTCCCCCTCCAAACAAACCTTCATTGCCACACTAGAGGAGGGAATGCGCTAGATTACATTATATTGCATACTTAGAGGAAGGCCGATTCAGAAAACGGGGGAAGAAGATGGATTGCGCCCGGTTGCTTAGGGGGGATAGAAGCCCCTGTCTGCATGTGTGTTTGATTCCTGAATATTTAAACTGCATCGTGTACAGTTCGCTGTGGGACAAGATATTGTTTTAGATTTCCATGATGGCACATCCGCAGTCTGCTGTGAGTAGTGTCTGTAGGTCTAAAAAATTCAACTGTCAATGTAAGTAGTCTACAACTGTCTACCTGTAAACATGTTGGCCTATTTCAGGAGTAGACAGCTTCAGGTTTGAAATTGGTCTAGTAAATGTGACTGGGTCTAACCCCGACCTCTGCATGGACGAAGAGGTCAGCATTGATATTAGCAATGATGGAAACATTGATGTTAGCAATGATGGAAATGAAACCTTTTTTGGCTTCATGACCCCAATCTCCAAGATCGGCTTTTACCTAATTCTACATGCACTCCGGATTTTGCAGACCTACAAGTTGTTCAGCTTGATAAGAGATTTCATCGCCGTATCGGAAAAAATAGGTTCTGTGAATTTAGTTTTGGCAGTTATAGAACACAGTTGCAAGGCTAATATTTTATCTATTGCATTTCCATCCTATTGACTTAGAAGCAAGCCTATACAGAAAGTATGTATGCATGTATGTGCACTTGTTATAGCGCCCCTTAAAGGTTCTACTCAGAAGCGCTCCAGACTCGGCGACTACAGCGCGGGCACTGAATCGGAGTTTCACCGAAGCGCATGAGCAATTGCGAGTGAAGGGCTTGCTCAAGGTCCCTACGCAGGGGCTTGAGATGGATTCGAACCTGCAACCCTTCGGCTGCAAGGCAATGAAGATACCCATTACACCACCGAGCCCCACAAGACCACCGCGCTCCACAACATCAGAAATTGTGACGGTGCAAGACTAGAAAAAGAGCGAGAGATGGAGAGTGCAGAGCTAGAGGTGTCTATCTACTAATACACTCTCTGTGCACAAGTTATATAGAACAGCAGGAATGCAATAGCTCTATCTATACTCTAACTCAGATACATTTGCATGCTGTGACATCCTGATCGCAAGTAATTGGTCTTAATTAATTGTTTGCGTGTCTGAATAAATTACTGAACATCTGAGAATGTCAGACATTAACGCCACTTCTCTTTTTCTTCCACTTCTAATCGCATTCTTTTCCTTAGCTTCTTTTCTCATTCCTTCATTGACATTTTTCTCCCGGTGTTCGCAACACGACAACACAAATGTAATATATAAAAATATAATTACGATGCATACGTAATGTAATAATGATCAAATTCGATGCTGAGTAGCGTTCACTTTTTATATGACGCTTATTCGGTTAACACATCCGTGAAAAAAACTATTCTTTGAAAGCTTTGACGAAGGCTTTTGCTTTCAACTGCAGACGTATGCGCGTGTGCATATTTTCATTTTGAATTATATTCTCGTCTAAGTTGCTCACTTGCATTTCTACTTACACAAGCAAACGATAACCACCACAGGCATGTTTAATATTATAGGGCCTATATGACGTGGATTCGACATTATTCGCTCATGTAGGCCAGACACGCAGATCATGGCAACATAATGAAAATTTAGTTAGTTGCACAGTTAACTAATAGAGCTCAGTGTGTACCGCATAATAATATTATGAGCGCTGTAGGCCTACATGGCCTTAGAGTCTATTTATAATAAATATCTATAAATCAGCAAGCAGTGCCCAGCTTACATTGTAAACTTTGCAAGAACACTTATGCAGCAAGGCTATGGGCTTTGACTCGATATTCAGATCTAACACGAGACCAGCAGATGCTATACTCACCCACGGCTCATGCATTCCAAGTTCATGAAACATAAAATAATGCGATGATCGTAATTACATAAGCTTACCTTTGATACAGACGTATTCTGCTTCCAGGTAGGCCACTAGATCGCCAGGACACGGCAGCAATTTGATGAGGTTGTGTTCCGGAATGGGAACGCGGCAGTACTTCTTTCCAGTACACTGGATGTCCAAGTGACCGGTGACGTCGCTACTGCAGCCGAGGTAGTAGTCGCGTCTCAGGCAACGTCCGATTCCCATTCGACCATACTGAGCGTTCAGCATCAGTATGAAACTCGGTTCAGTGCAGGAGGCTTCAAAGCTCTCGAGAAGACAGACCTCCTTCGAACTGTACACTAAACCGGATAACATACAGAGAGATGTATAAAATCATGCCTTCGAACTGTACACTAAACTGGATGACAAACAGAGATGTATAAGATCATGCCTTCGAACTGTACACTAAACCGGATGACACAGAAAGAGGTATAAGATCACGCCTTCGAACTGTATACTGTATACAGTAAACCGGATGGCACAGAGAGATGTATAAGATCATGCTTTTAAGGTGGATTAGTAGACTAAGAGCTAAATGCAAGACGAAAAGATGACAGCCGTTGCAGGGATCGTTAAAAGACCAAAAGACGGAACCATAAACCGATGCAAGACGATTAAATCAAGAATCGGAAAAGGCCAGCACTAGGCTATATTTAGGCCTACGTATATATAATTATTCAAAATGTATATAGCCTATATGAAGATTTATTCATACTGGTGTGCAACATAATGTGTGTATACAAGTATGTACGTAGGACCCTACATATTTTTATATGTGTGTCAGTGCATAATGTAGCATGAATAATATATTCACATAGATCTAAATTCTCATACACATGCGTTTATTTATGCATGTGTGTGCAGTCTGTATTCTCTTGTGTATGCATTACTGAATGCGTGTTTGTAGATATAGCCTATGTAAGCGGCTGATTAAATTTCCATGTACCCGGATAGAATGTCCCATGGAGTAAAGTTTTGGGATGGGATAATATGTCTTCAGATTACAACATAGTAGGCTTAATTGATCCGTTAAATATCAAACTTGATAGAGTATGGAGTCTTCATAGTAGATAGCCTAGTACTGTAACTGGGAAAAAATTATGTTAATGGTCGAAATAATATTTAAGATTTACTTCACTGAAAGCACTTTTGTTTTCAGTATAGGGTTGAAAGTCTAAAAGTTACTTGAAAGTAACGAAAAGTTTACTCTAATTTCTGCGTTTTCAATTCAAACTAACCATGGCATTTAGTCTATAGATGAGAAGAAACTGTTGATGCTTGAGGTCATAGGGCCTATGTCTATATTTTTTCATGGTTTAACCAACACACACACGCAAATAAGTTGGCGGAAGATTTGTTACAAAACACTGGAACGAACGGAAGGAAGTCTTGTGTCGTGATAAAAGAAATTTGAGCAAATTTAATGCGACTATATCATGCACGAAGTGACTACACGCATACAAACGACTATGTATCGTCGGATGTTTGTGAATGAAACTCTCTGAAATTCAACAGGGTTTCTGCCGAGGCTGCACAAGCAGGAATAAAGAACGAAACAAGTTGAAGAGATGATGCAAATAATGTTCGTAGGGGTATAATTGAAGCTCTAATCGACGTCTTCAATTCCCTGTTCACTTTGGGTGAGGGTTTATATAGATGCTGTTTGTTGGAAATAGTTGGATAACACAACCGAAGTGCAAGAAATGACTAAAAGGATTGCTTTCTTGGAATGCATGCGACACTTCGGCAATGCATTTGTTGACGTTATGCCTTGAAGGCTTATCGAACAAAGAATACGGTAAGCATCTGGAGTTTCCATCTATAGCGCTACCGTAATTGCAGCCCTGTTTTTTACACTCCATGCAGCTTCACAAGAGTTTGACCCTATTTGAAACTATTTTTGAAGACAACTTCATTAGGATTAAATCAAAGCGCTATGTAAATTCGTGATTATTATCATACTCCAGTTACATGCACATCATCAAAACACAGGTGAATCACATCAAAGATTTAACCCTGACTAAATGAATTGAAAAAGGTGAACAATTGACCAAAATTATATCCATCATAATGCATGCAAATGATCATCAACCATGATCGCACACTCGAAGAATTTGTCTTGCTGTTGCTAACAAAATATTATGCAAATAAGCATCAACACGCGACGTTAATTCGAAAGGATTCCTGCATTAATATGAACTCCAATCTTTTAATTAATTACTGCTACAGTCGCACAGCCGTTTGTTTTGAAGTCACCTGTCATCGAAAAGTATACATGTCGCGAACGCACGTGGATAATTTATCGGTTTAATATGATAAAAGAAGGCTTGCAGCAGCAGCGGTGACCAACATCACCAATGGCGCGTACATCACGAGCGACGCATTTTTCATTAGGAAGCGGGGAGAATAAATCTGCTTCAGCGGATGACAGGCGTGGATTAATGCAGATACTACGGTGATCACTGAGAATTGAATGATGGCTTAGCAAAGATGAGAGGAAGGCCAGAAGCGCCTCGATATATCGACGATACATAAAGCTCCCTCTTGCCACGGTGACTATACCGCATGCTGCTGCAGCTGATGCATAAATAGCATCGTAATTGATTTTCAGTTTATGAAAACCATAACCGACATGCCAAGGACTGCGCTTTTTGTGTGCTCCTTAAATACGACCTTTGCCTTTGGCGTCTCGCTGAAAGCCACCATAAACTGCAACGCAGTGCGCTTCTTTGTCGCCAGACGGCGCCAATTTACAACTGATGATGATCCCACCAGGTGGCTCAAAAATCGACAGCGATGGAGCATCTATGACACGTGACTAATTAAGATTCTGTTGGTGACACAGTTTTGAAATAAAACTTTGAACTTGCACATGATTTTTTATAGTATTACGGCTTTCATTTTCGGCTTAAGCTTAATGCTATGAAGGCTCTAACTGAAGATAACTGTAGTCATAACTGTGATAGATAATTATTTTGGGCTTCAAGAACTAAACAGTTTAGCCGGGCTAACCATGATAATGAATATTATAGGTCACGTCAAAATCTGGATTTCGTTTCAGTGAGAGTAATAACCACCATCATCATCATCATAATCATCATCGTCATCGTCATTGTCATCGTCGTCGTCATCGTCATCATCATCATCATCATCATCGTCGTCGTCGTCGTCGTCGTTGTCGTCGTCGTCATCATCAGCAAACAATAACATCATCATCATCACCGTCAGCGTCATCGGCATCATCATCATCATCGACATCGTCATCAAATTAGGTTAATGTTGATGGTCATCAACATCATTACCAGCAGTAGCACATCATATTTATCATTATTTTCATCATCATCGCCATCATGATCATCAGCGTCATCATATTCATCATTGATATAATCCCCACTCCTCCTCCTCCTCATCCTGCTCATTATCATTAATCATCGTCATCATCAATGTCATCATCATCATCATCATCATCGTCGTCGTCGTCATCATCATCATCGTCGTCGTCATCATCAGTATCATCACCTGCACTGCTACTCTTCCTCCTCCTCGTCCAATACACCATCGTCAATATTATCTGCTACTTCTCCTTCCTCCTCCTCCTCCTCCTCCTTCTCCTCCTCCAACATATCATCTTCATCATCAATTTCATCCTCTGCTGTTTGTTGTCCTCTTTTTCCTCATCCTTCAGCGCATCATCATCATCGTCATCATCATCAACATCATCATCATCATCGTCGTCGTCATCGTCATCATCATCATCATCATCATCATCATCATCATCATCATCATCATCATCATCATCATCATCATCATCAACATCATCATCATCATCATCATCAATATCATCAATATCATCATCATCATCATAATCATCATCATAATCATCATCATCATCATCATCATAATCATCATCATAATCATCATCATCATCATCAATATCATGGTCATATAATCGACAGCAACTCCATCAAGAAAACAACGACGAGCGGCAGCAGCAACAAGAAGCAGACGACTCTCCATCGATGCATGATGATCATTGTATTAATTATCTGCTCATCACCGTCTTATATATCACGTGCATAAAAAATTCAGTCGTTGTCGCCAGCGTGTAATACAATCTTCTGCAGCCATCAATGCAGCCCAACCATCAGTAAAACCGTCATCAATAATAGAGCAGAAGCTATCGTTGTAGCACCGCCTGCAGCCTTTTCAACAAGAACACGTCGCCGTTGCTGGGTAGGGAGAGGAGTGCATGGTAGGGAGAGGAGTGCATGGTAGGGAGAGGAGTGCATGGTAGGGAGAGGAGTGCATGGTAGGGAAGAGAATGGGAGGGAAGTGGTAGCGAAGGAAGGAGAAGGTAAGTGAGACTATTGATGATCGGGGTTTCCTAACATCTCTTCCAATCACAATAAAGCATAGCGGTCGTATAATTATTCTACATTAATTGTCAGAGTCACTTAAAAATGGTCTTGAATGTTATTTTCTATTTCGACCTAGCTGGCCCTCATGTGAGAGTATGCATGCATGGATGCTT
Source organism: Lumbricus terrestris (assembly GCA_949752735.1). NCBI lineage: Eukaryota > Metazoa > Annelida > Clitellata > Crassiclitellata > Lumbricidae > Lumbricus > Lumbricus terrestris. The sequence continues at coordinate 75,932,805 of OX457036.1, read as the reverse complement.
GCGTGCGTGCCATGTGAGTGTATGTATGTTTATGTTTATATTAATGTGTGCGCATATATGTAATATGTATGCATAATGTATCTATGCATTGTATGTATACTGCATGTACATATTAATGTGTATATGAATGTATGCGTGCATTTATGCTTTAAAGCAAATCGGTGTAAGCCTAGTGATCGATTGCTGAGAATGTTTGGCCTGTGTCGTTGCGATAATGGATTCACATAATTCAACCCATATATGAAATTTTCTCAGACAATTTAGTAATTAATGATTAAGTTACGGTGAAAAGAACCACAATGACAGTGTAAGACATGCTGAGCAAAAGTGTCCTTCGCTTGCAGTAACTCAGCGCTATCGTAGGCTATAATTATTATGATTGCACAGACCCGCATTATGGTGGGTGCTAAGGCAGAACCCGGACTCGCAGTTTTGAGGGGCCCGCACAGGACCGGATTAATAAATGTTGTGACCCTGTTCCTTTTCCTGTTCAGAAAAGCTGTAGGACCCAGCCCCACAAATTACAACAAAAGAACACAAAGATTTTATTGTGACGACATATCTTTCTTCTAAAAATACTATTATAATTTATTAGGTCACCAATTTTATTGGACATTGTGTGCTACATTAACTTGTGCTGTGGAATTCGTATTGTGACGTATGCTCTTTGTTTTGGAACTTTGCGATTTTTGCTGCGTAACTAACTTCGCTGCTGCTACGACGATGGCTCTGTACTATTATGACGACACCTTCTTGATGTACAGCCCTTTTATTACGTCATTAGCAATGTATGCTTATTATGTTACGTTGTTGGAATATATGGCAAATAGGCCTACCGTGTGCATTATGACGTCTCCTCTTTGTTCTACCAAACATAATTATTGCTGCGCCATTAGCTATGCATAGGCCTATAGTGTTGCGCTGTTAGAACCAAGGCAAATAGGCCTGCTGAATAATAAAATAAATTATGACGACCCTTCTTTGTTCTACAAACAGTATTGTTACGTCATTAGCTTTGTTCATAGACATCGTGCTGACTGGTTGTAAGTATGGTAGCTTAATTTTGCCACATGGACTTTTTATATATTTTAGGACATAAATTTAGGATATAAACATTCATTCATTCATTCAGAAGGAGCATTTACATAGCGCAACTTCAAGAAACTACTCAGGGGCGCTCCCAGCCCAACCACGACCAAAGTATGCTATAATTATATTATAACAGCGCAATACGAGACCTATGTTGAACATGCTTTAATGCGTCTCTGAGCCACTGCAATTTTTATATATATTCGTGGTGGACTGGTGATGTGTGTGCGTATGTAAGTATGTATGTATGTATGTACGTATGTAAGTATGTATGTATGTATGTATGTATGTATGTATGTATGTATGTATGTATGTATGTATGTATGTATGTATGTATGTATGTATGTATGTATGTGTGTATGTATGCATGTATGTATGTATGTATGTATGTATGTATTTTATGTATGTATGTATGTATGTATGTACGTATGTATGTATGTATGTATGTATGTATGTATGCATGTAGGCCTATGTATGTATGTATGTATGCACGTATGTATGTATGTATGTATGTATGTATGTATGTATATATGTATGTATGTATGCATGTATGTATGTATGTATGTATGTATGCATGTATGTATGTATGTATGTATGTATGTATGTATGCATGTATGTATGTATGCATGCAGGGATTGTAGGCCTATGTATGTATGTATGCATGTATGTATGTATGTGCTGTCGATATGTACTGGCCCTTAGATTGCAGAATAATAGGACGCGCAGACCTTTATCCTGTGGAATATAATGCCAACGACGGCCGCGTTTTCTGATCGATATCAGAAGAGGCGAGAAAAGATCGATAATGGCGGAGTAGAGGAGGATGAGTAGGAAGAGGAGGAGGAGGAGGAGCTGTTGAGCGCGTTCGGTCGAAACTCTATACTTAGTGGGAAGAGATGTCGTCGTCGGTTGGCGTGGAGAGCCATTGGAGGCTGCTGCTGTAAGATTATACACAGACAACTAGTCGTCTATCTGATCCAGCTTAATTTGCCGAAGCCATGGAAATAAGCTCTCAGGTAGTATTATGACGCTCACATTGTTCACATAATACCCCTCCCTCAACATACACCAGCGTGCATGCCTGTACACGTGCAGACATGCGCACATTCGAATATAAACACGCATATAGTGTAATTATATTATTATCTCACTGTAACTTTGAAAGTAAGTAGTGACCTACATGTGTATAAAATGTATATTATATTATATATACGTGTATAGGCCTATTTATTGTCGCTTATACATATATGCATTGGTCTATGTATAGAATTGCTTATGTTTGTAATGGACACCAGCGATGCCTGCCATAAACATATGCAAAGTCTTCTGTACATGTCTAGGCATTTTTGTGTGGCCCATGCGACACTTTTGTCTCGTCTGTGGCAGTCAAACAGACTAATCTTCTGTACGTGGAGTATACACAGCAACTGTGTCTGCTGGGTTATACTCAAGGTGTCTTCTGTATCAGCGTAGCAATATACCCGTTCCTGAAAATGCAAGGCTTAGAATGCCACCCTTTGCTTGCTTACTGTCACTAGACAAAGAACGCTATGTCTGGTAGACATCAACACACCTGCAGATGGACAACGGTTCTCTGTAATGCATTGCCACAGTGGACGGACACTGGACAGGTATAGGATATATTATGTGTGGTGCATGTGTTACTGTCAGCAGAATTCATGTTTTACCTATTGCATCCTCTGCTGCTGCAAGGTCTTAAAGGACCATGTTCAAAGTCCAGGTATAGTATCAACCGTATTTACACTTGAATGTGAACCAGATGAACCCGGAAAAGCTGATTTGAAGACGAACTTAATTATTGGCGCAAAAGATGACTTGAAAGGAACTTGAATCTATTGATCGAAGGAAAGAACCTTATTCTTATCCGAACCCATTGACCCAAAGCAGAACATGACTTAAAACCGAATTATTTACCAAAAACATAACCTCACCCAAGTCGCGAGTTTATCTAAATGACTGCTAATGTTCGGGTATGTAGGTCAATCATTGAACGAATTGTTTGGTCAATTTATCCGTCCATTCATCCTTCCATCCATTCACTCAATCATTCATCAATTCATCCATTTATCCAGCTGTTCATTCATCCATTCATTCATTCATCCATCTTTGCATTCATCCATCCGTATACATTCATCCAAACATCCATTCATACATTCATCCATTCATTCATCTTTTCATCCATCCAAACGTCCATTCATACGTCCATCCATTCATCCATCCATTCATCCATTCTGTCAAACTATAGAATTATTTTCTCCTGATTGTGCTTGAAAGAAAACAACCTTTCTCAACCGAGCAGCAGCATCTGGAACCTTCTCCTCCACCTCGACCTTTTCCGGGTAATCAGACGGATAGAGAAGTGAGTTTCCACGCCATCAGACGGAAGCGGAGGCTGCTGCTGCTGCTGCTGTTGCTGTTGCTGCTGCTGCTGCTGCTGTTGCTGTTGCTGCTGCTGCTGTTGCTGCTGCTGCTGTTGCTGCTGCTGCTGTTGCTGCTGCTGCTGCTGCTGCTGTTGTTGCTGCTGCTGCTGCTGCTGCTGCTGTTGCTGTTGCTGCTGCTGCTGTTGCTGCTGCTGCTGTTGCTGCTGCTGCTGCTGCTGCTGTTGTTGCTGCTGCTGCTGCTGCTGCTGCTGCTGTTGCTGCTGTTGCTGCTGCTGCTGCTGCTGCTGCAATTGTGATCTAATTTGTCGGAAGCATCAGTTATAACGACTACTTCTGTCAATCAGAGACGACACTCTTCGGATGAACTCAAGAATTCTCTCGTTCAACTTAAAAAACTCTCACCCCTTCTTTACTTGTAACCAGCTGCCAACTCAATTCTAAATAAGTAACACATATTACAGAGAATGCCGCTGTCATATAATATTATATCATATTATTGCCTTCGAATATTGATCGGTTGAACCTACAGCAACCTCGCAACGTATAAGAGTGAAACAGATATTTCATCTTATATTCATCCATTCATCCATTCAATCACCATTCCATTCATCCATTCACTCATTCATTCATTCATTCATTCACCCTTCCATTCATCCATTCACTCATTTTTTCATTCATTCGCATAGACACGCCAAATACTTTTTCGTGATTGTACACGCTGTAATTATTCTGTTCTTGTCCATTGTTCCCGCAGTGCGTTTGCAGGCGGTTCAATAAAGTACATACTTACTTGCTTACTTGTATACATGTAGCGCACTGTTAAAGGATTAACTGTGCCACGTTATCCACTATGTAATAATAAATTCTGTAACACCAATAACCATAGTAATATATTGACGAGTTCTAGCTGCTCCACGATACATGCTTGAATCTCGGAGTAACTTTTCAATTCCTGATGAATATGATGTAATAAAAATATTAATAATAAATGATAATGTTGTTGTCTTTGTTGTTGTTGCTGCTGCTGCTGCTGCTGCTGATGATGATGAAAATAGCAAGATATATATGGAGCACAATCGAGTCCGAAGAGAAGGACAATGTACAATTGTACATGGGTTCGCAAGATCAATAACGGTCTAGTATTCAACATTAGGACGATAGGATCAGGGCTTTGTAAAAGGAATTTCTAGAACTGCACAACCCCCTTCTTTACTTTCCATCCTCCATGCCGGAAGAAAAATCGACCTTTTTGTGTGTCGAAATTTCTGATGAATTTTTTTAGTCATCAGCCAAAAAACCTCTCCATTTTAGTATTTCGCTCTTCGAATTTCATTTAAAAAATACCTAAACAGCCGCGTGTACCGTGATTTACTCACGTATACCCATGTACCCTGGTTTTTATAGGCTATGTCGTATACCCGCATATACCCTTGATTACAGTCCTGTTTTAAACTAGCTTTAACTACACAGAAGTGCATCCACAACTGCACAAATTCATTTACAACTGCATATTTTTGCGTAGAACTGCACGTTAAAAAGTCCTGGATAGTGTGTCCTACATAGGCCTACTGCGAGTTAAATTTCTCCAAAGTTGACTGTATCTTCGCTTCAGTCCAGCGATAAACAGCCGCAAAACCTGTATCGAACGTTGTTCTATATGTTATAACACACTGCATCAAACGTTGTTCTATCTTTTAGAACACACTGCATCGAACGTTGTTTTATATTTTAGAACACAATGTCTGCTGCTGTAATTATAGGACTACAGTTGCTCTCAGTCTATTTTCAACAAATGAATAAATTGAATGTAGTGACTCCATATCGAATTTGACCTAGATTTGTGTGAATCAGTCCGAATGCTTCAATAAGTCATAAGAATTTTAAGTTTTCCGAGTGAAAATAGCATCTTAATCATCGTCATCGTTGTCATCTTCATCATCGTCATCGTTGTCATCTTCATCATCGTCATCGTTGTCATTTTCACCATCGTCATCATTTTCATCTTCATCATCGTCATCATTGTCATCTTAATCATCGTTATCGTTGTCATCTTAATCATCGTTATCGTTGTCATCTTTATCATCGTCATCATTTTCATCTTCATCATCGTCATCATTTTCATCTTCATCATCGTCATCATTGTCATCTTAATCATCGTTATCGTTGTCATCTTAATCATCGTTATCGTTGTCATCTTTATCATCGTCATCATTTTCATCTTCATCATCGTCATCATTTTCATCTTCATCATCGTCATCATTGTCATCTTAATCATCGTTATCGTTGTCATCTTAATCATCGTTATCGTTGTCATCTTTATCATCGTCATCGTTGTCATCTTTATCATCGTCATCATTTTCATCTTCATCATCGTCATCATTGTCATCTTAATCATCGTCATCGTTAACATCTTAATCATCGTTATCGTTGTCACCTTAACCATCGTCATCGTCGTCATCTTTATCATCGTCATCGTCGTCATCATCATCGTCATCGTTGCCATCTTCATCATCGTCATCGTCATCGTCATCGTCGTCATCTTCATCATCGTCATCGTCGTCATCTTCATCATCGTCGCGAGTTTGATTTAGAAATTCATTTCGACAGTGGCCAATTTATCCCGTATCACTTGAGCGATCGTTGAAAAGGTCAGCGTCTGGTCTGTCGCTTCGACCTTGTCTTTCCGGGTGATTTCAACTGTATGCCTCCATCTCTCCCATCTCTCCCTGCAACACACTGGTCACGCGAAAGAGCCGCGGATGAAAAGAAAAATTGATGCACGCAATCACACATACGATCGACAGAGAGGAAGATTCACATATATGCTGCATTATACATGTGAACGAACGAGCAAACACATTTACACATATGAATGCGCACACACCGAAATGTGAATCAGCTTCGTCAATCACGTTGAAATCGCATCCATCATATCCGAAGACACGACCTTTGCAGGCATTCATTTTACGCGGTGACGATTTTTCGTGCATTTCATTTTTAAAGCATTTATTGATCCGAAGATAACGTTCAGCTTTTGTTTTATAAAAATATTTAATTGATGCATTTCAAGAATTTATATATGCCGTCTCTTCAATAATTAAACCTTAATACTCAGAGGCGCTTCAGTTATAATCGGATGCTCAATCATTAACATGAAAACGGAGTTTAATAATGGAGATACAGATAGAAACCTAAGCAATAGCTAATCTATATACATGTATATATAGACTCTGTATAAGAGCCTTCGTGAGGTTATTGTAAGGCGCCATATAAATGTTTATATACATACATGCTTACATACATACATAAATACATATATACATGCATACACACATACAAACATACATACGCACATAGGCTACATACGCACATACATATTATACATACATACATACGCACATATATGCATACATAGTTATATACATACATGCATACATACATACATACATACATACATACATACATACATACATACATACATACATACATACATACATACATACATACATACATACATACATACATACATACATACATACATACATACATACATACATACATACATACATACATACATACACATTCATGCATACTATAATATTGACTAAAATGCTGGACGATCAGTAGAGGATAGTGGGTTTAAATTCCGTCTAATGGACAGTAGATTTTTTACCATTGCCGCTCCCCTTGCACTTCCTAGCTAACCCAGCTCAAATGAGATCATTGACTGTACAGTGTACACTGTCGCAGACAAACAAGAGGAGTGCATGGCAAAGAAGAGGAGGCGCCTAGAAAGAAGACTACAGTCGTCCGTTCTCATATATGCTGAGGCTATATAAGAAATCCAAATCGCTAACACTTCGTTGCAATGGCTGTTTCTCGCAACCAGTTTAAAGTGCCGCTTTCTTCTTCTTAAAACAATCTACTTCATCAGATGCGATTGCATTGCATCGAACATCAAAATTACATGTATTTGCAAAGCATGCATGTAAAAAAAGTACACGTGTATACTTTTCTTTAGAGTATCATTGAACTGAACTTTCCAATAAGTCACCAGCGCAGAAAAGGCTGCAATGCATTGCTCCTACATGTATAACACCAGATGCAGCATGTTATAGACTATAGTCTGTTGTTAAACTAATTCAGACAAAGCCAGTCATGCATTGAACGACGAAATGAAGCGATTCCTAGGAATTATTCAGTTATGACGATCATTCAGACGAAAGCAGTCAGCAGTGAAATCTGATATTATATCTGATATGATATCTGATATGAAATATGATATATATGATATTATATCCCTCCTATCTTTCTGATATAGAATTATCTCTCCTACCTTTCATCTGCAACGCTAACAAACTCCACAGCGTCCAGAAACTTCGGAAGCATTTCCCGGTCGGCGAGATCATTCCTGCGATCTTGGTTTCGGGCGACGACCGCAGATAGCATCGCCTCTGCGGACGTTGTCGACCCAGAGACAACGACGACGACGACGACCACAACGACCATCTTGTCACGTACATACTGTGGAGTTGTGGCAGCAACATGCAGTCGCCGCATCCAGTCTAACACAACAGTCGATTGTATAGCAGACAATACTGCGTGCGTCTGTGGCGCTGTCCTTTGCCTCTGCCGAGTAGAGCTTCATCGGTCGGTCGGTCTGCCGGTCGGTCGGCGTCATTCGAGTAGCTAAGGGGGAAATTGAATTAGTGGCGCCTCCATCGCCGTCGTCGTCGTCGTCGTAGTCGTAGTCTACCTACCTCCGCCAAACGCCGACGCCACCGCGTCCCCCATCAGAGGCAGATTGACGAAAGCAAATTTCGCGCGGGCGCCATGCACCGTAAAAGCCGGTTGCGATGTATCCTTCTCTTCGTCTATTTGCCTCGCTATGATCTCCCTTTGTCTCTCTGTGTCTATGTCTCCCATACTTTTTCATCTGACACTGTTTTTATCTCCAACCTCCCTACTCTTTGTCTTTCTCCCTCTCTGTCTCTCTGTCTCTGTCTGTTTTCTGTCTCTTTCTCTCAGACTTTTCTGTCATGCACTGTTCGCATCGTTCATTCTCCCTCTTTCTTTTTTCTCTTTGTCTTTCCATCTGCCATTCCTCCTTTCTGCGTGCCTCTCTCTCTCCATCTATTCCTCTTATAAATCCATCACCTCGTCCTCCTCCTCTGCCTCCTTCGACTCCCATTAGCCTATGCTGTTTGCTGCTGTCTTAATTTTATTCATGCTGGTTCTCGACAAACAACATCAGAGTCCATCGCACTTACCAACGGCAAGATGCGGTTCGATGGAGTGATGTGACCTAGGCGGTTTGAGAGAGACACATAGAGGCAGAGAGACATATATAGAAAGAGACAAACAGACAGAGAGAGACATATACAGAGAGACAGGGAGAGAGAGAGAGAGAGAGAGAGAGAGAGAGAGAGAGAGAGAGAGAGAGAGAGAGAGAGAGAGAGAGAGAGAGAGAGAGAGAGAGAGAGAGAGAGAGAGAGAGAGAGAGAGAGAGAGAGAGAGAGGCTCTTCATTGAACAGAAGAACCGGTTGCTTCTTTGGAGAAACGTCTTTAGAAGTGAGAAAGAGACTTATGGGTGTGAACTTTACGACTGTTAAATGACGCAGAATCGCTCTGGCTATTAAATCCAACAAGTGTGAACGAGACAGACAAACAGACAGACAAACAGACAGACAAACAGACAGACAGACAGACAAAAGACGAATAGCATAGCTTGAAGAGGCGCTATAGAAATGAGGAAATAAAAAGTAGCCTACAGCTCTAGGAAATGGACTATCGCGAACTCCCGCACAAAAGACGCCTGCATACGTACATGTAGGCTATTGTCACTTTTGTCCAAAATATGGCGAGTTACTGCAATGACTGCAATTTGAAAATTGCGAGCTAGTATAGAAATGCAGATTGCAATGCGTCAGAATACATAAAAAGGCATCTTTAAGATTCTATTCTAAAGAGACTTAAGTTATAAGAAGCACATAATATTGGAATCGTATACTCGTAAGTGCTACATAAAAATTTCTACAGCATCACTTAAAAGCCAAACGCAGGGCACCAGCTTATTCACGAGCGCTGTGTCTAATCAGAAGAGTAGCAGTGTTTAATCTAGACGCTTCTGGGGGGAAGTCCCCAGGGTTGGCATTTTTCACCCCGGAAAAATTTGACAAAATGATATTAGTTTTTGGATGCTGTTTGCATCATTATTTTGCAAGAAGTGTTTTAATATACCGTGATATTATTTACTATTGCATGATTATAATGACATTATTTACTATTATATGCTAATATGTGATATTATCATGTTGCAATGAGCATAACTTACTCTATAACATTTGTTTAAAAACTATCTTTGCCCATCTTAAAACAGAGATGACATCCTCTCTAGAAAAATTTGACAAATTGATAATAGTTTTAGTTGCTTTTTAGTGTTTAGGCTACATCATCTTATTACATGAACTGTTATAATATACCGTAATATTATTTACTATTATATGGTTAGGTCCTATAATGTTATTATTTACTAATAATATTTTATGATAGATGATAGTCCGGCTAAAATGAGTATAACTTACTGCTAATATTTGTACAAATACTATTTTTGTACAACTGAATGGCTTCTTTCCAGTGCTATCCTTCAAATTTTAAACTGTCAAATTTCAAACTGTTTTGGCCCTATTATTTGAAAACCTAGTAAAACAACATCATTACTACATGTGGTTTGAAGGGGAAACTCCCCTAAAACTATTTTTTAAATATTGCATATATTTATTGAAGTATTAAGCCACTTTTATAAGCACTGAAAAGTATAAATCTATTTTTCTGTCATCTTATAGAATGCTGCCATTGCAATGTGAAAATTCAAAAAGTGCCTAATGGGGAGAGGCACACCCCCTCCCCACACCCCTCACCTCCAGGTCTCGACGCTACGCGCGTCACGAACGTCCTTCGGACGCTTGATTGTCTCCCCCCCAGAAGCCTGAATCCCCCCAGAGGAGGGAACTAGATTAAACACTGGAAGAGTAGGGATATCCAGAAGAGTAGTTGGAAGTAGGTCGTAATCCGGTTACCAAAGGATCAAAGGTGTCAGAGTAGCTGTTAAGGAGGGTTGCCTTTAGGTCTAGAAATGGAAGACAGAAAATCAGATGAGTCGGGGTAAGAGTATACCCAAAGAAGTGAGACTTTAGTTTCGAGAGGAAAGCCCGAGGAGTGATGGATGGGGAGCTTTAGGAAAGTGATGGTTGTCACCGGAAAGGATGGAGGTGGATCGGAAAAGGAGCGGAATTCAGGAGGAGGCAGATCATTCCAAAAACGTGCTAGATAGGGTTCGGTTGGAGAACTTGAGATGACTTGTAACCGGTTTTTTCACTGACTTGCAAAAGCGGACTTATATATAATGCCTTCACATGAGCATACTATGGATTTCAGCCGTGGATAGTGCATAGCTCGATGCTGTTGCATAATTGATAGGTCTAGAACTCTAGATGCCACTTTAGCAGGTGCACAAATATTGCGATGATGCGAAATTTCGGAAATTCTATACTCTGCATTGCACAAATAATGCGATAATGCGAAATTTACTCCGCATTGCTGCTCGAATGTCTGTATTCCATATCTTAATAGAGTGATCAAATAAAGACCAGATCTGTTACTCTACAGCGTACTTTAAAATACCCCGCAGTCAAAAACAGTGAGGCTACGCTTATTCACGAAATCAACCAAAAACACATTATAAGTTTAAATGCCGCATTTTTAAGATAGGTAATTTTGAACGATTCAAAACAAAAGAGCGATTTTTAACAACCAGAAGGTCTCTTTTTTAGAAAGGATCACTTAAATCGTAAAATGGCAATTCACTGCCCACCCCATTCCAAATCGCCTGTAAAGTGTCGTTGCTCGGTTTTAGGGTTGGACCCTAACAAGTTACAACTCACCAGGCACTTCCTCTCAAAAAGGTGGCTTACGCCCAGCAGTCGGTCGTGAAAATGGCCACGTATAGTTGGCGTTCATAAATCGGCCAATGCAGCAGCAGCTGCTCTATGTGAAACACTTAAGCCAGCCGCTCTCCATCACAGAACTGGCCAAATGCGCAACGCATGAATATTTTACATTGCTAATGTAAGCTTAATTTGGTTTTCGACAAACATGATGGGCCGTGGAGCAGGACTGCTATAGAACGGCCACAGCGCAGAGATCGCTTAGCCATATCCGGCTTTCACCCGTGCACAACAGAATGACGAATGTCTAACGCTATATTATGATTCGCAGAAGCGCGTAGCATCGAGTAGTCTAGTCTTCCACGGGTCCGCTCTGGTTTCAACTTCAAGGTCTCCCAACTAAAGTAGGCTATCATGCATCATCTTACGGAATCAGTTCGCGTCCATATAAACACTTAAACACGCTGTGGCACTCATCGGAAACCTGAATGCCAACGATTAGTACATATTATTGTTAATGACATCGAGCATGGCATGGTTTAAGCTGATTTAAAACAGTCGGCATAAGCGAATTCTTGAGACAAAAATTGTAACAACCGCAGCTGGACTGGGTTTCTAAAATAAACGTGTGAGTTTCTAACTCTTCACGTGCTAATGCTATTGTGACGCGCGGGGGCGCCGCCTGTCCTAACGTTTCCACCCCCAAATTAATGGGCTCTAATGTTGCGCGCCCCCATAAGCGCGGTTGAGGAAAGCTGGGTCCTAGGTCAAGGGTTTTGGTGTCAATGGTAGCGGGTTCGAATCCTAACCTAGGGTGTGAGCTTCTCTGGTTACCAAATTCCTCAGGATGGGCCGATATTGGACATATGTCAGCGGTGGCTGTTAAGTTCACGACAGCCCCACTAAATGGGTACTTATCTGGGTTCGAATCCTCAACATTTCCCCAAGCTCCACCACCCACTTTACCATCAGCTACCGTCCTCACCATTATTTCACATTCTTTCTGGCGGGAATTTAATTGGGCTTGCATGGAAACTAGATTTAGCTTTTCGGCTAGACCGGTTAAAATGCTACTCTGGCGCTCCATAAACTGCTCTATTGTTGTCATTTGCTTCTGTAATACGGCCGGGTCTAAGTCATCAGTATTGTCTGTAGTCCCCAACTCAAGGGTTTCTCTCGGACATAACTCATCTTCCTCTTGTCCTGTCCCTAAGACACTGTCAGTATCCCCCTCGGAGTCCATTATAATTCGATAGCAGAAATCACTTCACAGTTCTCTATTTAAGTTTCATTTATTGTAGAATTAATCAAGCGACTGTCTGTCGTTCATTAGCAATTGTTTACACAGCCGATAAAATAGAATCAATATTAAAGATTCACTATTAAGGCCCTCCTAAAACGCCTATGTCTCTTGACTAGCTTAAGTTTTATCAGATCAGTTCACAGACTGACTATTTCACACCTATCCGATCAGTTCACAGACTGAATACACCACAACTAATATTTGCACCAAAATAGCGATACAAGTTTTATCTAATTACACTTAGTTCAGGTTCGAGCTCTATAGATTAGGTTGCCTATACTTCCCTGTTCCCTTTGATATTTTAGGACAGCCGATCCACCGTTTTCCGTCCTGTAGAAAGTTATTGAGTCGTCGGCCGATGCCAGAATTTCTCCGTCGGAAGCGTATTATTAATTCAATCGTTGCCGGAAATCTTCGTAATTACACATCGATTCACAAGACATCGGAAGAACCTCGTCTTCTACCCGAGAAACTTGCCAGAATCAAAAATACCATCAATTTTACCACGATTCACGATTTCCACCAGCATAGGTCTTACTCGTTTCAATTCTGCAGCCTGACTCAAGGTTTGCGCGTTAATTTGCCGCAAGAGAGCGCTTTTTGGCGCCTAAAACATCGCGTGATGTCTAACCAATCAAAAATCGCACGTGGCGGAAAGTTCCATTGAAAAATGCATGGGAAGCTAAATATAGCGATGACCGCATCGATCAGTGCTAAGCATAGCACCCATGAATTCGTAATAGAAATAGCGGCCTTACTTAAGTAAATAAGTAAGGTAGCTTGTAGCAACCTGGTTCGCTACACCCCCCACAACTTACTCTTAAATTTACCAGTACCCTGGTAAATTTAATAATACTTCGGAGCTCGAACCGGATACATAGTACTTGTATATCATCTAGCATGCTACAGCTTACAATGTCTCAGAAGTTGCATCAATTGGCATAGAAATTTGTACAATGGCTGATTATTAGTCAGTCATAAGGGTTCACATATGCCCAACAACAGCTCTTAACTAAACGAGGTCTTCACACTGACCAACAAAGTCTTACTAATCTCCTCATTCACATAAACTGTCACAGTTTTTATCATTAATACCTGCCATCAGATTACATACATCATATAGCAATACAGGACATGGCATTTCCAAGACAACTCAGTAACACAATTGTATAGTCCACATAAAGTAACCAACTGAAATCATATCTTCATTTCACGACTAGTGTTATATGCTAGATCCCTCGATACTAAATTATAGGAGCCTGGTACATCTAAGCGGTAACATCACTGCCTACAACCAACTCAGTAGCGTTAAACGAGGAATGGCCAGAACCATGCGGCCTTCTTAATAGTAAACAGCGTTGTAACTATCGTTTCTACCTTCCACCACTCTCGACCAACAGGGTCCAGCAGGTCAGTTAGTGACGCGAGGAACACTTCCTCGAGAAGGGTGGTCGTTTGGGCTAAGAACCTGTGGGATACTTCCATGGCTAAGGTCCAGGTTCTGAAAGTCCACAGATTTTCCTCTTTTCATGGAGTTAGTGCAAGCCCGTTTAACGTAACCCCATTAATTACACATTGTTACAATCACTTAGCTTAACTACTTTTAGCAATTATCCACAATGAAATTTAACTACCTTCTACTTCCAGCAATTGCACGGAACCCTAGCGAGAGAAAGTCCTCTTAACACATGTAGTCATGTTCCGGCGCCAAATCTTATATTAATCCGTTATTACATTTTTATACAGCAGTAGCATTATTAGAATTTCACATATAATAATCACAATCAACAAGAATCGCTATAGAAGAATCCACATGCACTAGGACCTACTTATTTCAATAGAGCTCTACAAATTTTCAAGCGCAACACAGGGTCTTTAGCGAGAGACGCTACAGGAGCATGAAGCAATGTAACCTTGAGCTAATTAACACTAGTATATTATTCACTCAACAGTAGTACTTCAGAGGAATCAATACCTTATATAATTTTATGGTTATAATACTATACTAAATCTCAGGTACACAAAAGTCTGAGGCCCTAATCCATTTAAACTTGTCATCAAAAGCACAAAATGAGAAATGCATCTTCAAGCACACTCAGTCACTCTCATACATATTACCTTACTCTATCTCTTAGGCAATGTTCGATTTCCACAATCTATTTCTATGGCAATGAACCCGCAGTTCATCCATTCTCCAAGCCAAACATTACAGCAATTTTCACTTATGCTGGGTTTTACAGGCTCTCATCCTGACTATACCAAAGCCACTGCTAGTGAGTAAGCAACATCAGATCATAACCCTAGGCAACTAATAATAATGCATACCAGCATGCACACGTTTCATCATTACATCAAGGCTAGGCTACCTGGAACAATTAAGGCATTACTGCTTCGCTAAGCATACCTAAGGCATAAGGAACTTACTCCCATATCCTATACTAGTCTATTACATCACAACCCCTCAGGAAGTGGTCTAAGACTGGACGAACTCATCGTCAATACCTCAGGCACAGCTCACCATTGCATGCAATCTCCACTGCCTGCTACAGTGATTCTGCCTCTAAGTCTATAATCCAACTTACTCACTAACTCTCAGGGCGATGCTTACAATTGGGTGCTCTACTCAACCTTACTACACACTCTAGCACCACATCATCACCAAGTTACTCATTCATCCAATCACACAAGGTTATCCTTCAATCACCACGCAGAATGCTAATTACTTCTACCATAGCATATTATAATCATAATCTTTTAACTTGCAATCATTATTATGCAATTTACATACAGTACAACTTCTGCCCTTCTTCGTGGCAACAAGAAGCAATTCAAAGATTTAAACTGAGTTTAAAACTAAACATTTTTATTTCAACCTAAAGGACTAACACTTAGGCATTTCACTGGAGCTTATACTTACTAAGTGATCTTGTAGCATCACATTACGCTACATTACATTCATGTAACTGCTACTAAACACTTATTCTAACTCATCATATTACACTCCATTACTGTAAACATTTTCACACAGTTACAGTAAACTAGCTTACATCAGAAAGCACAGCATTTATGCACAAGAAACTGAAACAATGTATTCCCACATCACACAGTCACATATATATCATCATATTACACTGCATTACTGTAATCAACTTTCACATTTTTACACAGTAAGAAAGCACAATATATCAACGCACATTAAAAGAAAAATGTAAACCTACATCTCAAGGCCACATATAATATCATCAAAACACAACTAAAGCAGAGAAGACTCTATTCTCTATTCACCTACTTGTCGCCATTACGCGACAGGACTACCCTATCATATCACATTACATCACATTACGCTTGCCACAGTCTCGCCAGCATTGCGAGTCTGTTTCCTCCGGTGAGTTTGATCCTCTGGTCGACACCAGACTTTGGGCAGCGAGTGACCATGTAGAGTGCATCTGACTCTTCCACTCGCATCGATTCGACAGATGGCGTCACTGGAGGAAGGCAAGTTCCACCCCGGAAGGAACTATTGGGATCGACCCGAGGATGCACATCCGATGGACGTGGGATTCGGGCTGCCACCTCAGCAGGACAGAGATTTCCGAAGCGATTGGACTGGACAGCAGTCTTCTCTTGACACGAAGCTTCTGGTTCGAAGGTTTCGGTTTGCACGGTACAGATTTCTTTCGTGATTTTCGTCTCTGGCAGCACTGTTCGATTTTCGACATTCGTTTCACAGCTCGTTTCAATGTTCGGAGGATTTCGCAGGTCACAGACAGTTTGTTTCGCTCGCTGACACTGTTTCAAACTGTTTTTGCACAGGACATTCAGCCGCAGATTCCGGACGAGGATCCATCCTTTCCCTACATGCCACATGACATTTTCTTTCACCATCCAAGAGAGTCCGAGAATTAGTTCAGTAACCTGCTCAGTTACCAAGCAAGGAATTTCGAAAGCCTGATCTTCGATTTTCAGTTTCAGTACAGTCTTCCCCAGTACCCGAATTGCAGACCCATTAGCAGCTTGCAACAGTTGACTGGAGCCTTTGATTTCCGCCGGATCCACTAACGACGCAGGGCATAATGTCATTTCACTGCCAGAGTCTAACAAAGCTAGCAATTTCTTCCCTCTAATTGTCACAGACAGATAAGCGTCACTGTTTCCTTTTACATGTCTAGCGTTACTCACCCCAGGTCCTTCAGGTTCATCTTGCTCTCCAGTTGACGAAGAGGTTATTCTGCGAGGACAAACCCGGGCCAAATGTCCAACCTGGTTGCACTCGAAGCAGCGTCGGTTGTCAGGAGTTGTTCTTCGGTAGTTTTCATTCGGTTTCTGACTCCATCGTTGATTCATATAGTTTGTGCCTCTCCATGCTGAAGAGGTGCGTTGCGGTTGCCATGGCGGATAGTGTCTTTCGGTCGATGGAGTATTTAGCAAGCAGTCCATTCTGTCACTCAATTGTTTTAATTGACGGGCAATGTCTTCGCGAAATTCTATCGTATCGCAATTTCCCGTTTCATCACTTTCCTTCACAATTTTGACTCGGCCTGGACGTCGTTCTTGGCGGTCCATGCCATCTTCATCAGCTCTGCGGTAGCCTTCCAATCTCATGGCCGTTTTGTATGCATTGTCTAGGGTGACCGGTTCCCTCTCTCTCACTTTTAAGGCTAGTTCTTTATCTCGTAATGCATCAAGGAAAGCTTTGATCGCAATAGTTTCACTGTGTGTTGACCTCGGTCCTGGGAATGCCAGAATCATTAATCGTCTTATGTCTTGGACTAAAGAACCCAGATCTTCTCCTACCTTCTGTCTGCGAGCACTTAGTTGAGTCTGGTACAAAACCGTTTGGTCAGTGCTCCCATGTCTTAGCCTCAACCTGTCCACCAAGTCGGCGCATGTGGTGATTGTGTCAGAGTCAAATTCATAGAGAAGTTGATCTACAGGTTCGACCAGTGCGCAGGTCAGTTGTGCTAGTTTTTCGTCTTCTGTCCATCGATTGTTCTTGGAACACACCTCAAATTTTTTTAGGAACACCTCTACCGACGTTTTTCCATTATAATGACCTAGTTTCATGTGCGATCTCACCTTCTCTCTTGTTGAATCGGCAGCTTTTTCTTGTTCTGTGTTGGTTGATGGAGTTGCATGACCACCAGTTGATGCTCGACTTTCAGCAGCAACTTGCACTGCTGGGAAAGAAAGACTGACTGTCTTTCCTTCAGCTGTTTCCAGACAGTTATCTTGACAGTTCACACTGGCTGGACTGAACATTTCTGACGATGGATGCAGTTGCATGACCTTGACAGAGTTTTTCAGAACTGTGCTCGTCATGGGCCACGGTTGCATCTGGATCGGAAGAGAAACTGCTTCCGCGTAGACAGGGAAGACTGGAACAGGTGGAACCATCTTCTGACTGTATGGCGCATACATGGGCTGACCTGTTGCCCAATGTATGTATTCATTGCTGTGCGTGACTCGAGTTTCCGACGACAGGGACACCATGGACATGATCGGTCGACTCGGAGCAGATGTGTACGCGAACATCTGAGGAACTGATGCGAAGACTGGAAGGGTTCTTCCGGGTTCTGTTTTAGACTCGCAGAACAGGACATCAGAAGCAGCCGAGGTGACTGAAGCGGTCACTTGTGACAGCATGTTGCTCGGTGACCGGAATTTTTCTGTTTCAGGAACCGACGAGGGGGGGAAGGTGGCAGCCCATGGGGTAGCAGTCGCTGATGACCGGTGAGGATGTGCATCCCATGTTCCCACGTGGTCGTCGCTCAGCAACGAAGAATCCCCCATTTTTCCATCTGAAACTAAAAATCTAGGATTAGTACAAGTTTTACTATCTTTTTGCCGAACGCCTAACGCTTTTGTTTCCAGTTCGAATTTATGTAGCGCTCGCAAGTCGGTAACTTCTGAATCATCGTCTTCAGATTTATTTTCGATTCCAATTCTAGCTAATTTATCTTGTTTTCGACGCATGTAATTTTCAAAGTCAAAATCTCTATACAAAACATTTGTATCATAATAATACATTGCTTGACCATGCAACATGTCAGTTGTATTTACTCTTTGACCTTGACCTTGTAAATCATTTACCTTTTGACCTTGTAAGTCATTTACCTTTTGACCTTGACCTTGTAAATCCTTTGGTCTAGCACCAAAGTATTTCATCTGTACATCCATTCTTCTTGGATCATCTTGTGAAAAATTTTCTTTTCCATTTTCCACTTCTTCCCATAAATCTTCTGCTCTACTAAATCTGGGATCCATTATTATTTTACCCTCTGACCCATGACCTTTTGTAGCTTCATCCCACTTGCTGGAACCAATTGTGACGCGCGGGGGCGCCGCCTGTCCTAACGTTTCCACCCCCAAATTAATGGGCTCTAATGTTGCGCGCCCCCATAAGCGCGGTTGAGGAAAGCTGGGTCCTAGGTCAAGGGTTTTGGTGTCAATGGTAGCGGGTTCGAATCCTAACCTAGGGTGTGAGCTTCTCTGGTTACCAAATTCCTCAGGATGGGCCGATATTGGACATATGTCAGCGGTGGCTGTTAAGTTCACGACAGCCCCACTAAATGGGTACTTATCTGGGTTCGAATCCTCAACATTTCCCCAAGCTCCACCACCCACTTTACCATCAGCTACCGTCCTCACCATTATTTCACATTCTTTCTGGCGGGAATTTAATTGGGCTTGCATGGAAACTAGATTTAGCTTTTCGGCTAGACCGGTTAAAATGCTACTCTGGCGCTCCATAAACTGCTCTATTGTTGTCATTTGCTTCTGTAATACGGCCGGGTCTAAGTCATCAGTATTGTCTGTAGTCCCCAACTCAAGGGTTTCTCTCGGACATAACTCATCTTCCTCTTGTCCTGTCCCTAAGACACTGTCAGTATCCCCCTCGGAGTCCATTATAATTCGATAGCAGAAATCACTTCACAGTTCTCTATTTAAGTTTCATTTATTGTAGAATTAATCAAGCGACTGTCTGTCGTTCATTAGCAATTGTTTACACAGCCGATAAAATAGAATCAATATTAAAGATTCACTATTAAGGCCCTCCTAAAACGCCTATGTCTCTTGACTAGCTTAAGTTTTATCAGATCAGTTCACAGACTGACTATTTCACACCTATCCGATCAGTTCACAGACTGAATACACCACAACTAATATTTGCACCAAAATAGCGATACAAGTTTTATCTAATTACACTTAGTTCAGGTTCGAGCTCTATAGATTAGGTTGCCTATACTTCCCTGTTCCCTTTGATATTTTAGGACAGCCGATCCACCGTTTTCCGTCCTGTAGAAAGTTATTGAGTCGTCGGCCGATGCCAGAATTTCTCCGTCGGAAGCGTATTATTAATTCAATCGTTGCCGGAAATCTTCGTAATTACACATCGATTCACAAGACATCGGAAGAACCTCGTCTTCTACCCGAGAAACTTGCCAGAATCAAAAATACCATCAATTTTACCACGATTCACGATTTCCACCAGCATAGGTCTTACTCGTTTCAATTCTGCAGCCTGACTCAAGGTTTGCGCGTTAATTTGCCGCAAGAGAGCGCTTTTTGGCGCCTAAAACATCGCGTGATGTCTAACCAATCAAAAATCGCACGTGGCGGAAAGTTCCATTGAAAAATGCATGGGAAGCTAAATATAGCGATGACCGCATCGATCAGTGCTAAGCATAGCACCCATGAATTCGTAATAGAAATAGCGGCCTTACTTAAGTAAATAAGTAAGGTAGCTTGTAGCAACCTGGTTCGCTACACTATAACTTGGAAAGGAGCGCTACAAAATAGCTAATAGAATCTTACATTTTCTTACAACAATAGGCCTACAGGAGCAGAGCAATATAACGATAGCACGTGTCTATTGGATGATTGTTTTTAAGCCTATTCATACTGATGTCGCGTAGTGTATTGCTTGGGGTTTGTTCACCGGACAGCGAAATCTTAAAAAACCGCGGGTGAATAGGTTAATAGGGGTCTATATAGGCTAATTATGGCCTACTACTAGCCTACTCGTTTAACATAAACGGCATGGGCGGCGACCTAGGGGACAGAGGGACGGTCCCCCAATGGAGGTGTTGGAGGACAGCCCATGCATTTGTCCCCCCAATCGTTCAACGTCACGACTAAAAAAAGGTCATCAACTTTTTTTGACGGCGAAAAAAGAAAATTTCGTCGAAATTTCGCCGGATGACTAAAAAAAGGTCGTCGGAAATTTTGGCCGGCAAAAGATGGACATTTTTCGGCGACACTCAGAGCCGTTCGTCCGTCAAAAAATCTCGCGTCTTTCTGCCCCCCCCAGTCTCCGCCCAGGTCTCCGCCCATGATAAACGGGTATTCATTCAGTTAGAGGTCTCTCACACTCAGACACAAGTCAAGCAAACATACGACCAACAAGAGACTTAAAAGTTGGGTTATGCTATTTCTTTATATAATAATTTAGTCTATATCTAAATGCAGGCTACTTTGTGGGCCTCTTCACATAGAGTATCGCTTAATGAGCATCAGACTCCATCAGTCATATACGATATGCAAGTGAATACCGATTTCCACCATATTGGATGGATGGATCCGATTTGACCAGGGTCTATGGCAACAGAGGCCGTTACGCTGGACAGAAATTTGCTCGGCGTATTACAGCACTTAACCATATTAGCATATAGTACTTAGGTATAGAAACGTGACACAGAAACCGTTGCTTGTTTAGGTTAAACGTCGGTGATCCTCTCGAAGGTGAATAGATTCTGCCTGTTGCAAAGTCTTTGAGAATTCGTTCAACTTTTCGAAAGCAACAGACATGAATGGAAAATTCAGCAGAAAAACCGATATTCGGACTTTAGCCGTCAACTTCTTAAGCTGTGCTTTCTTTTTACTATTCAGTCTATATCATTAGATACTTTCGAAAGTGATCAAACAGAACATCATAACTGGCGAATAAGCTGTTCACTCTGACGCGAGTTATGTATGTCTCTGAGAAACTTGGAAAATTTACATTACATTATATTCCAGAGTGCGTTGTTTACAGAACGATAAAGATATGCGTCGCAACCCTAAGTTCGTCCATCGTCCAATGTTAAAGTTCGATGTTGCACGGCTCCATATAATATATGTTTAGACTAAGTTGCGAAGAACCACTTTGCGGCGTCTAGAGTTTCTGCGCACGGATCTTAAAGCGATATAACGTAAGACTGGCCATAAATTTTTATTGGTCCCATCAAACGAACAAGTGCAACGGTGCAAGCTTTACAGCATCATGAACAGATGCTAGAACCATCCGAACGATGGTTAAAGCAATGGGAACCAATCAACTAGAAGACTGTAAGTTTGCGTTTGACACGAACGACAGCATCATTGCCCTTTATTACAGTTGCGTCATTGGGTGTCAAACCCAACCGGCGCACAATCAGCAAACGCAGGTCAACGCAGACATTTAATCAATGCAGCCATTGGTTCGTCTGCCGTCAGACTAAAGGATACTCCAACAGGTCAAAAAGTATTTAGCATATTAAGAATCCTGTCAGATACACAACCTCGTAGACATAAGAACAGATAAGAATATTCTATAATTATTGACCAATTGTTATTTATAAGTTTTTTTGGTGTGCATATAATTATGCCATTATAATATGGTAATAAGCGTACCATCTATTTGGCATCTATTCTATAGGAAATAGTCACCAATAAATTGGTGTCAAATATATCAGTCACAGTATTATCATTCTTCATTCTTACTATTGGTTTTAAAACCCCAAATGCATTGGTGATCTTTACAAACAATAGATGTCAATTGACACTTGCTTCACAAAAAGATATTGTACCAAGCTCTAATTAATTCTTTGTGCCTATAGCCATGCAGTTAAAATTCTTTTATTGTCCAAATCAGTAAAATGCATAAAGAGAAAATAAATTGGTGAATAAGTTGAATAGCCAGTGGAATACAGAATAAAAGAAGTAGGCATATTGCCAACATTCAGTATAAAAATGGATGATAAATCTGGCATTACGATCCGAATACGAGCTCTCATTAACTATTCAGAGGAAGGATCAGAGCATAGACCAGTTCTTAAAAGTGGATCACTGCGGCTGAATAAGTCAATGTCTCACAGATGTAGCTGGTCGCTATATTTCTTCTTGTGAAAAATCTACGTACATATAGGAATGTGGTAGAGAGTCAGTCATAGCAGAGGTCATCAAAATGAGAGGTGATGCGGAAGCTGCTGGACTGCTTAGAGTCCTGCGATGCCAGGATGTGAGGGTAATTGAAATTGAAAATAGTTCTGTGGCCGAAGAAGGTTGCCAATCAGTTCTAAAATTTAATCTAGGCTCCAGACTATGATAGCAACATCATCATAGTGAAAATTGGGTCCATCGATTGATTGATTTATTGATTTATTCATTTATTTATTTTTATTTATTTATTGATGTTAATTCGCTTTGAAGCTGAACCTCTTTCTACGTATAATAGGTCTCTGTGATTCATTTTCAAGAATCAGAATCAGTCATGATTCGTGACGTCAGTTGAAACCAAAACAGATGCTGCGGAATCCAAGAAGGATGGAACAAATAAGCCGAGGTTTCCAGTTATTGAAGAAACGATTGGTGCTATTGAGGAAATCAGTGTATTTTTGGCATGACGTCTTTGTGGAAATGAGTTGCGTTAATCGGGAAACGAATTGAGTCATTTGGAAAGTGAATTGGTTATGTGAATTATTGTTGAAACATCTTGTGCTAAATTGGGGGAAATGACCACCGGCTAAATATATGTGGTATAACACGAAGAAGATTAATGAAATTCTATCTTAGAAAATACAAGCGCCAAGGATTAACTGCAAATCTCACATATAAATCCACTGCATTGATTTGGGAAGCACAGATATGGTCGCCTTAGCGTGTTCTGTTAAACAGACTTTTCAAACATGAGCAAATGTGCAATCCAGATTATAAACAATCTTGGATGAGCGCACAAGGACACAGGTGATTGATTGATAGATCAATAATGCGTCAAAATGCTGTTCATACGTCAACTCTTATACCAACAGACAAACAATCTGACGCATATATGTCTGAAAATTAAGAAATATAGAATTATTTGGCTTTAGACAGGCCCGGCCTTAGGGCAAGGCGAGCGAGGCGAACGCCTTGGGCCACGCGCTTCCAGGGCCCCGCGCAGCGGGCTATAATTTTTTTTACTTTGTTGAGATTGATAATGGTTACGTCGCATATCAACTATGCCCAATTGCAGTCAATGTGCAGCGTGAATGTGATAGATGATTTTGGAAACAACGATCTATAAATTTAATGCTAAACCGAGTCACAGCTAGACCTATTGTTGTATGCCTAAACGTTGAATTAATCTTCAAAATACGAACAAATGGCTAAGACTCATCAAAACTTCCATGCGATCAACAATATACCTAGGCCTTCTTTGAGAATGGCTCACTAAATTAGCTTTCTTGTCAAATAAAAAAGATGTTCCATTGTGAAATCATTTCAGGTTTTGCAAAGGCCTACAGGCTACATCAAATTAGAGAAGATTTGCGAAAACTTTTGTAAGATAGCACTCACATTTTTGTCTATACTCGATAGAGACTAACATTTCAAAGCTTCAATTAGAAGGAATCGAAAATATTATTGTCAATTATTGGCATTTTATTTTAGATGCTAGATATTCAACTAGTTAAATTTAAAATAGTCCTAATTATTGTTTTCATAGTAAACTTCTATGGTTAATAGCCAAATTTGCATATACGTGTGAATGTCCATTAACTTCAATTTTTAACATGGGCGCCTGCAGACATTTTTGTTGTAGGGAGCACAGCACAATGGTAAATTTTTAGCACGAGTTTGAAAAATGTAAAGCAGAAAATTAAGAACATGGATTGTTTACATAGGTGTCTAAATGTAAACTTCTCCGTTTCACCGTGAGAATCATTAGCCTCATTAGTGCTTTGGCGCAAAGAAATTTGTCAAAAGTAGCCTAAAACTTTGTTGCTAAAAATTGGTGTTAATTTTCCAGAGGGCACCCATGATTTTGCATCAGGCCTACTTAAATAGGTATTGGCCAATAGGCTACATAATTATAGTGTTAATGCTGTATTAACAGGTAGTGAACTTAGTAAAAAATTTCCTGGAGACTCGCTGCTGCCTTGGGCCCCGCAAACCCTAGGGCCGGGCCTGGCTTTAGAATACGGTAAAATAAAGATGGTCAGGACATTCTGCAGTGGTAACGTAAGCATGGTACGAGATAACTCGATTATTACACACTTCAATCAATAGCAGCCTTCAGAAGTCTGGTCCTGGGTCTAAAGAGCACTCTCATATGCAAAAACAGCTGAACTGAATACGACAACAAAGGTGAGCAGCTTTAAAAGTACACATCAGACAGGAAGCAACGCAAAGGCGCCTTAAAAGTTCGCGTCTTAAACCATATGGCTAATGATAGGCCTACTGGAGCGGACTATAACATGCCGGTATACGACCCTGTTAGCGGGTGAAATAATTCGTCGGCAGAGGCATGACCCATCTATAAAAGTCTAGCACGTATTTTTGAAGGTTCAAGGCAATACTTCCTGTGATCTACCGACTGTATGTGTCTAATTATTCTGGTGTAGGGTGTCGTGCTCATGCAGCGACAAGCAGTGGACGATGCTAGATAAAATTGGTTCTTCGTTCCTCAATATACCACATATAATACGGGTGTATTTACGGTTTGTATCGATGGCAATTTGTAGTATATAACTGCGTGTTATATGTTGGCCGTGTCGTCACGTATTGCAGCGAGTAGTGACGATCTATAAAAGGACTATGAAAACAGATAGCAATTTAAAAAAACAGGATGAAAGAACAGCAAGAAGAGGATTGGATATGAAGGAGGATGGGAGGAGGAAGAAGAGTCGAAAGAGAGGAGCAGCTGCTGAGGAGAGATTATTGATCAGCGGATAAGGATGGAGATGAGTTACGCGTGCGACGAGGAGGAATGAGTATATCGGATCGGAAATATTGATCGTGATGAACAAGACGTAATTATTATCATAATTATAGGAAGAAAACAGCCGAATATACGATGATAGGATAATAATTTGAGTATAAAACGATGGAAAGAACAGGTGGATAAAAAATAAATTTATCAACCGAGCGATAAAGACATATAGATCTATTATTATTATGCGTTAAAGGACAGCAGTCAATTTACCAGACACCAATCCAGGAAATAAAATCTTCCTAAAATAGCAAATGACATAATGACATATAAAAGCTTGTAAGATGAAATCCTTAGCAGGAAAGAGGAATCAGTTGAGAACTGTAGGAAAGAGAAGAAAAGATTAAAGTGGATTAACGAGGCTTAAGATAGACACAGAGGTCAGTGAACAGCACTGGATCTATTTATAGGTCGTCTGCAGCTGTATAATATATATATATGATAATGTAATGGATGAGGTGAAGGTGATGAAATGGGAAGCCAGTCAGTATATCTAGACATAACAGAGCGACGAGAGAGGCGAGCATTATATGGAGAGACAAAAGGATAACGTTGGAGCAAGCAGGGCACGCGATTAGGAAAGCTAGATTGGAAAGAGTTGGAACGAGAATGGAAAAGTATTGCGTTGAGTTTGCAACATAAAAAAATCTATAGTCTCTTCTCTGAGAGGAGCTATATAAATATGTCAGCATAATTAGGAATCTGGCGCTTCATAAACGCTTAACCTCAGCTGTGGGTATACAGATGGCTCTGGAAATTAGGACCAGGTCATTGTTTCCTACCTCGGTCGACTTCAAATGTAATAAAGACGTCGATACAGCCATAAAAGTTTGACATGTAGGCTATACAAAGATGTTATACAAGCAACCTCTTGCGATACATGCATATAATTATATATAATGTATATATATATATATATTATGACCTATATTGCGTGTGCTTGGGTGAATACCTATAGTAACCTATATATACACATGCATGTGTGTATAATTCATGTGATATAATTATTTGCCGCATAGATCTATCCACCTGTTATGAGGGAGCATGGTGTGCGTTTTTCATCAACATTCACCCACTTCATTTGATGCTACAGCAGCGTCATGCCTCTTGAATTATAGATCAACTGAAATCACGTCCTGATTAGATCAGAGTTGCGTCGCGTCCTTTCAAGCCTTGTTTGCCTCCAGCCGACTGCAGCGACATCGTTAGAAACATCACGAACATAATATTCATCTTTTGTGAAAGCATGACAGAAACCATGCATCTCATATATAATATATAGATATAAATATATATAAAAATTGCAGGGCACGGTGGTGTAGTAGGTATGTTCGTTGCCTTGCAGCCGGCGGGTTGCAGGTTCGAATCTATATACCTCAAGCCTCCGTGTTGGGATCTTGAGCAAGTCCTTTGCTCGCAATTGCTCAGCGCTTCGGCGTGAAACTCTATGAGATTCAGTGTCCGCGCTGTAGTCGGGAGCGCTTTTGAGAAGAAATCTTGAAGGGGCGCTATAACAAATGCTCATACAAACAAATATATACGCTTGTGTCTGGTTGCAAGCGACGACTACGACGAGCGTGTTCTGCATCTGAGTCTTTTGGGAGTCCGTTAATTCCAGAGAGATGGTGCAGCAACTGCAGCATATAGGCCTACTAAGGAGCGGTTTCGGAATTTAAGAGAGGATGAGATTGGAGACCTAGATAGAGAAAGATGTGAAGATGAGCGAGTAGACCCAGGTGGTTGGATCATTTGGATGAGAAATAGAGTCAGAACAGCTGACGGACGTCGGAGTGTTGAAGAGCGTTGTAGGAGATTCAATTTGGTAACGGATGCGTTGACTGACTTTCAGCCAAAGAAGTGACTTGAGAACAGATTGCATCATGCGGTGATGTTTGAGTGTTTTGGTGACTGCGTTCTGGACTGTTTGGTCGCTCTTTCATTTTGCCTGACCAGCGCATAGCGCTGCATTCTGCATCAATATCTGTTTGCGACCCGTGTGACCAGTGGAGTGGAGCCTAAACGCGGGTTGTCATATATTTATCATCAGACCTGGAAAGAGGGGTCCAACGATCAATGCGATTGGCGTGTAGTGGTCCCAAGTGATGAATAAGTTAATATATACTGCAGCCACCATGGATGGTCATACGTGGATGTATTATTATCAATGTGTTGAATTTAGGTCGGTTCTGTTGATTCGATCATTCACCCGCTCTGCAGTCACGGAATATGTTGCTGCATTGAACAGTTGAACAGTTCACATGTGCATTCAGAGTTTGATTTACTGGCCGCCTTTCATTGAACTCCAACCCAAATGCGATTGATCCACATGAACACATTTCATTATTATTCCTGCTTGGATTCAAGTGCATTTTCTGCATTATAGTCTACTAGCTGAACTACCCGGCGTTGCCCGGGAAATGTCGGCTTTTAATCCCCAGCCACGCTGACCTCGCTCCCACTCCGCCTGTCTCACCCCGCCTTCCTCCATCGGCCCCAACCCGGTCCCAGCCTGTGGTGCCTGGCATTTTCCGTGAAATGTAGGGTTTTCGCCCCAACCCAGCTCCCAGCCGCCCCTGCGGGGCGGGTTCACTCGGCATTTGCCGGTCAATCTTGGTTCTTTTGCATAAACCCGTCCGCCCTAAAAAATGTCCAGATGGCCTACATACGACGACACGGTATAATATTAATTACCGGTAAAAATTGTCATTATCTTGCGGTCAACCGTTCATAATTATTATCAGTGTTGTAGTATAATTTTGCGAAAGCGCGCGTTATTAAAGCGGCCGTCTAAAGTGAGGTGAAGAAGTGATGACGTCATAAATCTATGGATTCTTTGAAAAGGTTACTGGATCTTCCGGCGACCAATCTTAAATATTGCGTTAACTTTCGGATAGAAAATTAAATTTTTCAAACTCGATAAAAGGTAAGATTTTTGGATCGCGAAACCCGGTAGTGTTTTTCGTGTGTGCTAAGAAGTTGTTTTGTAAATTATTTGAAAAAATCGGTCGCGTGGATGCGGAGATTTTTTATTAACCTCCCGTTGCAACTTGTATTTTATAGTTTTAGATAGGCCTACATTGTTGGTGGGTCTATTTAGGTCAACTCATTGGAAAACAACTGCTATGTGCTCTGACTAGATATTGTTACCTAGTACTACTACTACTACTACTACTACTACTACTACTACTACTACTACTACTACTACTACTACTACTACTACTACTACTACTACTACTACTACTACTACTACTACTACTACTACTACTACTACTACTACTACTACTACTACTACTACTACTACTACTACTACTACTATTATTACTACTACTACTGTCACTGCTGCTACTACTAGTCTACTACTACTACTACTACTACTACTACTACTACTACTACTACTACTACTACTACTACTACTACTACTACTACTACTACTACTACTACTACTACTACAGATGCTACCACAACAACAACAACAACAACAACAACTACTACTACTACTACTACTACTACTACTACTACTAATACTATTAGTTTATTGATGATGAATCAGTCAGTTACGTTGAGCAGTTGCGATGATTGAAGGATTTGTTGAATTTACTCAATCAGTAACCGTCTCAGGTGAGGCTCGAATTCGTACTCTCAGAGTTGCAAGTCGAGCGTTCTGACCAACTGCATGGCTGCAGTGTATTCCAGACAGATTTACATTAGAAGTCTTTATAATATTATGTGTTGGTCTACGTATAGCCTACGACGCAGTCTCTTCTGTTATCGGCGATGCCTATACAAATTAAATTGTTCGAATTATCGATAGGTTGTGGAGAATGATTGAGCCTGGCAGTCAGAATCGTGCAAATAATTGTTCAATTTTAGTCTTTTCATTTCTTCTCCAACGTAACACCATCGTTAGTGACCGTAAGCCACTTACAGCAGCATTTGTTGGACGAAGTACATGTATAGACCTACTGTACATTAAGCTATATGAACTACGGGCATAACTGCAGTCACTTGCTGAATTAATTCTTGTGTGATCGTGGCATGACTGCGTTGTTCAGCTTGAAGTCACAGAGAAAATAAATTGACACAAGTTAATTTCCTTTTGAGAAAGTTCGTTCATATCAAAGGTGTTTTTATCGTTAATGCGTAGCTCAGATCATTGTTCGCATATCTGCGCAGCAGGTCGGAAATTACTGTATTCGCTTTGTCATATTTCTACATTGTATCATTATTTATTGTGCTCAAGAGGACAGCCTTTGTGACGTCGTGTGGAGTATTTATCGGTGGTAGAATGCTCGAGCGTTCAGCTCTGTTCAGCTCTGTCAAAGAATTCCATGGTACAGAGAATTTAGAGAAAGTCACTATAGGGGCGCCTATATGGGTCTTATGACCCTCACAAAATATCTAAGATCTGAACCACCCGGTCAATTTTACTTGAGTGTATATCAGTGATGCCACGGCTGGTTTTTCCCCACTAGTTTTTTGGTCTTCGTCTAGGTTTCTGTGTTTTTTTATGGCAAAGTCTGGGTTTATTTTGGTGAGTTGACATTTTGTATTTATAACACATGAATATTCTGTGAAATTCAATGTAAAATTGTTGTGATACAAACTTGTTCTCGCTAATTTCTATTTTAAACTCCACAATCAAGATCTCACGTTGTCAATTCACAAATAATTTATAACCTGAAGAATGGCTCTGCTACCTCTGCACAGAAATGCACCATTGTGGCATCTCAAAATAGGTCAGGTCACTCCTCTCTGCTTGTTAAGCCGTTTCGACATCTATAACATGCATTATACACTGTAGGTCAGATCAATCCTCTAGTGGTATAATAGCCTAGTTGTTGCAGAGTATTATTGTTCCAAGTGGTCAAAACGTTGGATTGTTGACGTATTAAGAACTTTAATAACATACACAAATGAAACCGTAGCTGAAACTGAAGAGTAGACTGAAACTTAAAATAACACTGATCGTGGCCTGGGTATGTAGGCCTACACCGAAAGTAAACCCACTTTCAACACAGGCTGACCGTTGACGTAGGCCTACGTTAAAAAGGGACAGCGTTTGGGTCCATCTGCACAATTTTCAATGCCCCATGACTCTTGTTTGAAACTAGGGTTTCATCGTTACCGGACTCATAGAAGAAGTCGCATGATGTGTCTTGCTTATGATTAATTATATAGCGCATTTTCTGATATTCTCAAATGTCACAAGTTCCAGCGTCGCAGGTTTATTGATTTTACATGCTCTTGTCAAAATTAATGCTGTTTTATGCATCCTTAGCGTGTGGCCCACGTGAGACATCATTATCATGAGACTGTTTTTTAAAAACTCGTTTATTATTCACAATGAAAGCAATCAATCAAGTATAACCTTCATCCTTGTACCTACTGAATAGTCATGTGTTTAAAAGTTTCTAACCATGCTTTAAGTGTTATATCTTCAATTACATTCTAAGCAAGCTTACTTAGCAAGTCCACTAATTTAAAGCTGTAAAAAGCAAGCGTGTTGCAAGCATACTTCTGTACTGTGCTAACTTTTTAAAATTAAACCATATATATGAATTATATTCTACTTTTTTTTATCGTGACTTCGCATGTTGTTCATGCCTCTTCAGAGCCTGAAATAGACATTAATCAGAATAGAAAGAAACCGAAACTCTCGTTCTAGTTTCTTATCAACTCTCGCTTTCGCTGACTAACGTCATTCCTTTCCATCGCAGCTCTCTTGTATCGTCGCACTTCTTAGAGCGGTCTCGGCGGTGGGCAAAACTTCCAAATACAGAGTCTTCCACCTGAAAATTAAATAAAAAAGTAATCGTTAGACGAATAATTATGAGAACTGGAAACAATAACGATTTCTAAAGTTAAATCTTCTCTTCTTTAGGTCTGCTGCCTCTCGGCAGGTCCAGATGCCCAACGACGCCACTCTTCTCGGTGTTGTACTTTTTCTTTTGAGTTTTCCATATCCATCCTCCATCATCCAGTCCAAGAACTTATCCCTAGGTCTTCCTCTTCCTTTCTTCCCCTCCAAGTTAAATGACGCTATTTAAATTGAGACATCTATCAAGTGCAATCAAACGGAGAACTTTCGTGGTAATTAATTACAGAATCTTCTCCGAAATCAGGACGTGAAATTGAAATCAGGAGCAAGCATCTAACTAGAAAAATCTTAAGACTACAAAGACAAAAGAGGTGATGACACATTCCTGGAAAACATCGACAATAAACCCCAGGTTGAAAGATGTCTGCCCGATCCCAGACGCAGGGAATGACCTGCTTTCTGTTGGGATGGTGGCAATACTAAGTAGGTATCTTTTTTAAGGCGCTATATGAGTGAGTCCTAATTGACATCCAGCATTATTAAGGATTCCCCATGGGCTGTGTTACGAACTGACGACATGCAGAGGCTTCAAGGCGGTCGATCTAATAAACAGTACTAACAGTCTAACTTGTTTGAAAAGGTTGCTAAGCAAACTGTGACATAATTTCCTTTGTCTTACGTTAACTCAGTTCTTAAAGTGCTTGGAAACCTTTTTGCTCGAAAGTGGTTCGGCGTCGTCCGGGAGTATATATATATAGTTTATATACATATATATATATATACACGCATGTATATATATATCATCTGAAGAGGTGCCTTAATAGCAGCTATATGAACATGTAGGCCTAACTATGACTATACACCTACGATTGCGAAAGTTTTTTTAATCCGGATCGAACTTTAAGTCTGTAGTTTAAAAGGATTTCAATGCAATTTTAATTGTAATTGAACATTTGTATAGCGCCGCTCACAGATTCAGTAGCGCTCCCGACCCAAAGTTGGCACTGGCGCTAACGAATAGTATAGTCTTTAGGCGCTTCCTAAGAGAGATAGGCTGAGAAGCTCAAGACGTAGTTTAATGTAGCGCTAATAATCTCGGTTGCTAAAACTAAGTCAAGTTGTTTTTACAACTGTAGGCCGCTAAGCCATAGCATGCTACAATGACATCAGGCTACCGATGATCATTATTCCATCAGTGCATGCTGTAACGGTACAGAAACGCAATCACTTAATCACCCACAAAATCCAATTTAAGTAAATTCATTTTTGGTTTTTAACCAACATAGTTTTTCTTATGCAGAAACAATCATTTAGCCTTTAAAGGTTAGGCCGACCACATATTAAGTTGACTGTGGACAATTGGAAAAACCTTGTTTCTTTTGTAGAGAAATAGTTTCGCTGTCCGTCCAGCCTTCGTTTGGACCAGTGATCAGATAGTAGAGAAGAGATCGATCGATCAGACTGCCTGGCACAAAGTCACTGCCGCCGGAAATGCCTTTTCCATTCGATCTCCAAGGCATCTTTCGTAAGACAGATATTAAGTTTCAGTTTTCATTAGAATTATTCAATTTATAACAAAGATTCTTATTTTTCCTAACAAAATTATAGCGGGTTATGTCAAATTTGTGCGACCTAGTGGCTTATAACGATAACGCGCTTGCTCACGGAGCGGGCGGTTGCTGGTTCGACTCCGGGTAACGACCTTGGGCAAGTTGTTTACGCACACGTGCCTCTGTCACCAAGCAGTATGATTTGGTAACAGCGTAAGCTGGGAAATAAACGGCAAGTCCTGTGATACACTGGCCCCGTGTCCAGGACCTTGGGATTCGTCCATTGCCGGCTCAAGGGCCAAGAAAAGGAGATGAGCGCCTCACCAACGGGCCTTCGGCCCTAGGACTAGCCTACTTTACTTTTTACTTTATGTTAAATTCAAATCAAAATCATTTTATTCGGTGACCAACAAATCAAGAATCAACGGAAACAAAAGCTTAAATATATTAAAATAAAGTTGACAACTGAATGAGCACTTTAGTCAGTCTTTACGGTGCTCTGCATTGACATGAAACTAATTCGCAATGGATGAAAACTTAAGCTCTGTGACTCTGCCTCTGAAGAGCTTTACACCCAGAGAAACATTGCATAGACAGATAATTATTCCTAAGACTAGAAACAAACCTGCGTTAGACTATTCTAAAAGCACATTTCTTAGAAGGAATAAAATCCTCTAAGTGAAAGAGTGAAAGTTTATTTACGCCTACTAGACATTCGAGTAAGACAAGAACTGAAATTATAGAAATGAAATTAGCCGTACCCGTCTCAACTCCATGTCCGACGCTTGAGGCGTCAACTTCAAAACGTTCATCGGCAATTCTTCTTTTCGTTCGATCAGTTCGTAGCCGTCGCCAGAGGTGATCGCCAGAACAACGACAACGGCGACAAAGAGACCGACCGACGACCAACGAGGTACAACAACCATGATGCCAGCCATAATGTTGTACAACTCGCAGATGAGGGATGCAACTTAGCAACACCGTTGCGAACGACGACTTTTATAGTTTTCCGCCGTAACTGAACAGCATATCTCAGGTAGGTTGAATATAGCAACACAGACCCAGGTTCTTAATGGCAGTCATATCTATGGGAAGCCGAACAGAGATTCACTTCGTAGAAGAATACACAGAGTTCTTGAGTTTCTTTTAGAAATGAAATACAACCTAAGAAGTAAAAGTTTGTTAACTTATCTATGCTGAAAGTTCCAACTGTTTTGACGGGTCGACGGTGACCCGTCAAAACAGCCCCGCCCACCGACTAAATAACCCCATCCAAATGGCCCCAACTAAATAGCCCCATCTAAATGGCCCCCGACTAAATAGCCCCGACTAAATGGCCCCCGACTAAATATCCCCATCTAAATGGCCCCAACTAAATTAAACAGTCCCATCTAAATGGCCCAGACTAAAGTAAATAGCTTCATCTAAATGGCCCCAACTAAATAGCCCCATCTAAATGCCCCGATTAAATAGCTTCATCTAAATGGCCCCGAATAAATAGCCCCATCTAAATGCCCCGATTAAATAGCTTCATCTAAATGGCCCCGACTAAATAGCCCCATCTAAATGGCCCCGACTAAATAGCCACATCTAAATGACCTCGTCAAAACGGCTGGTGGTAGAATTGCATTTAAAGTGAATCGACCTCAATTCCAATATGTTACGCATACATTTAAGAGGATAACAAAGAAGGCTCCTAAAAGTATAGTCAAACAATTAAATTAGAAGTTAGGGCAGCAAGGTGAAACACATGAGTTCTGAATGTGTCTGTTATAGGCATCAAACATAGAATCTGACGTACTGATCCGTAAATTCCCGAACTCGTCACAAACCAGGGTCCTGCATTGGCTCCTTTTCCCAACTCGGATCATGCACAGGTCCCCGCTTTGATATGGCGATACCTTCTGTATATTTGCAAGAGCTTAGTCACTCTATTCTGGGTTACACGTAGGGACGTCCTGGTCTACGTTCCTCCACTCAGGATAAAGGGCCCATAACCTCATTCCCATAGCAAGAACTGCTCTTAGACAGCACCGCGCTTTCTCTGTTATTGGTCCCATGGTATGGAATGGGTTCCCACTGCCTATACGCCTTATGACAATAGGGTTTACTCGGATGCGTTTTTATCGCAACCTTAAAACCGTCCTTTTGCGCCAAAGTTGGGTCTGGAGCGCTCCTAGTCAGTAACCTTGAAGAGGAGCTTTAGTAAACCTCCATAATGGATACGAATGAACATAGGCTACACGGGACATAAATGGAGATTCCAGTCTATCGGTTGTCAGGGATGGTCTGTACAAAGTGATTGATTGCAAACCGCAGACGCTGTCTAAAGTTTCTAAGCCACCGTGAAACAAGTTTATGAACATGAAAGGTGACCAACAGATATTTTCAATATTGTTGCTGTCGATTTGCTGCTGAGCTGTGTTTCTCCATTTAATTTGTCGTAATAGAGTTATTTCTCTGCACACGTAACTGTGAATTAAGTGGCCAGAACTATGTGGATATTTGCTTCGCACGATTTGTTCACATGTTTAGCCTAATTAGACTCTTTTCCGAGTCAATCAAAATGCGTAAATGGAGACTTCAGAACATGGAACACGGTCATTTAACAAGCACCGTTTTAAAGCATGGATTACATCACGTTACGCTGTCAAACTGTCTTCAGCTTTGAAAGGTTGGCTTGCCATACTGAGAGCATTCAATTTAGGAATGGCACACAGAATCACGATTCCTGGCCGATAACTTAAGTGCGGTGGGATACATGTCACGACTTGGAAATTGTCGAAACAATAATCTGTGAAACTGACGAGTGACGCTATCACTGCTATCTGTCCAGATTTTATTTCATCCATCAAATGAACGATTAATGCACGGTCCACTTACATTATTCGAGTGGGTTTTTCTTAGTCGTTTGCAGCTTTTAATATTGGGTGGTGCTTTTCAATTTCAACGGTTCCGTGGTTTGGCAATCCAGTTGGTAGGTGTTCCAGATCACGTCTTCAATCAGTAACTTCTACAGTTTCATCTATTATGTAAGACATTTTTGCCTATCAAGTATTCATAATGTGAAGAAAAATTTTAAGAAAATCCTCACTCCAAATATTATTACGATCTAGCATCGAGAGTGGCCTTAATAATGTGGCTCATGCGGACCCAAGCTTATAGTTTGATACAGCAGTAGCAAACAGAAATCTTTTGGTTCGCTTATTGTCTGATTTGTATGGCGCCATTGAGCGTGGTCAGGTCACTCTTTTAGCTCTGTTTGACGTCAGTGCCGCTTTTGATGCAGTTAATCATTCAATCCTGCTCCAAAGCAGTGGCGTAACAATAGGGTAGACTGGGTAAGACAAAGTCTAGGGGTCCCCGAGTGTAGAGGCCCCCGAGGGGCCCCCGAGTTTGCAAGACTCCGAAAAAATATGTTAAATAAATATTGAGACTAAGTAGACTATACCGTGTCAGACTCTCAGTACGGTTACCCGAGAACCCATCTTGTTCATATACATCATCATTTCAGTAAATTAATAAGTAATAATACATTTCAATAAGTACCGTAGGGAGAGGGCCCCACCTTCATATTTTGTCTAGGGGCCCCCGAGTTCCTAGTTACGCCACTGCTCCAAAGTCTTTCTATTTGTTTTGTCCTAGCTGGTGCTCCCTTTTCTTCGCCCTTTTCTATCTGGGCGCACTAACTGTGTGGTATTGGGTGCCTCTAGGTCATGTTGGTCCAAACCCTTTTTGCCACAGCGTTCAGTGTTGGGTCCTTTACTGTACGTTCTTTATACAGCTGGTATTAGTTCCTTGTTGTCTGCATGTGGACTCCTGCACCAAATCTATGCTGATGACGTGCAGGCCTATGCTCACTGCTTTGCCGCTGATGCATTGTCCACTGTGTCTTTAATGTCCAATGCCATTGATGTTCTCTCATCATGGATGGCATCTAATCGCATTTTACTAAATCCCTCTAAAACTCAGTTCATCTGGTTTGGTATCTCGTTCTCTCTCACAGTGCGAGACCTTGGAATTACTTTGGATCAAGAGCTCAATTTCTCAAAGCAAATCAATTTGGTCACTCGTAGTTGCTACTACCAGCTTCGTCAACTCCGAGTTGTCTCAAGATCTCTCTCATAGTGTTACTCTGACTCTTGTGCATGCCTTTGTCACCAGTAGAATTGATCACTGCAGTTCGGTTGGTCCACTCGTGTGTCTGCAATTTGGAAAAATTGGGCGCCTTGAACGAGTTCTTCGTTCGGTTGCTCGTCTCATTGGCCGCATTCCTAAATATGCTCCCGTCTTATATGCGTGACGTTCTTCACTGGCTCCCTGCTTCACAGCGCATCTCCTACCGAGTAGCTGCACTTGTTTGACGATGCCTTCTTGATTGTGCTCCATCATACCTGTCTAGCCTTTGTCGACCTGTCTCCAACCTTGCAGCTCGTCGAACACTTCGCTGTGCGACAATGGGGGAGCTTTTGGTTCCGCGAGCTCGCACTTCCACCAGACAGCGTCGAATCTTTTCTATTGTGTGTCCCGCTATTTGAATGGCCTCTCACACGCGGGTTGGTATCGGAAAAATACGTGACAGTAACACGTTTGGTTATTGATCACTAATCAGTCATGAAATTGGCTTCACGAAGATTTGGCGTGAAATTTCTGTGGCATGACGTAGCTTAGCTGAGGTGCAGCCGTGGCTGTTGTGACATTTTGTGAACGCTACTTCACATTATTTTAAATAGGCCATAAAGTCGTTATATATTTTGTGCGATTGGTCTGTTCCCTTTTCTGTTGTACTTTGCTTCTGATCTGCCAGTTAATCTTATTTATTTGACCGTCTAGTTCTCCGTTTTTGTTGTTGCTCGTTTTACTATCGTTTTGCTTTCGGTGTTCTTGTTCTTGCTCTTTGGCGGTTCCTGCTTGATGTTTGACCGCTCTTTGTTTTCCACCGCTTTTGTTCTCCGTGTATCTATTCTTTATTCCTTTCGTTTTTCTTATTCTCGTTCTCTTTTCATAAATAAATTAAGAGGAATTCCGTGCGGGTGATGCAATCTAGGCGGCAATATTGTGCCTCTATACCCTCATCCTCGCATAGGTCTATGTGTTTATTTTGTACCACAGCAATATGGCTTATTCACCTGAGCTACGTGTACTTCAGGATAGTTGTATGTCATAAGCTGAATTTTTAAGGAACCTGATCATTAAAGACAGCTACATTAGTTCAATTTATGATTACGCAGTTTCATGCTCTTATTTGAAGTTCGCTGAACTGTTTTCAATTGGGATCACAAATGGCCTACTTCGGCATATAATTTTATTATTATAGGTTGGACTTAATTTTCTGAGTCTGTTTGTGAAAGCTGCCGTCGTAATCGTTTTTCGTGTAAATCTCGTAATTTGTACTTCGCTGGCCATTGGTGTAAAAATAATATTAGTATGCTTTAAAACAGACATGGCCAGATTAAGGCATGTTCAACATGTTCGGGCGAAGATGGACCCAACACTTTAGGGGCCCCCACACATGTGGGGAAAAAAATTCGAAGATTTTGAGCAAATTTCAACCAAACGACTAAAAAAGGTCATCAACTTTTTGGCTGGGAAAGAATTTAAGTTAGCAGATGATGAGAGATTGGGATCGACGCGGATGTAGTGGGCAGAGTGGGACGTGGCATTTTTGACTCTTCAACTCTTTCAACTCTTCGAGCTATATCCTACACCTATATCCTTATATCCATATCCTTCATACCTACACCTCTTATTGTTTCTTGTTCTGATGTTTTCTCCCACCTTATTGCACACCTAGCCAACTTGTCTTTTGCTGAAGGATGTTTCCCGTCATGCTTTAAGTCTGCTTTAGTTACTCCTTTGCTTAAAAAACCTGACCTAGATTCCAATAATCTGTCTAACTTCAGACCTATCTCGAACCTAAATAACATTTCCAAGATCCTTGAACGTCTCTTTCTTACTCGCATCAAGAAACATATCACTTCCTCTCCCAACTTCAGTCCTTTTCAGTCAGCTTATCGTGAAGGCTATTCCACTGAGACTGCCCTTACATCCACGCTGGACAACATCTTTTCGTCTATTGACAATGGAAAGGCCTGCCTTTCTGTATGTCTTGACCTCAGCGCAGCTTTCGATACCGTAGACCATCAATTACTTCTTTCTAGACTCACAAAAAGCTTCGGTGTCTCTGGTACTGCTTTAAACTGGTTAGCGTCTTATCTGGGTAACAGGAATCAGCAGGTGGGCATCGGTACCGCTCGGTCTGAACCCACTGTTTGCACTGCTGGAGTTCCACAGGGATCTGTCCTTGGTCCTCTATTATTCACCGTCTTTACCTCCCCAATTAATCGCATAGCTAATCATTTTGGTGTCCAATTACAGCAGTACGCGGACGACACTCAGCTCTATATTGCTCTGTCACACACTGATCAGTCCGGTAAACTTAAACTTGAGGAGTGCCTGTCATCTTTATATGCCTGGTTCTGTCTTAATGGTTTGGCTATAAACCCAAACAAGTCTGAGGCAATTTTGTTCGGGTCACGACAACGCTTGCGTTCTTTTCCTTCACTTTCCAGCATCGACCTCGCAGGCTCCGCAGTACCGTTATCAGATTCTGTTAAAACTCTTGGGGTTACCCTGGACAGTATGCTTACTTTTCGGATGCATGTATCTAACCTTTGTAGATCTTGCTTTTATCACATCAGGGCAATACGCCACATTAGGTCGGCTCTGACTAAGGATATGTCGAAGACTTTAGCTTGCGCCCTTGTCTCCTCTCGCCTTGATTATGCTAATGCGATTTTTGTTGGCATTTCAGACTACGAGCTACATAGGCTGCAACGCATCCAAAATTCTTTAGCTCGGGTTGTGCTGCGTGTCCCACTACGATCAAGTTCCTCAGTTTTACTTCATCAGCTGCATTGGCTTCCTGTCGAGTTTAGGATTAAATTTAAATTGGCCTGTTTAACCTACAAATCCCTCTCTACCGGAACACCTCCCTACCTTCAGTCACTGCTTACTCCTTATATTCCTCCTCGTTGTCTGCGATCATCAAACATGGGTCTTTTAGTTGAACCTCGATGCAGAACTGTTATGGGCTCACGTGCATTCCATGTCTCTGCTCCCAAAGAATGGAATCTACTTCCACTCTCTCTTCGTTGCTCAAATTCACTCCCTACCTTCAAAAAACGGCTCAAAACTCACTATTTCTCTTTGGCTTTCAAGCACATGGACCTTTAACTGCATCTTCCTCTGGCGGCTAACTATCCGCGCCTCAGATTCACACTTTGGTGTGACCTTGCGCGCGTAATAAATTTATGTAATAATAATAATAATATATCCCGATTATTATCCAGTTCCACCACCCGACCACCATCATTGCCGACTACCACCGTTGCACCACGCACGATGTCTCCTCGGCTTGACCTCCACAGGAGTTTGACCTTGCACCGCAATGAAAAGGGCAGCTCTGCCAATTGCGGACTTGATTTGACATCACGCCTGTGAATAAGACATGTTTTTATTAGGGCTGTTGTTCGATTAAAAATTTTAATCAAAATTAATCGCGCGATTAATTTTTTTAATCGCAATTAACTGCAAATTAATCGCAATGCATTTTCTTCAAATATACTAATCTTACTATTTTCTAAGGACCACTGAAGCATAACATTATATTGACTGTGTGCATTCTTTTTATTGCAAACATATTCAATAACCTTTGGCTTAGGCCTATTGAATTTCTGAATTTAGTTTATTGAACAGTTTTGTAAGACAGACAGAATTGAACTATCTTCAGATTAGTCAACTGCTCAAAATCCTTTAATTTTTTCATGTCAGCCACCTTTAATTAAAATGACATATAGGCCTAAGATTAATGTGAAATTAGACAACCGTTTTCTGACTTTCAAGATTACTTATTTTTCCAGCCAATTGTATAGGCAGACCAGATTAGTTACATTGGTCGGGTAAAGGGATGCTCTTATTAATTAACAATAGTAGGTCTACTGTTGTACCTCATTATTTAGTCACAATTTTTAACAAGAGGTTGCGGTTCTTGCCAAACCTCGTCTCAGTTGTCCTTCTGTCCTTTATCGTTTGAAATCTGAAATTCATTGATCTTCCCATCTCATGAAGTTCAACCAACGTAGTCTGACGGGTAAGAAAAGAGGAAACAACCTTAGTGGCGGCCGATGTCGACGACTCATCGTTAGCGTTTAACGCATGTTTTGGTTCGCATGCTGGCGATAATTGAGCGACGATTACTACGATAATACTTAAATTCTTTGTTGGAATATTTGCCAAAAAATGTATCACTAGCTTTAAGTATGAGCCTTCCGTTTAAAACGAGTTTTTCTACCTCTGATTCCATTTTAATCAGATTTAATTAACGCGTGCGATTAATGCGTTAAAATTTTTAATCGCAAATTTTTTTAACGCGTTAATCGCACGCGTTAACGCGATTAAATCAACAGCCCTGGTTTTTATACCGCCTCTCCAAAAAGCCTACTCATAGGCCAACCTTCAGAGGTTTATAGTGCATGGTCCATGCAGTGCTTAAAGTGTGGAAAAATAAGTGCCTGGACGCCTCTTACCTTTCCAAAAGAAGTGCTTGGACGCCCTTACCTTTCCAGGTTGGGATGGACAATAAGTGGCAGGACGGCGTCCAGATTTTCAAATAATTGCATGGACACCGTCCATGACCGTCCAGCAACACTTTAAGCCCTGGGTTCATGTCCTGCCAGTAATAATGGTCAGTATCCTGGTAGGCTGGGATAGATTGAGATAGTTACGTTTAGTTCCTGTTTAGGCAAGTGTTTGTAATTACAGGTTGAGTCAAAATGTAGATCTATGCATTTAACATCTTTATCACTAACGAAATGGGTGTCCCGTCAAAAGCGCGCAAGCAAAAGCGCGCAGACAAATGCGCGCAGACAAATGCGCGCAGTAACAAAATCGCGCAGACAAATGCGCGCGCAAATAACACACATAGACCCAATAATTTTTTTTTGAATCAGCATCTAAACATAAGGAAACAGAATGTGAGAAATAACGCAACATTTAATCCTAAACGCAATGAAATAGCCTATAGACGAAACGTTGTTCTTAAAGTTGAAATCTAGTCTCAACATAATTATCCTATCGTCAGTGTTCTTTAACGCAACATATAACCCTAAACGCAATGAAATAGTTGTTCTTAAACGCAATGTAGTAAAGACGAAACGAAGTAAATCGAATCAAATCAAATAGTGCCTCGCTAGAAATGTTAAGAAGATATAGAGTTCAAGTTCTATAAGTTTATAGGCTAACGTTGTGAGCCACCCCACGCAAAAAATCGTCCAAAGGAATCGTGCCAAACGTTGGAACCAACGCCTGAAGGCGTCTATTGAGACGCACGTACTTACATTTTGAAGCCTCAGGGTGTCTAAATCCAGAACGATACCTCTCGATCTTCAACTCAAAGACATATGGAGAGCCTATGAAACATTTATGAAACATTGTTCTTTTTAATTATTCTCATCATTTTCTTTGTTGCGCGCTTTTTTGTGCGCGCTCTTTTTTGCGCTCTTTTGACGGGAAAGTCCCTGTTGCGCGCTTTGCGCGCTATTGTCTGCGCGCTATTGTCTGCGCGCATTTGTCTGCGCGCTTTTGCTTGCGCGCATTTGTTACGGCGCCACGAAATGGTTTACACTTTACAGCATTGTCCTTTAAGCAAACTAGGAACCAAGAAAGAAAATTGGAGAGTGGTTTTAAATATCTCAGAAATAATCAGGTAAATACAAATGAGCTGAAGATCTAGTGATGCTGCTGCTGCTTCCTGGGACCAAATGGCAGGTTAAGCCAACATGGGTTGGCAGATATGTCATTCAAGATGCAATAGTTCAGTGGCGTAGCCATGAATTTATGATGGGTCATGGGTGGTGGTGGTTTGGGGTCTTATGGCCTGG
Organism: Lumbricus terrestris; assembly: GCA_949752735.1. Taxonomy (NCBI): domain Eukaryota; kingdom Metazoa; phylum Annelida; class Clitellata; order Crassiclitellata; family Lumbricidae; genus Lumbricus; species Lumbricus terrestris. The sequence goes on along the minus strand of OX457036.1, from coordinate 75,889,767 downwards.
CCGGATGCCTTCCTGGCACCAACCCAGCAGTATTACAGTAAATAAAAAGGGAATAAAGTAGCAAAGGGAATAAAGTAAGAAAAACAATTATTGTTACACAAACAATTGCTTTGTTTTTCTTATTTAAGTGAATAAATAACCTTTAAAAAACTTCTTTCCTAAGCCAATGGGGGTTTTAACCCCGAAACTTCCCTTGGCTACGCCACTGCAATAGTTGAATGCAGGAAGTTGAATTCAAGTCGCACATGAAGATGATATCATCTCTTCCAATGCTTCAAAGTATCTGCATGTCAGAGATGCAATGAACACGATTGGTATATTAAGTCGTATTGTTTCGTCAATGACAGTTTTGGTTTCAGCGGCCATGAGAGGCAGGTGTAGGTGCCTTGTTCCCAGAAAGAAGAGAAAAAGTTTCTCGCGCACGATTCACGTGACCCACGCCCATCTGTTCTACTCGAACAAATAATTTGCTTGCGTCAGCTGAAATCGTGCCGGAGATTAGCTTCAAGTCGGTTCTATGTGTGTGAGAGGGGCGCTGAGCACGACCTGTAGACTTTTTTACTGTATTACCACGGTAGACACAGCTTATGTTGAAGTTTGTCAAGGTCATAACGATTCATTTAGCTGTAGGAGCCTAACTTCATGCAGTATGGCAGCTAGTAGAAAGTTTCAAGAGGTTGGCAGTCAGAATACATAACGTTGAAGATTTAATGCCTTTGTCATATTAATATATATATATATATGTCTATATATACATTATGTTTATGCTTATAAGACTTATTCATCAGCTTCATCAAAAGTTGTAACGGACTTGTGTGTTTACAATAAACAACCGCGCCATCCAAGAGTCTCGTTGTAGGGTTCCAGCATTGGACAAGTCGAATGCGCATATTACAGCATTCATCATCTTTTACTATGATCATCTTGGCAGAAGAATAGCATTGGCATTTATCCTTCCGAGTTCGTCTTTAGCAGGACATAATGATTACTCAAGAAACTTTTTCCTCTAACATTTAACATCAACAACCAGACAGATTGGCGCCTGTTTATGGCTGCCGCTACTTTATTTAAAAAAACTTTATTATTACTATACTTTATTATTATTTCTATGTTTTATTTTAAATATTTTTTACATGTAACTCGGTGCGGTGTGTCACCAGGAATTATCTGATTTTAAATTAAACGAATATTTAATAATGTAACTTATCACAGAGCATGAAACCCGTGGTGTCAATTTTCATATTGGCGCTCTATTGCAGAGCTGACGTGTGAGGTCATTAATCTCAAACTTGAAGTTTCTGAAGCGCTGCTTTAATGCTAAGCACTGTTCAGCAGCCTACTGACTTAGTGCTGCGTCGTGTCCGAGGGGTTGTCTCTAGATGCCATGTAAAGTAGACCTACATTTAGTACCTATAGGCCTATATATATATATTTATATATATATATATAATTATATATATAATATATATATATAGTCCGGTTATTATTAGAAGACGAGACTTAGAAGGAGGATGCAGAGAGAGGGATGAAGCGCATCTTGTTACATTTTGCAGCATAATTATTTATATGGATGCAATCCTATTCTTAGGTTATCACCATCTTTAGATTTGGATGAAATGTCACGAAGCTAACAACAAATGAAACACGAGTCCAGCATGTCCTTATTATTACAACAGGCACGCGTATATATGTCGTGATTTCATGAACCGCATTTGCACTCGTGATATATACTCCTCTTTATACTCGGACACCCAGTGTGGCTGCACGAGACGTCCCAGCAACGGAGCAGCTACTGTATACTGTCATAGCCTATAAGCCCTGAAGGGCATGAGGAGATTGAGGACCTTCTAGAAACACGAGGTTCAAATGTAAAGGAAACGAAAGCTAGAAAGCTACATGCGAACAGAACCGTATACCAGTGACGAGCGTCAAGGTAGAACTCAAGAGGGGGTTCAAATTTTGAGAAGGGATTTTTCATTTAGGCCTATTAAATATTATTAGGTTAATTTATCTTGCAATACGTAATATCCATGATTGGGCATAATGAAATACATGTTTTGAAATGAAATAACGACAAAGTGTAGGCTATAATACGGTATAGGCTATATGACAATAATGCACAGAGATCTGGGTGCGCCTATTTAAAAATTGTCTTTGAACATAAAGACCAAAGGGCTTGCGTAGCATAAATCGCCTTTCAGCACTCTTTTCAGTTGCTCTATATCATCTATGTTTTCAATATTTGCATAATTAGTTTACGTTTTCAAAGGCGTCAACCTTAATTTTAAAATAATTATGTAAATGAAAATATAGGCTGTCATTTAAAATTTAACATTATGAATTCTTTTTACTTTTCTTGAACAATGAGTTAATTAATCTGTGGAGCGCGCAGCAAATTTAAATGATTTTCATCATCAAAGTCAAAGATTTATCTGGTTAGGACTTAATCGAAATATTTTTAGTGAACCTGGATTATCAGCCTACACTGGATTAGGCCTATAAAGGCTAAAGGAGTAAAAACACAGAGACGTAGCAATGATAGCATCTATATCCTTTAGTAACTGTTAAAAGACAAAGTTTTATATAGGCCTAATACAATTACTCGAGAAAGCAAATTGGCTAAATTGATCTTTTGTAGCCCTAAACTTACGCTACGGTTCAATTGTAGCTATTGCTACGCAGCGCCGTTTTAAGGCATTTGGGGGCCCTAGGCACAAAACGTAATCTTAGACGCAACCATGAGTTTAATCTAGTCCCCTCCTCTGGAGGAAATCAAGGTTTCTAGGGGGCGAAGAACGGGTGTTTGCCGGTCGGTCGCTGAGACGCGTTACGCGTGGTGCCGACAGGGAGGTGTATGCGGAGGGCATGTGCCCATACCACCAGAAATTTTTGAATTTCCACATTGCAATGGCAGCATTTTAAGCTGCCATCTGAACAAAATTATTGTCAACTATTGAAGTGCTGACATGTGTAGTCTTAGTCTTAAATAAAATATTCTTACAATTTTAATAATTTCTTTTTCAGTTGCACAATGGAATGGTATCTTTGTAAGCTGCGATCTTAACAGAATTGCTCTATCATTTCAATGTTGATAACAATACTTTCAATAGCTATAATTTATTATAACAATAATAAGTTCTCTACGTTCAACAACTCAGTTCTGTTACTTCCGTTGCAGTATAATGAATAACTGCAGACAGGTTACAACAAAGGCATATATAGGCCCTACCTTCTTGCACTGGAATTAAATTACCCGGTAACCTATATTCCCGTTGCTCAAAAAAGGACCCGCGTTGCTGAACAGGGCACAGCTAATAGAACTGCTACAATTTTACACAAAAAGGAAGAACTACCAAATTCAGGAAGCCATGCAGTAATGATTTTGTTTTACTAAGTGTTCAAAGAACAAAATATTTTGAAATTTGACATTTTGAAAAGTAACTGGAAAGACGCCTGTTAGTCTTGCGAAAATAGTCTTTGCATAAATATTAACAGAAAATTATAGTCTATAGGCCTACTCATCGTAATATCATAGTAGGCCTATCATATATTTTATTGGTAGATTTTATCATTAGAATCATATAGCCTAGGCTAATAGGCTAATAATTATATCACGGTATATTATTAGAGTTCGTGTAAAGCAATAATTTAAACAGCAACTAAAAACTATTATTATTATTATTTTGGCCAAATGTTTTGGGTAGTCATTTAAGGGTAGAGTCCACCGTAGATGCCTAGATTAAACACTGAACGTAACACGATTCCCGCCTAAATATCTCAGTCTCAGATATAGGCCTAGACGCCCTAGAGGCTAGAGTGGACTATGTTGCATTCAATGCATTCATGTCTTCTATGTGCATGTTTGTCATTTTCTTACATTTGTTATATAGAGGTATACTGATGACACAGCAATCTTTGTAATACAATTGTAAAATATAATTAAGTTTAACATACATTAAAGTTCGCATAACATGTTGTTAATTTGTTGTGTGATGTAGTCTTTTTGGGTCGCCGCGGGGCCCCCCCTGCTTCGCGGGGCCCTAGGCACGTGCCTCGCGTGCCTGTGCCTTAAAACGGCTCTGTTGCTACGGTCTTGCATGCAAGACAACATCTCCTTAGTATCCTTAACACGATTATTTCAGGAATTCGAAAAAAGGTTATATTGTTATGAGCTTAGGTCTAAATGAATTTGATCCCGATTCACATCCTTTAGAAAACACTGTGGTCTATCTTCATAGCCGATCTAATCAAGCTCTTTCCATCTAGCGATCGTTCCAGTGCTGCAGGGTAGATCGGATGACAACTATCCAAATAAATATAACTAGGCCTATGTGTTGTACAGAGCCGTTTTAAGGCACAGGCACGCGAGGCACGTGCCTAGGGCCCCGCGAAGCAGGGGGGGCCCCGCGGCGACCCAAAAAGACTACATCACACAACAAATTAACAACATGTTATGCGAACTTTAATGTATGTTAAACTTAATTATATTTTACAATTGTATTACAAAGATTGCTGTGTCATCAGTATACCTCTATATAACAAATGTAAGAAAATGACAAACATGCACATAGAAGACATGAATGCATTGAATGCAACATAGTCCACTCTAGCCTCTAGGGCGTCTAGGCCTATATCTGAGACTGAGATATTTAGGCGGGAATCGTGTTACGTTCAGTGTTTAATCTAGGCATCTACGGTGGACTCTACCCTTAAATGACTACCCAAAACATTTGGCCAAAATAATAATAATAATAGTTTTTAGTTGCTGTTTAAATTATTGCTTTACACGAACTCTAATAATATACCGTGATATAATTATTAGCCTATTAGCCTAGGCTATATGATTCTAATGATAAAATCTACCAATAAAATATATGATAGGCCTACTATGATATTACGATGAGTAGGCCTATAGACTATAATTTTCTGTTAATATTTATGCAAAGACTATTTTCGCAAGACTAACAGGCGTCTTTCCAGTTACTTTTCAAAATGTCAAATTTCAAAATATTTTGTTCTTTGAACACTTAGTAAAACAAAATCATTACTGCATGGCTTCCTGAATTTGGTAGTTCTTCCTTTTTGTGTAAAATTGTAGCAGTTCTATTAGCTGTGCCCTGTTCAGCAACGCGGGTCCTTTTTTGAGCAACGGGAATATAGGTTACCGGGTAATTTAATTCCAGTGCAAGAAGGTAGGGCCTATATATGCCTTTGTTGTAACCTGTCTGCAGTTATTCATTATACTGCAACGGAAGTAACAGAACTGAGTTGTTGAACGTAGAGAACTTATTATTGTTATAATAAATTATAGCTATTGAAAGTATTGTTATCAACATTGAAATGATAGAGCAATTCTGTTAAGATCGCAGCTTACAAAGATACCATTCCATTGTGCAACTGAAAAAGAAATTATTAAAATTGTAAGAATATTTTATTTAAGACTAAGACTACACATGTCAGCACTTCAATAGTTGACAATAATTTTGTTCAGATGGCAGCTTAAAATGCTGCCATTGCAATGTGGAAATTCAAAAATTTCTGGTGGTATGGGCACATGCCCTCCGCATACACCTCCCTGTCGGCACCACGCGTAACGCGTCTCAGCGACCGACCGGCAAACACCCGTTCTTCGCCCCCTAGAAACCTTGATTTCCTCCAGAGGAGGGGACTAGATTAAACTCATGGTTGCGTCTAAGATTACGTTTTGTGCCTAGGGCCCCCAAATGCCTTAAAACGGCGCTGGTGTTGTAGCCTATGATTAGCCTTAACCACGTATTGGATATCTTCCAACGTATTTAGTAAATTCGTCCATCAGACAAGATTTGCTGTAAAGCGACCAGAGAGTGTTAACGTTCAATTTCCCACGTTTTTAAGGGGCATAGGACGAATGCCAATCGATGGAGGCAGATTGATGAACTTGGTTACAGAAACATCTTCAGAGTGGATATTCTGTCCCTTCAGGAAAAATATGTGATGAGTTCAGCCTCAGAAACACGCTTCAACACAAAGAAACAGTTGGTATACAGGACTGAACGTGTGTGAGTCGGAATTTCCGGTTTCTGACCCTTAACAGTCGAACCTTTCGTCCTTATTTAACTCTGGCGCCTCCAATCGACTGGCACACACGGCAGTTTTCACATTCTCTAAGGAGGGTACAAAACATCTATGTCCACATTGAAAAAATTGCTCTTCACTTAAATTATGTCGCAGGGCTGTTTTTAAGAAATTTTTAGAACTGCACAACTTCTTTCCTTTCCTATTTTCCATGGTAAATTACTTTCAATCGGAGGACAACGACCTTTTTTGTTAGTTTTAACTGTACAAAAGTGCTTTTACAACTGCACAAATCCATTTAGAACTGCACATTTTGTGTACAACTGCACGTTAAAAAAGCCTTGTTATGTCGATCGTTTAATTTACTTCCCAATGTGCACAGGTACAGGTAAATTAAAGACACGTTTCTACATAAAGTGTTTCTTGATTCGCGTCACCGCACTTGTTCTATAATATAGAACGAAATCTGGACAACGATTTATAGACGTTGGTATTATTGTCTTTTATCAGATGGTAAATGTAGGCCTAAATGTAATCGGATTTTTATATAGCGGCTGTCTTATGGCCTCGACCCTGAGGGTGAGATCCTTCACCACCGCTCGCCCGTTTGAATGGACGCCACGCCATTTAGGTCCCCGTGGACGTACCGTGATAGCCCGAGATTTTGAATCTCTGAAATAGCCACCTTCGGGAATCGAACCGCGGCCCGTACGCTCTCTTCTCACAGACGCGCGGCCCGGCCAGCTCTCTTACCGATGTAGCTAACGTGGGCTACGTGGTACATGTCATTGACCCTACATCAGATGACGATGTCAATGCTTCATTGATCCTGCTTGCAAATCATTCACCAGGTGAAGCCACATCTCAAGTGAAGCCATCAATGGATCAAATTTTACACGACATTAGGCCTAACCACGCTAATGTATTGGTGCCACTGCCAGTAAGGATGGGTAATACATGTTTGCGAACGAATAGGAAGCTACGTTAGCCTCAGAGAGTACACTGTCAGCACAGCCTAATAGTGCCTCGCAACAAAGTTAGGCCTACTTCAACTAATTTTTCCACCGTTGAGTGTTGACAGTTTGTGCAAGAAAGAATACGCGAATGTGCAACGTTGAAAACATACCGAGAGGCCTACCACTAAACTATCGGTCAAGAGCATTATCATTTATCAGTTGCTCCTACCTATACAGTAAGCAACTCCAAATCATAAAAGGTCCAGCCGAAAGCTAAGCGAATGACAACTAATTCAAGAGCGCTGCTTGGAGTTATATATATATATATATATATATATATATATGTCCCATATATAGGCTATATATATGGATTGTCTATATGTCGATAATAGTAGAGACTTTCTGCGGCGTGAAAGCATGAAAAGCCATGGATGTTGTCATCAACTGAACGATGTTTTGGCTCACAATTCACCACATCGACCAAGTGACTGCTTCGATGTCCACACTCCATAAGAATATCGTCGTTAATGTCCGATAGCAGCTGTCGATTACAATCGGACCTTTGCCCACAGAACACAGGTCAACAACGCTGGTTCCTTATTCTGTCACAAACCCGTGTTATGCAAAGTTACAACCTAATACCACCGCACATTTACGATTCCCTTTATCGCTCAGGTCAGATCAGCGGACAATGCAAAACATTCCAATCAGTTGCTGTCTGATTCGGCGCAGTTCATAAAACCCAAAGCACAGATGATTTCGCGGAACAAATCAAGAGAATTGCACTGTAACATTCGACAAATCACCCTACCTTCCAGCTGGGTAACATCGGCGACCGTCCAGACCAATCCCAGGATGGCCTTCACTGGAGACAATAGAAGCTATATGGACAATCAGTCTCTGAAGAAAAAAGTTCAGACCCCACAATGAACAGACGGCGTTGCCCTCACAATGTCGCCGGGTCAATGGCATTACTTTGCCCTACAGAGTAGAGGCAACCTATCGACTCCTCCCTCCCTTTCCCACGTTGCCTCTCTTCTTCCTTTCTTCCTCCTTCTTCCTTTTCCTTTCTTCTCTCCCTTTCCCCTATAAACGAATTTAGTATGCTTTATCTACCACTCTAAAGTTCCTCGCAGATAACAGAGTTCTAGGTTAATGTATTTTGCCATGTAAGCGGATATTTAAACAATAGGCCTACACCGCTCAAAGTTCAATCCAATCAGAAGAATCTCTGAGCTAAAGCTTGTATGATGTTAGACGTCATTAAGACCGAATATAAAATAATACATAAGTTAGAAAAACAATGTGCAGCAAAGTAGAAGCTTCACCATTGACGGCCCTGCAGACACACACACACACACACACACACACACACACACACACACACACACACGTGTAACCAAACAACGAATTTCCATCTACAGATGACCCTGATTATGCCAACTCAAATTCTAGTACGTATGCCTCAGATCTTGGCATCAACAGGCTTTGACGCATAAAACATTTGCTGTCTGGCATGGCGCTGAATGTACTCCGTCGATAAAATCTCTTCAGGTGTAATAATATAATATCAGCTGCACTTGTTTTCAGCAGTATCCATAACAAGATTTAAACTGATCAATATGAGGAGTTCTCTTGAAGTGGCGCTATATGAATGAACGATTACAATTAGGCCTACAATCATAAAGAAGAACATTTCCACCTCTCCTTAGTCGCTGGTCCTTCACTGAGTTCCTTTGTGTTCTCAGGGAAGTTGAATCAACCAGCTACATAAAATGTCAGCAGGCCGCGTCAGGTTCACGAGAGTCATTCAGCAACTCGACGAAATTAAATGTAAAGAAGATTAATAAAAATCTCAAAGAATTCTTGGATGGTTGTAAATCAGGTCAAGGGTAAAACAGCCTCTCACGATTTGTCTAATAAAAATAACATTCGGTGTGCGTATAGAAAATGGTCCTAACCTGTCGCGACAAGTGGTGGCATCGCCACTGTTTATGGATTATAATCCACAATGTACTGCGCTCATCAGTTCTGCTGACTAACAAACAGCTGCGTCAATAGACTATTGCTTTGATGTTCGAACTGGTCGGTTTCTTAAAAACTGCCTTCTCATCTCAAAATTTCTGGTTTTAAACCAGCTGGCAATCAAATATTTAATATATTTATGTATTTATTTAAATATCAATTGGCATCATTAACATCGCAGACTCAAAATTAATCTGACTATGCGCGTCACAAATTCTCGTTAAAGACTTCGCCTGATAACAGTAGCTCTACATAAAATGCTCAGACGTGGTCGTAATCAGCTAATTCTTATGATCATGAGTGATTCTTATGATCATGAGTGATTCTTATGATCATGGGTGATTCCTATGATCATGAGTGATTCTTATGATCATGAGTGATTCCTATGATCAGTGATTTTTATGATCATGAACGATTCTTATGATCATGAGTGATTCTTATGATCATGAGTGATTCTTATGATCATGAATGATTCTTATGATCATGAGTATGGCTGACGAGTTTAAAGACAACTCAAAAAAGCACTGAGGCAATCTTCTGTAAAATATATTTCCAGTAAAGTTCAACGCTCGACAGAGAGCACTGTCTCCTTTGCCTCCGGCAATTTAGAAAAATAACCTCGGATGTGCGCAAAGAAAATGAGCAAGACAGGAAGTCGGTGCAGTGCTGAATAAGACTACTCTCAGTCGCATTCGATTCACCACCGTGATAATTATAAATAAGCTTGATCAATTAACTCCGGAGACCCTCATTACTTGCGTCCAGGTTCATTGTCCTCTAAAAGGACCCTTAATATCGGTGCTCTCAATAGTCACCGTCGGGATTTTTATTCAATTAAGCTTTGCTTCTATCTGCGTGAGGAAATGCACCACTGTGATCTATCAGAAGGCATGTAGTAAGGATAATATGGTCATCGGCTCACTACGATATTCATTAGCAACCGTTCATGCTATAGAAGAAGTATAAATCACTAGGAGGCAGCACGTTCGACTTCGTAATAAACGTAATATCCGTCGCGTTGCCCTTAGTAACACCATGGCAACGCTGACTCGCCAGCGCCGTCAATAAAATCCGCGGGTGAATTAGCGGAAGTGTTTTCTGCGTTTTTTCCAAGCTACAGTAAAATGCTGGAGATGTTTTTTAAAATTATTTTTATTTCGTCGTTCGCTGTCCAGCAAATGAGGGCAGTTCGACAGCTACAGCAGCTGCTGGCGTCTTTGAGTCGGGCGAAGGAAAAGCGGAGCGAGGAGGGACAGCTGCAGCCGGGTCTCCCTCCACATCCACCTCCGCTTCCTGCTCCATGACCTCACCACCGCTCTCCACCGCTTCCTCTCGGCTGCTTCCATCGACGATTGTCGGCGTTTGATGATGCCGACATTTCCCGGAAGAACACGTGCACCGCTGCAGCGTTCTTCCGGACCCAAACACAGCAGCAGTAGCAGCAGCGGCGTCCTCTTCCAGGCCAGGGACCTCATCCCTTGTGTCGCCTCTGTCCGGGGTCCAACTGGACCCACCACGGCTGCAATTCGTCATCGTCCCATGTCCATGCCCATCCCCATGCCCATGCCCATGCCCATGCCCCATTCGCTGCTTAAAGCTCCCACTGTTCTCGTGTCGTATTCTGTCGGTGGAGCTGACGTAGCCGACGAAGGCCTCCATTCCACCCTCCTCCCCCCGACGACGGGAAAGGCGGACGTCCGGTAGAATGCAGTCGCACGTCACTTCCGGTTGTAGGACTGCGCAGTCGCAGTGAATCTCCGGCTTCGCCCAGAGGTCGATCAGCTTGTAGACGTTCTCGCGATTTGAATTTTCAACATTCTGCACGTGGCGTCGTTCCTTCCATCTGCAAATTATTCACCAAACGTTGCATTCATTTGCGTAGCGACATTTTTCTACTTCTTGCATCGCAAGACCTGATTGTAGCGCAAAAAGAAATAGAAAACAGCCATCAAATCTAATGAGCAGTATTCTAGTTTACATTCCACCACTGCATAACACCACAGCCTGAAATTCTTTGAATATTATCGCGAACTTTGATTCTTGCCATAATGATAAGCCACGGATCGAATTGAACTTCTATGACAACAGAACCCTATAAAATATTGGTCATTGATTCCTTTTGAAGTTTAAATTTGTAATCATTTGTTGCAATTTAAAGATGAACTGCTTTGGGTTACAATCGATCTTACTACACAATCGCGTTGTTAAGTGCTAAGAAACTCAGGCGATAGGTTTCGTGCTGTTGACATTTGGTGAAACAGCAAATAAATATGTGCCCTAATAACAATCGTAGTTTCACTTTGCATGGCTTTTCATCGACGCTAACAAAATCACCTCGGTTAGCATTCAATTCACTGTTTACCTTGCAATTAGAAATTTCCAACTGCAGTTTTTGTCTCGCTCATAAATTTGCATCCGTGATGAAAAATTGAATTTCTTAATTGTTGTGTTCCTTCCTTGACTTTATTTATCAAAAAAGATCCTGAATAGGCATAATTACTGTGAAGTTGCTCTTGCACATTTATGTGTTGCATTAAGCTGCGAATCACAGACTTTGTTTCCTTGTGTTTCTGAAAAACCCAGGTAGGCCTATACCTGGGCTAGGCCCATTATGGCGGCATCATAAGTATTGCTGCATATCTATAAATGAGCCAGTCGTGTTCTAATTGTGTATATATTACCTACTCGGCTGATTGGCCGGCATCAGTGTTGCGTTCAGTCTATAATTGGATTGTAAATGTCATAAAGAATGCTACACAGGGGAAACCGAGGATGGGATGGATCGACAACATCAGAACCTGGATGGATATGTCAATGGATCGGGTGTTGAAAGAGACAGAAGACAGGAAAGGATGGATAAAGCCACTTGCCCATGAAGCGACCAACCCCTCGGACCGATAAAGCGTGAAGACAAGACAAGACAAGACAATGCTGCACTGCTGTTGGTGGCGATTTTATATGCGACTTAATAAACAAATCAACCAATCAAATGATTGATCTGTCTATATAGATGTAGAATGATCTTCCAATCTATGAAGCAATTAAGTTAACCTTCGGCCAATTGGGGATCAAAACAAAAACTATATTCTTAAATTAATATATTATAGCAATAATAGACTATATATGCCACGGTTGCCACCAATTGTGATGTGTTTGCTTTGCGGTCCAGCGGGGTCTTTCAATCTAATCGGCATTTGGATCATGGCAGAGTTATGTTTGCGTTGCACATTTGATTTTCATCCTCTAAACACTCGTGTGTGATGACGATGTCAGAGAGCTTACACAGTTCGATACGACGACCTATTTAGGCGTGGCACTCATTCGAAGTACGGGCAGTGCTGGTGGTGAGTGATCTAATTCAACGAGTCACTGAAAAAATGGCAGACTCGAAGCAGCACAGAAAAATAGCATAGACACTTGTACGCTCACGTTAACATTTAAAGTGAATTGATATTCCCGCCTTAACTTCCCATAAGCTAAAACTTTTGATGTTACCCGGTTCCTACTGTAGGTCGATCCGTCGAATTCAGTTGACCTGCTGGTCTCAGCAAAACTTCTTGTTCATGGCTGAGCTAAGTGAGCTTGTTAAATTTCTTTTGATTTTATGTCCAACTTGACGAGTCAAAAAAGCGTTTGGTTGTCAATTAATGCATATCAGTTGACACATGTTGCATACACACGATCAGTTATTGATTCGAAACACATGTCGCATGCACATGACCAATTATTGATCATTCGAAACACCTTGTTGCAAAATAATTGGACATAATTATACTTCGGTGTAAAGAAAGCGATTAGCAGTGATCGCCAAGCACTTGAGCAGACTCTCAACACCAGCCTTCTCGTAATTATGGTGATACTGACTTTTCACTTTTTTGGCAGTCAATCATAACCCAATATTGATACATTGAGACACGTGGCACGGTGGCCGATTGGTTGGAGTGGTCGACATGCAACGCGGAGAGCACGGATTCGATCCCCGTCTGAGGCGGTTACAGTGAATGTAGGGCCTTTGAGTAAGTCCTTAACTCGCAATAGCGAGAATATTATATCAGCTGCGTCGTCGAACCGTGGGCGCTTCTGAGCATTATTAGAATGGCGATACGAAAATGATTGCAGTTGTATATTTTATATTGTATATTGTATATTGTATATTGCATTGTATACTCAGATTTCAAGAAAGCACATGGAACGTCAACGTTCTACTTGTCTTCCTAGACTATGTAGGCCTATACAGGCCTAAGCCATGAAAAGTCTTTTGCAGATGAAAGTGGCGTCTACTTTTCACTGGCTATTTTTATCAAAGACCAGACTCGTGTTAATCCGCTAAAGTTTTTGGTAGCCATCAGTTTCAAAACCGGAAAGAAGTCTACATGTAAACACGCCTAATTAGTCCCAAGCCAACACAGTCGACTTTCTATACTTTATCAGCAGCTGTATTAGCCAGGTAAATTGAATGCAGCAAATAATTATAGCCTTCGTCGTCAGCGTCTGTGGATTATAACCAGATGCGCAAGTAAGAGGATTGCAATCTCATACGTTGAATGAATAAAGTAAAATTTTGCCCACTGAGTGCATAATCACCACGTAATGAGTCTCATTTGGGTTTCCGAGAAGAACGTTGGGCTAAAGATCACCTTTTCCTAATTGCTTTTTTTCTAGCGCTCATACTCTGTTCCTCTACCTAACTTAATATCTCTCTTTCTCTTTCTATCTTTCTTTCTCTCCCTGGAGTCACCTCTCGCTATTCAAACTATTTTCGACATAGCATTGTTCGGTATACATTACTCGATATATCCTTTAATGCCGTGTATAGGTAATTGCTCATCAGATTTTCTTATACATTCTGCTGTATTCGAGATTAGTGGCAACGAAGGTTGTTGGAATATCAACGAGACAAAGTAAAGACCACTGTTGACGAAAGATGTCAACTTTCTAGTTTTTTCTTCCATTCTTGTAAAGGGCAGAAAAGTGGAGTTTCTGTTGAGTGACATTTGATAAAACCAGCCATGGTGTGCAGCGCACAATAGGTTAAGAAATGAGTTGGAAGTCAGACTGGCAATAATCTGATACAAGACTATATTATATTATACAAAAGTGCCCTAAACGACGGTGGACAGAACACGGTGTCTTAGTCTATAAACATGTAGGTTCACCTTCTGAATTTCTCAAATATATACGAGATCGCAGTATATGAGCTTATACCGTTGGAACGAGCGAAACAAATATTTTCACGTCAGCTATTCAACATTCGACTTAAATAATGCATATTGAAAACACCAAATTGAAGGTGGTTGTTTATTTGCTGCTCTGAGTATCCGTATGGTTCCTTCACTTTCGACTAGATCTATTATATTGCATCGTATTGTATTTTATTGTATTGTATTGTATTGCATTGTATTGTTATATTGCATCGTATTGTATTTTATTGTATTGTATTGTATTGCATTGTATTGGATATTCATTTAATACATCGAAAGTTTGCTGTCATTGTGACGCAGCAACGGATCGAGATTCTAATTGTTGTAATGACAATAGAAACTATATGGTGCAACAGTTTCCATTGTGGCCTTATGGATTCTACTACTTCGGGCAATTGTAGGCCTATGTCAAGAATGATATTCAGAAACATTTTATTAGTCGCAATTAACCTCTAAAGGAACGTTAGATAATGTAGGCCTATCTATGGCCTCATAGAACGGCCCCGTAAGTTGTCGTCTCATTAGGTCTAGTACAGTGGTCACCAACTTTTCTTCCGCTAGGAGCCGCATTGCCAATTTCGGCAACTTTTGGGAGCCGCCATGGTTTTAGGAAATTTAGGATCACAGCTTTTAAGTAGAGTCTGCACGGCATCATTAGCTGTAAGTGTCTCTCATGGTTATATATTATATTTCTTAGATATATATATATTACATATCTTATAAATTATAAGAAAATATACAGTTTAGCATTAATAAAAGAATATTATGTTAGAAAGTAATCTAAGCTTAATTCAAAGACTTGTCCATTTATTCATCTTTATGTCGCTGTTAGGAACAGGGGTGGATCCAGGGGGGTCAAAATGGCCATGGCCCCCATTTAGAAATTTCTTTATTTTTACCAGCTATTCTGGCCCGGAAAGTTGACGTGGCTCCCCGTGAGTAGCTCCGTATGTCCGTCCCACACCCATGAGGTTTGCAAACTAGGACGAGGTATCTTTTTGTGAAATTCGAGACCGATGACTAAAAAAGGTCATCAGTATTTTGGCAGACGAAAAAGGACTCTTTTTTGGAAATTCGAGACCGATGACTAAATAAGTTTTTTCGGCGACCCGGACGAACTTTTTTCCTGGGCCAAGACAATAAATTTTGGCCACCCCCTATCGAAAATTTCTGTATCCGCCCTTGGTTACGAACTAGTGAGAAATCTGGTTCTGCATATTGCCGACTAAAGATGCATAGATCTATCGTGGTTCATAATTGGAAACAGTAATTTTTAGTTTAGTCAGAATTATCGGTTGTTATCCTGTTTCTCAACTTAGATTTCAGAATGTTCAATACTGAAAAGGTTTGCTTGCATCAATAGATGCATCCGAAAAATGAAGCAACTTTACTTGCCAGCATGCAAGAAACAGATTGTGTACGTCTGTGTATTAACTAACTTCCAGAAGTCACAGAAGGTACGAGGACTCTGTGACATCAGATGTCGCTGCTTGAGTTCGATGTTTTCTTGCAGTTCAATAATTTCAAGTTCGAAGCTTATATGTCTGTCAAACCACATTGAACAGCTGTGATCAAGATCATCTCAGGATTAGCATTGAAGGGATTAGGGACATACTGGGGCAGAGGTTCTGATTTCGAGAAATCTGAAATCTTTTCTTGGAAATCTTTATAGAGATCGCCAAGCAAATTAGACAACTGAAGTGATGCCTGTTCAGAAGCTTCTTTTGCTTCATCTGCAGTCGCAGACGCTGGCAAATCAGAGTTCATGTTCTTCAATTTGGGAAAAAATTTCATATAATTTCCAGCTAAATGCTTATTTGAATAAAAATTCAATATCTTCATAAATGCCATAACTGAGCTCAGTAATAAAATGTTAGGCTAACCCTGCAACTTCAAGTTTAGGTGTTTCAGATGACCTGTAATGTCACTTAAAAACGCCATGTCCAGCAGCCATGTGGCACTGGACAATTCTGGGAAACCCTGCTTTTTCGCTTTCCGCAATTCTGTAATGTGTGTCAACAGCGAAAAGAACCGATAAACTAACGCGAAAACATTTTATATGGCAATTTTTGGTAAAAACATTTCATTATTTGGAAAGCTCTGGCGAGCCGCCACAGAACTCTTTGAGAGCCGCATGTGGCTCGCGAGTCGCGGGTTGGTGACCACTGGTCTAGTAGATAAGTTTGCGCCAGGGTGACTTCACATAGAAGAAGCCCATATATATGGGGATATATAGGGCCTATATATATATATATATATATATATATCTTCTGGTTATTGTCTCAGTCTGCCTCTGTATGTGTCTCTGTGCATTTGTATTTGTCTGTATATAGATGCTACCTCTCTATTTGCATGTACGTCTCTTTATACGTTTTTATCAGCCTGTCATGTTTCTGTCTGACACCGTCCCTCCTCCTCCTCCTCTCTATGCTCCTCTGTCTGCTTATGGACGTCTATGTTACTTTCTCAGTCCGTCTGTATTAATTTCCTGTTTGTTGTGTCAACTGAAGCGCGTTTCATACGGTTGCCACATCAAAATTATTATCGTTACCTTTTCCGACCGACGCAGATGACAAGCAAGCAGCCGAATCCGATGGAGATACCGATGATGGCACCGGCGGCCACAGCCATTAGAAGACCTGCGTAGAAACAGAATATGACAGCGGATTTGTTTTGATGGTAGAAGTTCATCCGAAGACTATCTGCACAATTTTATAACCGATTGCCATATGATTGAGGCAACACTGGCTTCAACTGATGCTTTAAATGTGACAGTCGGTATTAAATCTAGCACCTATTGCTCTACTCCACGATAGCCTTGTTTATCCCATTCCCATGCACTGCAAAGCGTAAGACTTGAACAACGAATTTGGTGAGGGCACACTTCACCCGAAGGGTTACCATATGTACTTTGCAAATCGCTTTCGTCAAATAAACACCTGTTTCGTCGTAGGTGTTCCCAGCTCTCCATAATGATAATAATAATCTTTTTCTTTGTTATTCATTCTGACAAACGCGGTGTGATTACACGAGACTATCTTAATTAACATCAATTTTAACTCCTAACAAAACAGACAGCCTGCAATACAACGGTGCTAATAGCAGCCTACAAAGCACGTTTATCCTACGGGGGCTTTGGGAATCGAACTCAGCTCCGCTGATCTCTGTGCCAGTGTGTTATCTATTGCGCCATAGCAAATAATGCAATATTGTGTGGACACTAATTAGAATGGTCGACAGTAGATATTTTGGTTCTCATTACATACACTGCGTCTGCATTAATTTTGACAAACGTAGTGTACTTCAAGCTGAGATTGTCTGTGTCAAAGTTTAATTGAATGGCAATTTTTGGTTTTACTGCCACAGGCACACTGCTGTCAAATGATAGAACACGGCTATTGTACTTTATTGGCAAACGATCATGTCTGCATGACTCAGTGAAGTAAGTAAATATGGCAATATGACAATCATAATTATGACACCATTATGTTTCTAATTAATGACACCGTTTCATACTTATGACAACGTTGTGTTTCTAAACCGAGCAGAAAAGTTATGTGATGATAAATGTCACATATACAGGGTGGGCCATAAAAAAGACACCCCCCAAGTTTTTTTCCAATATCTTGACCAAAAGTAAGAATTTCGACATGAAATTTTAGAGTCTTAAAGACAATTCATATTTACATTTGATGGCGAGATTTCATCAAAATATTTCAAACATACCAAAAGTTATGCCACTTTTAGGAAGGCCACCCACCGTTTTTTGACGATTCAAAAACGTAACGCAACAAAAAGTAGGTTTTTGCCAATATCTTGGCCAGGTTTCATAAAAATATTTCAAACAGAACAAAAGTTATATCACTTTTAGTGAGGCCACCCACCGTTTTTTTGACTTTTTTGAATGATCAAAAAACATAGGGTGGCCTCACTAAAAGTGATATAACTTTTGATCTGTTTTAAATATTTTTATGAAATCTGGCCATCGTATATAAATATGAATTGTCTATTAACCTGTAAAATTTCATTTCGAAATTCTTACTTTTGGCCAAGATATCGGCAAAAACCTACTTTTTGTTGCATTACGTTTTTGAATCGTCAAAAAACGGTGGGTGACCTCCATAATAGTGGCATAACTTTTGCTCTGTTTGAAATATTTTGATAAAATCTCGCCATCATGTGTAAATATGAATTGTCTTTAAGCCTGTAAAATTTCATTTCAAAATTCTTACTTCTGGCCAAGATATTGGCAAAAAACGTAGGGGGGCTTTTTTGGCCCACCCTGTACATATTATACAGTCGGCACAAATTTACCGCTATACATATACGGACTAAAAATTAAACCAAAAATCCAAATTGATACCGGACACAAGAAACATTACAAACACGTAAAGAAACTCAAAACATCTCCTAGTCCTAAATAATCTCCTGAACAGACAACCTTCAAGCCATGGCTAATTAGTATCTAATGTTCCTAAAGGTATTACTTTCAAGAGTGTAGGCTAATGCACATAGGCGTACGGGACATTTCGGCAGTGGGGGGGCAAAACTTCCAAAAATCTGACGACTTTTTTTTTTAGACATCCGCCTAAAATTCCTTACAATTTCCCGTCCGAAAAATCTGACGACTTGTTTTTTTTAGTCATTCGCCCAAAATACGACCTTATTTACCCCTGCGTGCCCGAAAAATCCCTCCCGTACCTGTTTTGCCCGAAAAAAATCTCCGAATTTTTTTGGCCCGTCCAAGCCTCTTTTGCCCGAAAAACACATTTGCCAGGGAGGCACTTGCCCTCTGGATCCCCGCCTCGTACGCCTATGCTAATGCATATTGTGATCAGACAATGTCATACTGTGTCTCTAAACGCGCCGGCCACATTATAACGCCTGCTCATAATCAATACTTTCAGAAAACTAAGAGTTGCGGGAGAGCAAGTCTATTGTCTTCAAGACATAGCCTACTATAACTGCCAAATGGCGCCACTCAAGCAGCCTATTAACTTTACAATCGATCATTTCCTAACACTGCTTTGTAGTAAAGAGCTGTGGCAAGTGGCCACAATTACTGTGGCTATTGATGGCAACACTTTGGCCTATGCTTGTTATTCTAGATAGATTGTTGTTTTTGTTGATACGAACCAGTCATGAGAGCTTATAACAGAGGTGGATGGCCCAGAAAGTACGGACGCAAATAGCCTTACAGATCTGAGTGTGGAAATTTGATTAGCTAAGACTTAGTCCGAAACGATGTTGTTGAGTGTTGTCGCTCTACACAGCAAGTCATTTAGCGCACATTTTGATCACGGTACATTTGATCTCGTTGAAGATAAATTTGTGTGAATAAACACCGATTATAACTTAGAATACACAATTAATTGTGACTAGGTAGGCCTAATTGAGATGACATTGATGTCTGTTTAAAGATGTACTTATGTGGATAAAGATTACCGATTGTGAAAGCAACTTCCATCATTCAAGCGCTTTTACAACTGCACAAATCCTTTTAGAACTGCACATTTTTTGTACAGCTGCACGCTAAAAAAACCTGCTAAAATGAAGGCAGATAAAACTTCTAAAACTTTGCAATAGCCTACCACCAATTAGGCGCGCAGCAGCGTTAGGTCTCTGTATTCACTGGCGGCTGGAGTTTTAAAATGCTTAGTGTGAGAGACCAGCGCAGCTGATGTTGCCAAAGTCAACCTTATAATGATAGGCCTACCGATCAGCGCATGTAGGCCTACCCTCAACCTGGAATGGTCTTCCTCCCCTCTCTTTCTAAAAATCCATTTAAGGCTTTCCTCTCTCATCTTAAGACAGGTTTATTTGGCCTCGCTGAGGTTGGGAGCGCCTCTGAGTAGCCCCATTGAAGAGGCGCTATATAAATGCATCTAATGTGTGAAGGGACAACGAGTGACGGATTGTATACTGTAGACTCATAGGCGTATATAACGACGTTCAACTCAATTACGTGCAATTATTTATTTGATTATTATTATTGTTGCGTAGCAACGGCGTCTACATATTTTGCCGCTGGAGGTAAATGGCGCTTCAACGGAGGCAAGTTTAACACTATTTAGATAGGTACTAATTTGGTTTTGTGTCTGTGTTTCTCATAAGCTCCTCAAATGTATTGTGACAATTAGCAAAAATTGCAATGCATGTGTGCAATCAAAGTCAAAGTCTCTGGCAGTCGTTTAACTTTGCATAACACTGTGGAAGTTTATGGTCACGTTAAACACCTTTTTAATTGGGACATCTATCCTATATAAACTCCAGCAGCCCTAGATCAATTAGCACTTCTCGGCCTTTTGGCTAAGATCAAAGTGAAATAATAATTAACTGGTTCCCTGCTGGACCGCTGGCGTAGGTTAAAACCTCGTAAGTCTATTAAAGCAGGAGGGTCACTGGCGCACCGTAACTGGTCGTAAACCTATAATAATAAAAAAATAATAAAACAAACAAACAAAACAAAACAAACAAAAAAATTGCAAACGATGTGTGGAGCGCCGGACCATGACCCTTGAGGGTCGTGGCCGGACTTAGCCGTCGTCGAAGGAAAGGGCGTTGTACGTTCATGAGAGATTAGGATTGAAACTCGAAGGGAAGCGGTATTTTGCCGCTATCACCACGGACGTTAAGTCTGTGGCTGGGTCCCCAAGTTTCTACGTAGACTATTGGTTCAGGTAGAGATGGCACATTAGTTCTGTGAAATACGAGTTATGTTGGTCAAGTGGTTATTCGTGGCCGTATATAGGAGGCGATCATGAGCATAGGCGCCAAGTTCCATGTCTTATAAGTACTAAATTCTTGGCGCCTATTATGCCTTTAAAGCTGGAATTATGTTCGATTAGTCTGCTAACGATGTAGCCTAATGCCACTAACTAATGTAGTATGAGGTTCTTGCTGTAGAGAAGCATGCAAACAAAAGTTTCGCACAGTGAACCAATCAGCTGATATATAATTATGGCAATTCTCGTCGGCTGAGGCAACCAACTCTCTTGCATCTGCTATGATAAACCAGCTGTATACGTGTCATCGCAATCGTAATCTGGAAATTCTAAAGCGCCACTCGCAAGCCGAAATCAGGGAACCAGCTCATTCACGAGCGCTGCTCTGAGTTAGAGGGTTTTCATAAGAGTGAGGTTCGTGTGAGTGAATCTTCCTTTGAAAAAGAACAGCGGTACATTTCTATTCGTGGACAGATATATAGGCGATGCTCAATCTCATAGGACTGCACGAATAAGCTTCGAATCTGTAGTTATGAGAAGATTAGAACAGCTCACACACGGTTGGATCTTAATTAATTAGCATACGTACCAAAAGGAAAGCTTCCAGTGTGCCTCACGGTCTGTTCGTTATCTAAATAAACGCCGGTGAAGCTCGCTGCAAAAACAGACAACAAACGAAACAGGTCATTCATAGCTGTAGGCTGTCGCTGCAATTGGGTAAATGTTCATCAAACAGAACAGAATCGTGTCTGTTCTTAGTCCTGTGATGTACAGATAAAACAGAAACGACCATCGGAAATGTAAGCGAACCTTTTTTGGTTTCAGCTGTCAATTGACTCAATTTGCTTTCATAATGTCATAAAAAGTACTAAGCTATGCCTTTACTGCTAATACTACTTGAGAACTCAATCGAGTAAGTAAAATTAATGCCATATTTCAATTTCAATCGTCTGTCGACTATGCTGCTATTAGAACTCGCATGAGACTCAGATGCTTTTGCCAAATAATAGTTCTGAACTTGATACGTTGAACTTGACACGTTGTGTTCTAAAGGCAGATGAAGCCATCTTCGCTGCTATATCCTCAATGACCCTGAAAGTGTCCTCCATGATCTACTTCCGACAGAAAGGGTTACTGAACAGGACATGTATACACCCCCTTAGAAATCGCGCACATATTCAAGGGACACAACACTGTGATGTGCGAACTGGATAGGAGGTTAACAATAAGATGTTCCACTAAGACGTTGCATAGGTCAATTGTTTCTCATTCAATTAACTCAACTACTCGTTTTGTTTACATCTTTAATCACTAATTAATTATTGCTTCGCTCTATTAGGTCTTTAAAATGCCTCCTGTCGTAACTATATCCCATCGCGAGTTAGCAAGCGAAATAATAACAAATACAGAAATTACTTAACTAACATTAACTGAATCATCATGTAGCCTATGCATCTGGACGCTGAGAAAATGACTGTGAAAGGAATCTTAACTAGCATGTCCTTAAAATGCTGTGAAGAATAACTTGAGCAGAATGCAAGTTAAGCAGAATGAGAAATAAGTTGTAGACGAACGATATATACATGTAATTATAAAGAGGCAAATGGTCACTGGTCACCATGGCACCTTCCTGTATAATTAGGCCTATAGTAGGCCTGTACCGGCACTTGTTAAATTGTAACCCACCACACTTACACTAAATGTCATCAGAGATGATTGCGATTGGCTCTGTCGTGCTGGATATTTTTACAACTCAGAAAAACTGTGTCGGAAACAAACGCCAAATCACTTGGCGACCAAAGACCTTTGACATTTTGATGAAACGCACGACATAAAAATTCTCAGTTTCTTGACCTAACCAGCATCCGATAAGAAATAAATTGACAGTATGCGCTGTCAAACTGTCAACAGCAATTTATGCTCGGACACATCTGCTACATGGCTTATGATTGCAAGTACTGAAGACTCGTGAAGAGCTGCTGTCATCTATAAGAATCCACAGAGACATGAATATATTCGTCCACCACCTACAGGGTTCCGATGTCATTGTGTCTTGTTTCACGTCACGCAACGTCAATCTCCTCCATCTTATGCTTTCTGAAGAGGCACGTGGCTGGCGATAATACTTATTTGTATATATTTAGGATGCAGAATATACAGGGTGGGCCAAAAAGACCCCCATAGGTTTTTGCCAATATCTTGGCCAGACGTAAGAATTTCGAAATGAAATTTTACAGGCTCAGAGACAATTCATATTTACACATGATGGCCAGATTTCAATAACATATTTCAAACAGATCAAAAGTTATACCACTTTTAGTGAAGCCACCCACCGTTTTCTGACGATTCAAAAACGAAACGCAACAAAAAAGTAACAAAAACACGATTTTTTCTCATCTCAAATAATTTAGTATCAAATAGCCTTGATATTGCCAGATGATCATTATTATTACTATTTAAAAGAGAAACAGGGTACCAGCGTAGCTGCGCGTCACTGAGAAGTCACTTAGCAAGATGACAATCAAATTGGTAAATAAGGAATCTGTCAGATTAATCAACAGGTCCATCAAGAACTTTGCAAAGAGACTCAAAAGAAGTCTTAGCACTGGTGGTGGGCGCATTGAACACAAGTTGTGAAGCACTACCAAGTTCATTTGACAACAGTTATTTGAGATGAGACTTAATAAAGTCGTGTTTTTGTTACTTTTTGTTCCGTTTCGTTTTTGAATCGTCAAAAAACGGGGGTGGGGTGACCTCACTAAAAGTGGTGTAACTTTTTGTGCTTGAAATATTTTGATGAAATCTGGCCATCATGTGTATATATGAAATGTCTTCAAGCCTGTAAAATTTCATTTCAAAATTCTTACTTCTGGCCAGAATATTGGCAAAAAACCTCGGTTTTTTTGGCCCATCCTGTATATGGGCAATTCCACGGGAAATGGACATAAAAGTCCAAAATATTTTTTGGGAATTTTGCTAATATAAAGGTATCATTTTAAAGCTAAGAGACCCTAGTGTTCAAAATAATAATTAGAATCAATAATATTTGGTGAGATGACCGTCAGCCAGCTTACATTTGATGTCAACATGGCCTGCGCAATTCTGTTACAGAAATATTAAAAGGTTTGTTTTTTAAGTTATGGCAACAATTGGTTGATTTTATCAAACAAGCTACATCAGTTGGATGGAAGGTCCACTTGGTAAGTATTTTCAAGTAAAACTTTGAACAATTAATAACAGTTCACTTTTTTGACTTCAGAAGTTGGGGTGTACTTTTCAATGTTACATCAGTGACAAAAAATTAAGACTTTTTAGAATATAACCAAAAGTAGCAAAGCAAAAATTCTGAAAATTTTTAAACTTCTGATGCAACATATTAGCAATACAACTAAATAGTTGAAATTTTGTTTTAAATTTTAAGTAAATGTGTAACTGTGTCACTGACGTAACATTCATGTTGTCCCTCACGTAACAATATATGTCAGTGATAGCAAGAAACTTGTTTATATTCGGTATATACTACTAAAAATGCACTTATAAATCCAGTAATTGACATCCTAGCTTCGATTTGAAGTAAGCCCTCATTATAATCATCATCATCATCATCATCCTCCCCCTCCTCCTCCTCATCATCATCATTATCATCATCATCATCAATTTTTCATCATCACAGTAAACCAAACTAGTGATTTGCTTTTGCACACAGGGTGAGACACGTCACAAAAAACTGGGGCTGAGCTAACATGAATGACTCCCATGAAGAAGTAGCTAAAGTAAGGTGGCCATCATGCAGAAGAATGCTGAGTAGCAACAATAATGGCAACTAGTGGGACAAAAACAGAAAGAAATCTACCAAATGTACAATGCACAGCCTTTATGGTTAAAATATCGTCACCCCAACTGAATCAGATCATGCAGCAACTTCAAGAGTTTCTTATCTGCTCAGTAATATATAGGAAAAGCAGTTATTCGACAAAATAAAATCTTTTAAAAGTACTCCAAAGAAAGTTGCTCTCATGAACTTCTTAACAACAAACTTTGGCATAGCATTGCAAATAAAAAGTACATAAAGATGTATAGATTAATGGACAGAAAGTGATATTGTTTCACATGAGCTGCTGGAAAAGAAGAACTATGCAATATTTGTAAAGATGAATGGCACATGTGATAGTTTATAAAATAAAACATTGATGATGACACTAATGGAGGCATACGTTCGAGATCAAAATTCTGAAGTCAATGATTGGAACATGAAAATTTGCTTCATTGAGTCCGAAACATGTTGTTTCAGTGAGTGTAAAAGATCATAATGTATGTTGCTTCAAGCGTCGGGTTGATTTGAAAAAGTTGCCTTCTACACTTCTTATCTTATCTTATCTTATCTTATCTGACCATTTATAAAGCGCTTCTCGCAGCAAGAGCTTTTCAGAAGCGCTCCCAGTGCGTTTAACTCCGAGAAAAAAGACAAGTTTTTAGACGAGAGAAAGACGAGGACACACCACCAGAGAGGATGGCAGAGCGAACTGATGGAGGAAGCCCATTACATAGGGAGGGACCAATGCAGGCAAATGATCTGGATTGAGCCATGGCAGTCCTGACTCGGGGGACAAAGAGGTCAAGCCGATCAGAGGACCTAAGAGGACGCAGTGAAGTGGCAGATAGGGGGCGATGTATCTGATCACACAGAAACTTCGGAGCAAGACCCATTTGAGACTTAATGACCAAAATCAGGACTTTAAATTGAATACGGGCCGAGAGTGGAAGCCAGTGAAGTTGTTCAGTCATGAATGTAGAAATGTGGGAGAATCGAGGAAGACGGGCAATGAGCCTAGCAGCGGCATTGAGTACAGATTGCAGAGGAGCTAGGCGAACCTTAGGCAGTCCAATAAGGACAGAGTTGCAATAGTCGATCCGAGAACATACAAAAGCATGCACAATTGAGGTGAAGATCGATGATGAGACAGATTTGCGAATAGCCTTGAGACGCCTACCTACGATTACACTACCAAACAGCAATCGAGCTACCGATTCAGTCAGTCCATGAGCTGCTATCTTGGAGTGCCAACTTATGGAAATGCATAGGCATTTGTGAATCTTAAGTCAATAATGGTAAACAGAAGGGCTTCTTCACTCTCAGTGAACACATTGCAGTATCCAACAACACTGGATAATTTTTAAAGCATTCCTGCATACTTGTGAACCATGACTACTAAATTTAATGCAATTAATGTTTGTCTTTTCAGAAGCGTTACGTCAGTGACATTTCAATGTTACGTCAGTGACATTTAGGCACCATTGAAATAAATACATAAATGACAGCTGGATAAAAATTTTAACTTTCTATGTATGCCACAACCTGTACTAATAATTTTAAAAACATTAATAAAATTTTTGCAGTCATATTTCAGAAGATTGTGATGCGAACATGAGTTACAATAATTTTGATGTCAGAATGTGTTACGTCAGTGACGATGCACAAAAACTGTTTTTAAAAATACCCATAAATATTTCCTGCCAAGTCTTTTTTGGCTTTTAAGAAGGATTATATAGTTAAATAATTAGGCATAAATTTTTGGGCAAAGCAGTGATATCTTAGTGTGCTAGAATTAAAAACGTTGCCAAATTTCTCTCTGAATGTTACGTCAGTGACGGTGGAATTGCCCATATGTATCTGTGTCGTGGTGGAGGTCATCAACTTCCATTGGTTCATTCCGCAGTGGTGATCCATCTTGGAGGCCAGTAAAGAGAATGTAATATCCAGAAACTGAGAAAGTCATGGTCATCAAGATGCTTGCGTATTGCACAAGAATGCAGTCTCCTCCTGTGCACTGCCATGGTGACTGCTTTGACCTGTGTTGCATTTTAGGATCAATATATAAATTAACTTTTTTGGTCACTAATCACTATAAATTTTTTTGAGCGTTTATTGCAATTCAAATGTTTCTTCAATAGGCATCGATCTTATAGTCAAACGTCTGCTGATTCAGAAAGTTTTATTATACTTAGACCTACTCGTAACTATTGTTGGACTTTTAATTTCCTTCAGATATATAGGCCTACTATATGGTGTCGATCTGCTTATTGGCGGCTATAGAAATGATAATATGGATTTCCTAGCCAGGCGTCTGCTGATTCAGAAAAGAAATGTTTTATCATGCTTAAGTATAACCATTGTATCAGTATTGTGGTTCTATTAGATCCATATAAATATTTGCCATCAATTTCGTGAATTTTCGAAAGAACAACTTAGACAGGAATGGGTTGAATTAATAAAATCGTCGGTGCGATGGCGTTCACGTGAACGACATAGTTTACCTGTAAAGCGATTGTCATGTCAGTGTCAGAACCGGAGAAGGTTTAGAGAAATCGTTGTCTGAGATAAGTTTACCCTGTAATGACGTGCTAATCACGGTAATCAAAGCTTGAAAAGAAAGGAACATCGGTCCTGCTAAGATGTAGACTAAGAAACAACCATAGTTACAAAGGATAGCAATTGCCTGATAATTGTTGTATCTTTCAGCAGCGTTGTGCTTTGAAAATGAACTAGACCCAGATAATTCTAAATCGTTGCGGCTATAGTTATAATGACGAAGGAGGAACAGGGAAGAAACGTTTTAGGTCTGCCTTTAGGGCTAAGCAACGAAAAAGTCAATTAAGTCAAATAGTGGTCGTTTATTAGGTGATACGGTGTCAGATTATGTCTAGTTTTACTTAGAACACTTTTAGAATCATTGGCCAAATTAGGCTTTGAAGTTGACCGAAATGACGGAAGGCTTATAATTGCACGTGCTGCGCAGAAGCATCACAGACTATTGAACGCGACGCAGCGCAGTGTCGCATTGCAGCGTAGGCTATAGGAAGGCGCATCAAAGAAAACACATATCATTTAATATTCTTGAAAGTCCCTTCGATTTCAGAGAATGAATAATGCATCCCCTGCAGCTGCCGTTGCTGTAGAGACCATCTGTGTTTTGTTGTTTGGCAACGTTAGGCGATATCTTCTCACTCTCTCAGTTTCTATCTACATACATGCAGACTATATCTGATTCTTCCGTCTCTGATTTGTCTCCGCGGTGCGTCCATGCACGCCTAGAGAATCTAATCTGCATTGGTCTCATTCCTGACGTCAGGCACAAAATATCTTTTAGTGATTTCCTCGTGCCTGCTGGTATTTATGAATGTTGTAATTGCGCATTCTATTTACGCGTCTTCATTACATTTTAATAAACAGCAGTTAATCAACGGCAAATGCATATGTTGCGGATAAAGCTGCAAGTTCGACATTATGTATGCAGCAGAAAACCATTTTAGAATTCTAGGCTTTTGAGAGTGATGTCATTCAACTGTGTCCTTATTGTAGCCTACAAGAAATTCAACAATTAATCCATTTATCCCGGACTAACAGATCATCAGATTAGGCCAACAACCAAGAACTTATGTAGCCAAATGCGCAGCTGATATATCTGCAATTCTTAAAAATAACGGATTGAACTTTCTCTCGAATCTCCCTGAATCTTGGGATCTAAAAATGTTTCAGACTGTAGAGTTGCAGGTCTGTCAAGGTTGATTAATGAAATTAATGTCTGTTGGCGTTTCGTGCTCATGAGGGAAGCTCTTCCATAGGACTTTATTAAACACGCTATCGTCGCATTCGAATGGACAGCATGCAGAGAGGTTAATTGGTGATAGATAGCATAATTTAGTTATTGGACGACAACAGAATTTCGCAAGTCTGGTTTGGTCTGCTGAGTCTTTCTATGCATTTAAACTCAACCGGCATGAACTTTGAATAGGCTAACATTTCCAATTTCACATTTAACGATCAAGGTATCTCTAGAGCCTGAGTGCCAGCAGAAAACTTTTCAATAGGGGCTAAGCATGATGGTCATAGTTAAATGTTTCAGCAAGTGCTTGAAAAATGCAAAACAGGACATGGTTATTTTCAATAGTGATTTCTAACTGTAACTAACCTAGCTTTACTTTGTGTATCGTTCATGTTATTAGTGCTTTTGAGCGAAGAAATATGTTAAACCCGAAAGTAGAAATTAAAAACTAGGTGTAAAACTGTAAATTTCCCATGGGGCAAGTATCCAACTTGGACCTATGTCGATAGCGTTGTTTAAAAGAATTTCAAGCGACCCAAACATAAACAACAGCCAGATAGATGATAATGGTGACAACAACAACAACAACAACCACCACAACAACAGCACAGCAACAACAATGCAACCATCATTGACTCTGGATTATTGATTTGAATATACAAGCAAAAATAGCAGCAGTGAAGTTTGCAAAGCATAGACTAATAATTTCAAAAGTATAGGCATAGGATGTAATTGTGTAACTAGCCCCTTTGCGCTTGGTACATATTAGGCAGCATACCTTAAAAACCAACTTTGAACACTTTAAATTTCGCTGATCTTAATGGAATGGAGCGTGTGTCCGAGATGTCGTACGTACCTGCTGAGCAGTTGGCCAGTGGGCTGACCCAGTCTCGCCCGCTACACGCGATGTACCAACGTTCGCTGGTATAGTTGCAGATGACGAGCAGGGTGTCACCGTTGCGGGTTAACCAGGCGTTGCGCGGTGCAGTCACATCCGGGCATCCGATCACTACACAGAGAATAAAACAACGCCTGGGTATTTTTTTGCCGTAGGTCGATACTTGTAGGTCTACATACAGATATATTGGTATGCGTCAAGTTTATATATGTATACCCACAAGAATATAGTGCACTGGACATTATGCCACTTGTATACAGAATATACAGAGACTTATCAAAATATGACTGTGCAAATATAAATATAGGTATTGTAAGCGTCAGTGCATTAGAGCACGAGATTAGACAGACGTAAAAACGAGAGACAGAGGGCTATGCATACACTCAAACGGATACAGGCAGACCGAAACAGACGGACAGACAGACAGAAGGACAGGTAGCTACAAAGTCAGATACAACGACATGGAAGCATGGGGAGAGGAGGGAGGGATACGGGGTCAGACACAGGCAGAGACAAGCACACAGAGGCAGACGAAGACAGAGGCATGCATGTAGAGGGACACTGGAACAACGCTATACAGACACAAACACCGCTCTTATGCAACTGTTATGTAACGTATTGTCTGCAGGCAACAGTGGCAAGAGGCAAGTCAGCTTCAACAAAGATAGATTCAAATTAGCAAAGGCTGATCAGAAAGTTAACGACCTTAATTATTCACCGTCCGATAAAAACTTGAAAACGATCCGATTGCATGTGGACAGTCAATTACCCATTGCAAGACGAACACACAATGAAGACCGACCTGCAGCGAAATCCATTGTCAGTATGTAGTAATGGTGGTTTGTATGGGGTTTGTGCATACAACAACAGATAAAAACTACCAACGGATCGAAGGAAGAGTAGGCAGAAAGCCAGAGGAAGACAGAAAGACAGAGGCAGAGGCAGAGGCAGAGGCAGAGGCAGAGGCAGAGGCAGAGGCAGAGGCAGAGGCAGAGGCAGAGGTTGGAAGCAACAGAAACGGCAAAATTGGAATGGAATGGGCTGAAATGGGAACATAATATATCAGCTGCATGTTGTATATAATAGTAATCAAACGGTCAGCATGTGAAATAAGTTGATATGCATTACATAGCATGGGGTTGCATGAAGTTGCAAACCATGGTAGTGGCGGTAGTGTATAGGCCTATATGGGCTTTTGAGCCGGAAGGTTGCGGGTTAGAATTCACGTCAAGCCACCGCGTAGGCCTATAATTATACGGGCCTTGCATGAGCGTGTCTTTCAATTATAAGCATGCGCTTTGGCGTGAAACTCCGATTCAGTGTCCGCGCAGAAGTCGGGAGCGCCTCTGAGTAGCAATCTTGAAGGGGCGCTATGGCAAGTAAACGTATACATATACATTTTCATACAGGTTAGTACCTCTGCATTTGCATTTCAGCTTATAATACGAACGTTTCCCGGAGCAAATTGCTGTAAAAAGTGTTATAATTATAGTCTAATCGAAAGTATAGCAGAGCTCAAGAGATGATTTTGATTGCTATAATGTATCAGTACACGGTATCAGAGCTAGGGTAATAGGCATTCTAGATTAACATGTCTAACAGAGATAGGAACTTCCGCTCTATATAATGTAGATGCGAACCTTGTTTCATCACAGCCATAGATGGCACATGCATGTATAATTCATACATTGCATAATGAAAGTCAAACGCAAAAAGCGTAGTTAAAAACTACACATAGGTCTACATGTATATATAAAAAGAAAGCCAAGTAGTTCGTTTTACTGGAGGGTATACAGATATCTTCTTTATAGCCTATAAATTATGTATAGCCTACTGTGTCGTGTTTGTATATATATGTATAAATTGTGTATATAGCATGTACACATGACTGTGCGCATTTGCACAGCCACGCTTTATGTCCCTATGTTGCAATT
This sequence comes from Lumbricus terrestris, assembly GCA_949752735.1. Taxonomy (NCBI): domain Eukaryota; kingdom Metazoa; phylum Annelida; class Clitellata; order Crassiclitellata; family Lumbricidae; genus Lumbricus; species Lumbricus terrestris. The sequence continues at coordinate 75,858,370 of OX457036.1, read as the reverse complement.
GACAATAAAATGCCTTGCATGGACATTGAGACATAATACACAGATTATCACAGTTTCTGCAATGGTTCATACATTACATTTCTTATAAGTATACAATTTATATAAGTACATACAATTTATGATTACATCTATAATTATGTTAATCTAATTTTACAATTGTAAACTGAGTGTTTACTGTTTAGTGCTACACAACGTCCGTGCGTTTTGGCGTGTTTAGCGTGCTAAAAGCGATAAAGGATATTTCACGCAGATCGTCTGTTGAGGTCAATAAATAAAGAAAACCATCGAAGAAAACAAGCTGCTTTGGGTATACAACTTCGGAACAGCATGCTATAGACGACATGCAGCGTAGCAGTCAATCGATTGCATCGGAAAGAAGAAGTAGCCTAGTAAGTCTACTGTACTGAGAGTACGACGCTGGAACTGAGTCGGAGAAGAGGACGATCAACTGGGGACCAATTTTACTGACGATCGACGACCAGAAAGAACCCACGTCACTTTGTTACGTCTGTGTATTCTGAGCATAACATTGTATGCGCTGTGTAGTCTACATGTGTACACACAGAATGCACACACTTGTTTGTTTGTTTGTATGCGCACTTGTTAAAGCGCCTCCTCAGGCTCTCTACTCAGAGGCGCTCCCGACTACAGATCGGACACTGCATCGGAGTTTCACGCCGAAGCGCTGAGCAATTGCGGGTGAAGGACTTACCCAAGGTCCCTATGCGGCGACTTGAGGTGGATTCGAACCTCGAACCTTCCGGCTTCAAGGCAACGACACCACCACTACACCACCGCGCCCCACACTGGTATACTCATTCATTCATTCAGAGCATTTATATAGCGCCCTTCAAGAAACTGCTCAGAGGCGCTCCCAGCCTAACAACGAACAAAGAAAAAAGACTTGAGAGACTTGTAGAACCCAGCCGGATGGACCACAAGTAGAGAGCCAAACGTAACCTGGAGGTCATTCCAGACAGCAGGTCTCACGACCAAGAAACACGGCGCTGTTTAATAGCCAAGCGAGCCCGCGGGACCAGAGACTGGACAGCAAAGATCACGCAAGTATGACGGAGCAAAGCCAAGGACACAGCGAGAGACCACAGCAGCAATGCGGTATGAGGTCCGCTGGGACACAGGCAGCCAGTGCAGCACATCGCGCATATAAGCAGAGACAGGAGCAAATTTAGGAAGCCGCCCAACAAGGCGAGCAGCCGAGCGTAAGACACGATCAAGTCGCCCCAGAACCCCAAGGGGAAGACCAGCAAGTAGGGATTTACACATGTATACAAGTAGGCTATACACTCAACCGCATATTACGAAAAGGCCTTAGAAATGCTTGGCCTTGGATTATGAATCCAGTGCGATATTTTTTATTTATTTTTTATTGCGAAAAGGCATAGCTGTGGCATTCAATTTATTAGTCCTATAATAGGTTTCAAGACTGTGCCCAATTAAGTCTGCAATTTCCAAGGTTCCTTTGCTTTAAAATTGCACAAAAATAATGGCTCCCTTGCAACAGATATCGCCAGAGCTGGGAAAGACACATTGCGATGGCATTGCCAAGAAAATTCAATTTCGCAAGAGCAATCAAAACGTCATTGTTATGAAGCACCGACAATAATTCGCCAACAAAAGCACGACCCATAAACAGTTGCAACGGTGACACTATATATATATTATTTGGTCGCAAATAGCCTACATTTAACATCATATTGGTCACACTAGCGCAGAGAGCGCCTCTGTGTAGTTATCTCTTAAAGGGCGCTGGCTATCAGTAGCATTACATTGTGGCGTCGCGCATATATAATTAGGCGCCATACGTGACGTCGATGTGACATCACGACATCAAAACGGCCATAAGTGCGTAACGCACAAAGAGCAGCTGCGACGTCAATCTGACGTCACTCGCGTGATCATGCCTTCTGACAGCAGCAGCAGCAGCAGCAGCAGCTGCAGCAATGTGGGAAGGCGTTGTAAACTTCGTCGCCGGTCGTCGGCACTGTGTCAAAACGAGAGAGTCGCTTGGGGAGAGTTTTGAAACGGACTGAGCCGTCATGCAATACGACGCGAAGCCTCTAAGGGAGGAGCAGGAAGAAGGGATTGCTGGAGAAGCGCTGGCGATTAAGTTATTCGCCGGTAATGCACGACTGTCGTGCATTGAAGCCACGGACGTATGACGTATAAGCCAGTTAGCAAAGGCTAACAGTTTCCGACTGTTCACAGCTGCCCCATCGCAGCCGCCGCAACCGCCGCAACCGCCGCAACCGCACGGACGCGGTCAATTAAATATTTATCGTCTGCTGCTACTGTAGTGCATTCGAAGGCAAAAGAATTGTGCGTTCCTCCCTTGGCAAATTACTCTCGAGTTTTATTGCCTTTCTTCCCAAGTTGAACATTGATCTAATCTCGTGGTATCCATGATGTTCGCCGTATATAGCTTAGAAAGCCACCACTGACGGTAATATCTGCGTTATATAATTCATGTCCCTGGTTCAGTATTTATTTGCTTGTTGTTGATTAAGGGGACTTTCTGCCAGCGCAAGGACGAAGCCCCTTTCAGCACGTGAAGTCCCAGTGTAGCATAGGCAGACGAAGGCGACAGGTCTAAATGATCTATAGGACAATGTAGTAACCATTCGGTCGTTGGAACATTGCGACTGCCTTCGCACGACAATGTGTTCTTAAATAGTTATTCATCTACAGAGGTTTCGGCGACGAAAAACAATAAAAAAGAGAACACCGCTGAAAGTTGTTTAGAGCTAATCTGACTTGGGGAAAACATTCTGAAGAGATCCGGTGAAGACGTACAACATGACACAAACAGACAATGTATTACACTGAATTCTGCATTGCACAGGTTGTAAATTGTAAAGTTGTTGAAGAAGACAACATTCAAATTGCAGAGAGTCACCAAAATGTCGATGGCAGCGGTGGTATGATGAAGATGGTGTTCATATTGCTATTACTGCTGTGACTGTCGTCGTTGTTGATGATGGCGACGACGACGGTGACGGTGAAGATGACGATGACGATGACGATGATGATTATGACGATGATTATGATGATGATTATGATGGTGATGATGACGATGATGATGACGATGACAACGACGATGACGATGGCGATGACGATGACGATGATGATGATGATGATGATGACGACGACGACGACGACGATGACGACGATGACGACGACGACTAGTTTGAAGAGTTGGAAGGATGGAAGAGGCAGAGAAGGTAGGATAGTAACGATGATCCGGGTACTTGTTTCGTTTGCTAGTAAGTCATTGATCTGCATCACATCTCAGGTTGCAAATTGTACAGTTGTGGAAGAAGACAGCACTTGGCTGATTTGTTCGTCTCATGCGAAGGAAAGTGAACGTAGCTTAAGATGCGATACACAATAAGGATACACAATAAGGATATATAATAAGGATACACAATAAGAATACACAATAAGGATACACAATAAGGATACACTCAAATAATGACAGAAATAGAAATCATAAATTCGGAACTTCTAAAGCGCCTACAAAAGTGAAGTCGTGAGAACCAGATTATTATTCACAGACGCTCAATCAAAGCAAAGTCGATATGCGGTGAGTCAGTCAGTCAGTCAGTCAGATAGTCAGACTGCTGTGGTGGATTATGCTTAGAATTGGAATGGCGACAGAGTTGCATACAGGAAGAAGTGGAGGAAGCAAGATCGGGTGATCGGTGAATTATGAATGCTTTCAGTTTTGAGCGAAAGACATGCAAGTGAGATACAGCGAGAGGTTGAGTTTTGGTGACTTCGTATGCATGGCAACGACATCAATAATATTTCGCCGGCACAGAGAAGCAGATTCCGTGACGCAGGAAACAGGTTGCGTGAGAAGTCGAAACGCCGATGATCGTGATGCAGAGCTTCAGAAAAACTATATACGGCGATGTAACTGTCATGTCATGTCTTCGACATGAGAAGTCTACGGACGGAAAAGCCGGGTCTCGGTGGGATAATGTGTTAAATGACAGGCATCGAACGACACATGATGTGACACATCAATACCAAATCCAGCGAAGATCGTCTAACAGCATGGGCAGAGTATGGTTTCCGATTGGGGTGGGGGGCTAAAAAAGAACTTGGACACTTGGGTTTTGTTGGGTCTGAGACTTGACGCCGACAAATATTTTCTCGGACAAAAAAGTTGATGACTTTTTTAGTCGTCGGGTTGAAATCTCGCCGAAAAATACTAATTTTCCCGGACAAAAAAGTTGATGACCTTTTTAATCATTCGGTTAAAGTTTCGTTCGTGAAAAGAACTGTTTTCCTCGAACAAATTTAGGAGTTTGCGCCTTCTTGGGAGCGGGCCTGAGCCCAGGAAAATATACCATCTACACGGTAAAAAAGAGCTGAATCTGGGTCTTCTTTGGGGGATTCGTACATGCTTTGCAGAATATATTGTGGTAAAGATGACCAGGGTGACAGAGAAGATATAGAGTAAAAGGGAGGGAAAACTAGCGCTTTTTGCTCGAGATTTCGACCAAAGAACTTAGCAGCAGGGCTTTTTTAAAAGGACTTTTGAAACTGCACAACCCATTATTTCTCTTGCCATCCTCCATGGGAAATTACTTGCAATCGGATGAAAGCCCTGCAGTCTTTTTACTTTTTTACTATTATCAACTGCACAGAAAATGCATCCGCAACTGCACAGATCCATTTAGAAGCGCACGTCTTGTGTAGAACGGAATGCTTAAACAAAGCTTTGATGTGCTGTGTGAGAGATGAATAACATTCTTAGTTAATATAATTGTCAATAGATTCTATACTATAGCAGTATAGCAGTATAGCAGTCATGTACACTTGCATGTGTGTTGTATAAGATGGAATTGCGACAAACTTTCGTCTTTATGCATTGTGTCATAAGCTAAACAAACCCATGACATTGTATGGCATGCACGAGTCTAACTTTGTATGCATAATTATAGAATTATACATGTATGCCTTGAAGCCTATGTATGTACGTACGTACATACATACATAGGCATACATACATACGTACGTACGTACATACGTAGGTATGTATGCACGTACATACGTACGACGTACGTATGTATGTAGGCCTATGTATGCAGCTATGCATGTATGTATGTATGTATGTATGTATGTATGTATGTATGTATGTATGTATGTATGTATGTATGTATGTATGTATGTATGTATGTGTGTGTATGCATGTATGTATGTATCTATGTATGTATGCATTATGTATGTATGTATGTATGTATGTATGTAAGTATGTATGTATCACTTACATATATATATATATATATATGGCATGTATTTGCAAACCTTTAAATGCCCGTTTTATGCTATAGGCCTAGACCTATATCTAAACATAATGTCTGACAGTTGTTTAGACATAGTCTGCCTTTTCCCCATTAAAACTGATAAATCTCTGGATATATTGGTTTCCACAGCTGTGATCATGCATTTTAAACATCTAATTTAATGCGCCTTAATAAAGTCATCTGAAGCGTAAAATCTACATTCGTTGGCCATTCGACTATCGACAAACGCTATTCTTATACAGCGTTGCATGACTAGATAGATTCCACATAACACTCCCAAGCGAACAGCGCTGCAGTGGCTTATCAGTATAGACCGGCGGAAGAGCTGGATCAGACTGAGAGAGGCCTCACACAATTGCATGGTATTTATGTGCATATATACGCAGTTCATATGCGGTGGATAATTATACTGGATAATAGGCTGCACAGCTGTGTTCCAACGGCGCCACGTTTTAATTTCTACTCAGAATGAACGCTGCAGAATCTGCGCCCAACGGACGCCAAATGAGATCCATAACTGAGTATTATGAACAGTAGAGTCAAATTTCCTGCGACGAGTAAGTGATGTAATAGAGCCAGCCACTATAGAGCAACTGAGTACTGAGACTAGCAAATAGTAGCAATACAGTATTTTGGGGTATAATACCGTGATCTAATCAGCTCCCCATGTGTGGCGTAAGCTCACCTGAATAACAAACAGACATGCGTAAGAATCATCAAGCGGAGGAACACGCAGTGCATGGGCGACATCTTCTCTGTCTTGCTCATCAAGACGTTTGTTGAACTTCATTAAGAACGGTCTTTGTCGCTATTGGTGAATAATAATAATAATAATAATAATAATAATAATAATAATAATAATAATAATAATAATAATAATAATAATATAAATAATAATAATGCCGGTTTCTGAGCTGCAGTTGGCGAGTCTCAGTTTGCCTGCACTAAATTTCCGTCTAATAGCTGGAACAATATTGCTTTCGTTGGGAGAGAGAAGATCGCTTTTTCTAAGGACGACGGTTGAGACGCATCTCAAGTAATGAAACCACGTGACTTTGGCTGAGTAAAAACTAATAATTATGAGAGAGACAAGCAGGGGAGGGTGAAAGTGAGATACAGATAGAAATAGAGGGTGTGTTTGTACATGAGCATGCGTGTGCCTAGATGTGTGTGTGTGTGTGTTTGTGTGTGTAACTGTGCCAGTGCGTGTGTGTGTGTGTTAAATAATAGCTATAGACGATATGGCGCTAAGATGTATTGTTTTAATGATAGGACCTAGGCCTCCTATATATATATATTTATATATATATATATATATTTATATATATATATATATGAACCGTCTGTTGAAATATAAAGCATGCACATATATAAGATTCGGAAGGAAAGAACAGTCTAGACTCTAGGCAAACTAGGTGAAAAAGCGACAGACCCTTGCAATGCACTCTCTCTCTCTTTTTCTCTCGAAGCCAATTAGTTGATCTGTCGAGGATCATAAGAATTCATCCACCCTGAGGTGCAGCATGATTTCTTCTCATACTTAGCAGTTCCATAAAGCAGCTCTTTACCTACTCAATTTTTGAAGCTCTTTTCGCGCAAAGAACTAATGGGAATTTTCAACCAGTTATTCTGTCGTTCGAGCTATTTTAACGGGAAAATAAGCTTAGTATATACATGTATAAGCGAGCATAAAATGAGCATAAAAGTAAGTAAGTAAGTACGTTGTCTTTATAATTGTTGATTTGTGGTTTCAGTCGTATGAGGTGATAGGGGGTGCGGTGGTGTAGTGGTGGCCTTGAAGCTGGAAGGTCCTAGGTTTGAATCCACCTCAAGTCGCCGCGTAGGGACCTTGTGCGAGTCGTTCACTCGCATTGCTCAGCGCTTCGGCGTGAAACTCCGATGCAGTGTCCGCGCTGCAGTCGGGAGCGCCTCTGAGTAGAGAGCTTGAAGGTGCGCTATAACAAGTGCACATACAAACATACAGACAAACAGGTGATTACAGTGTTCTTAGAAGCAGTTGGCATAGCACAAACAGGTTGTTGCAAATATCCAGAATACCGTAACACTAATGAAGAGGAGAATTTGAATGGGAATCCAACGGTACATAGATACTCAGTTTTACAAAGATAGGGCTAGAGCTTAAAACGAGATGACACGGAGCAGACGACGAAATACCAAGAAACGAAGAGAGGTTCAGATATCTAGATAAAGTGCACAGTCCAACTAAGGAAAAGCTCGTTCACCAGGATCCGATCAAGCTCTAAGCATGACCAGAGAAAGTCAATCAGACAACGTCGTTAAAATAATTCAGGTGACCTACTTGGACAATCACTCGACCTCGTCGCACAGGTAAATAGACCACTAAGACCAGAATACCGAGACAAACTTAGAACTATTATTAATATTAATTATCCACACATGCAGTCTGTGACTGACCAAAAATAGACGACGAAACAGATTACAACAGAAGCAATGGAACATGTACAATTGTGCATTCATGTCAAAGGGCTTGCATAACGCAATATTAGGCCTATGTCTAAATATAATACATTGGCTACCATGAAAATAAGAAAGGCGGAAATACGTATACAATAGGCCTAGTATAGACTGCATGCAGATAGTGGTCACACTATAGATCTATTAATGCAGAGGTTCCCAAACTTCTCTGGCTCGGGACCCACTTGCGAATATTTTTTCTGTCTCTGGACCCACTAAACAAAATTAGGTACAGAGTACTAAACTAACACTAACTAAGGATTGCTTCATAAATCGGGATTAGATTAAGATATGCTGATTTACATCCAGCATTTAGAAATTGCCACATTTAAAACAGTAAAATTTAACTTAAGAAAAAAGCCAACATTTATTGCAATGCAAGCAACTGTTATATCAATGTAGCCTAACAGTAACTAATCGTTAAATTGCCTTCTTCGTACTCGGAAGTCGATTATCAAGAGTTGAATTAACATCATCGTCCGACTCTGAGCTATGACCACTCACACATGACAAAGATTCTCGTTTTCGTTTCAAAAATTTATCCATGTTTTTTCGCAAAGTTTTAAAAATTCAAAATAAAATTTGTGAAATTTAAATACATGTTGTTTATTTTTGAATGGCAGAGTTTTTCATGCTAAGTCTCCTTGCTAAGTCTCGTGCGCTGTTTCCTGTTCACATACACGCACAAGTAGAAGCTAGTTATAGCCCAACCATAGTCAAATGTTGTTTCACTAGTTATAACGGAATAATAAAGTATGACGTTTGAGGGTTACTAGAATAAATACTGAAATTAACAGAGAAATAAGAAGAACTTTCGCGACCCACTTGCCAAAGCTCTGCGACCCACTTTTGGGTCGCGACCCACAGTTTGGGAAACGCTGTATTAATGGCAGTGAACCGCTTAAGCGACGCAAAGCAGGTAATTGCTTCAAATGGTTTTGCTGCGTGGACCTAATCGATAATTATTATCCTTTCAATGCTCTGCGTATACCGGTTATTATGCGAGACGACGGCATGCTTACTAATGCTTAGTCCTGACTTACCCTCGTACTGAATGAAGAAGCGGTTGTTAGCAACCTCACTGTCGACGAAATTGAGCTGAAGGCTGTTACCGGCCGAAGTGTAGGTCGACGACCTTCGGTTATTTCCGGGACACAATTGAAGGTAATGGGCTCCGGACGAGACGAGGCTTTCGCGTACTTCCGCTACCCTCAGACAGTCGATGCCGGGCGCCGCCGCGTGCGCCCACGACTGGGCCCCACCGGCGGCGGAGGCAGCGGCGGCGGCAGAGGCAGCGGCACCGCCAGGGTCCGTCTTGTCCGCTCGTTGCGAGAAGTCCTTCAGGGTGACGGCGATGTGCTGACCGGGTCGCGCTTCGAGCAGCCACGGGCAGCGTTCCGATCCGAAGCCTGTGTTGAGCGTGACGTGGCTGGCCAGGTAACCGGATGTGTTCCTTACGGGGATGACGCCATCGCAGGTGGACGATGCACTCGTCTCATCAGCACCGGAAACTGTGACAACGATCGAAAAGCAATCAGTCAGTCATCAATGTATATTTACAGCCGATGGTCAATGTTAAATGTTGAAAATCAGCAATACATGTCTAATTTTTTTAGTTTGATCCTCGTTCTCGCTGGTCTCTCTGTCTCTGTCTCTGTCTCTGTCTGTTTGTCTGTCTATCTGTCTGTCTATCTGTCTGTATGTATGTCTGCCTCTCTCTTTCTTTCTCACTCTTGTCTCTCTCACTCTCTGTCTCTCTGTCTTTTTTAATTTGAACCTCATTCTCGATGGTCTCTCTGTCTCTATCTCTGTCTCTGTTTGTCTATCTGTCTGTCTGTCTATCTGTCTGTCTGCCTCTCTGTCTCTCTCTCACTCTCTGTCTCTCTCTCTCTGTCTGTCTCTGTCTGCCTCTCCCTCTTCCTCTGGTGTGTATATCTCAGCTGAAGGTGCTGGCGCACACAGTTTGACACAACACTGTTCTGTGCTCTGCCTTCTCCCACGTCAAAGGAAGACTGGAATTTGCCTCTGCAGTATCTTCTTAATGACTCTGTAGTCCAAGAATGATCCTGGTCTGATCTCTTATGTTCACTCCCTAAAATACACCGCTGTACAATTCAATGGATGGCAGCATCACGTGGTATTCTGTTCAGAAACCGCCTAAACTCTGCCTGTGGTCTAGATTGGACGCAATATCTCACAGTAATCTAATCTACAGCGGGTCGGAATGATGTATCGCCTACAGTATACACACTATTCAGAGAATCCGCTGTGCACTGTACTGATGGTACTTGAGCTAAACTGAAACTAACGCCGTCAGATGCGTCGCATCGTCTCTCACGCGTCTGCTTTTATTTCCTGTCGATTTATCAGGCCAAGTGAAGCGGAAACACTACATAAACCAGCGAACCAAATCAGAGTTCGTCTGGCCCAGTAGCTACATCGGTAAGAGCGCTGGCCGCGCGTCTGTATGCGACTCTGAAAGAGAGCGTGCGGGCCGCGGTTCGCTTCCCGAAGGTGGATATTTAAGAGATTCAAAATCTCGGGCTAGCACGGTCCGTCCACGGGGAGCTATATGGCGTGGCGTCCATTCAAATGGGCGAGCGGTGGTGAAGGATCTCACCCGATCAAATTCATTGAGGAATGAACAGGGCCGCTATATAAAATCCGATTATATTTACATCTACAAAATTCTACAATTTATCCATAGTCATCTATAATAATTATTAATTTGTGGGCTAATATGTAAGTGGCAATTTCCATCATGGCAGTGTCTACAGTGTACCGACCGCTTTTGCGCCAAACCCAGGTTGTCGACAAATCAATAACAAGGGGATCATTCTTTAGTCTGGTTGCAGGACATTATCCTCCGGACGTATAATCCCCTCGGACAAAACCTCCCCGACAAAATTGCCCCCGATTTTACGTAGAGTATATTCCCCAGGACAAAATCCCTCTCTGTGCAAGTAGCCTGATTATGCATTTAAAAGATATTCAAATAGTCGTGTGTTTGTCCTAAGACTTGTTAGTGTCATTCAATCTTACGGCTTGTTAGTGTCATTCAATTATTCAATTCTAACGTCAGGACTTGTAAGTTTCATTTATAGGTCTACATTTAGCAAGTCTAAGACTTGCTAAAGTCGCTACGACTTAGGCTATTTAGAGTCTTGTAAATGTCTTTGACATCTTAGATTATATCTAGAACGACAAGAGCTATAGCCTATAAGAAACTATGGACGATTAGTGTAATAAGCTAGACCTATACAATTATTCTATAAAATGATGTTTTAAACGATGCATAGTTTTTATGTTTAGCAAATGAATAATTGAATATGCGTAGTTTTTATGTTTAACAATTGAACATGCATAGATCTATTTTGTAGCATATTTTATACATTTTTTATAACTTCATGTATAATATAGGTATATATAATTAAAAAAATTATGATATTACTTAACATAATTATTCGTTTAGATGTTTTGTTCCTTTTTAAGGTAATTTCATAACGGCCTGATGATTAGTCGTATACACGGAGGAGATTATGCCCGGGAATAATGTCTCGGTTATTATGTCCTGGATTATGTACCGTATAGGTCTATAGGAGATTATGTCCGTTTGCCCCTAGTCCTGATGAACTGGTCTTCTGTATATATTGACCTAATAACGGTCTTAGTTTTGTTGTCCTGTCTGTTATACTGAAGAGTATCACATTACAGCTTATAATGTGATCAGACTTGATGCAATGTGATGCAGTGTGATGCATTATGTTGCGCCTTTTAAGCAGCTTCCACTGGTGTTGTTTCTCTTACAAAACAACTCATGTGTTCTGGGCAGACTCGGTGAATCATTATCTTCTGTTGATTCAAAAGCCATGAACTTTACTTTGACAACCATTTCAGCTACTTCACCTTGCCAGCAGCATCCAATGAAAAATACATTACTATAATTATAAATCATTTCATACATATATAGTGCATTAATATTTGAGGACGAACCGGCAAAAAGTGAATACCGCGCAGTTTCCGCGTCATCATGAGAAGTGCCTCGATGCTTAATCTCTTTTAATTGCCATTGACATATTGTTGTCGGGCAGTCTGTAAGTTGCATTAAGCACTGCAGCGTCAGCGCTGATGAAGTGTGTTGATGCCCAACAAAGGTCTGCCGCTGCTGCTGCTGCTGCTGCTGCTGCTGCTGCTGCTGTATGGCAGTTACTCTGAATATAATCAAAGAATGCGCAAAAGCAACTGCATTATTCATGAAGTGCCTGGCGCTCCACTTATTATCTGAAACGTTACAGCAGATATGAATGACCAGCGCCCAGCTTTTGTCCCTACATTGCCAGCGTCCCTCCATACATCACTGCAACTTCGGCAAAGGCACAACGCCGCAACCGTCGCCTGAAAGAGATGTGCATGCGTCCAATGTGTGGAGGATGTAAACAGGGGGAGGGTGGGAGAAAGCGGGGGTGGGGTGAGAGTCGTATCATGGCGCCATTCAAGGCGGCCACTGATAGTTGCACAAAGCATAATTGGACGACCGTATCGAACCCTGCGATTCGCGATCGTCGCCCGCATCGAATCGGATGGGAGCCGAACAAAACAATCCATCAGCAACCTTCTTCGACGCATACTCTACATGACTCTGGGTCAATATTACACGTACGGCGGTCGGGTCGGCTTCGGAGAGTCCTGGTAAGTCGCACCCAGTGTTCCTGTCGTCGTCGTCGTCATCATGGATGAAGCGAACAGAAACGAAACAAGACTTTAATGCTTCCACATAGTTGCCTGACAGATTCTAATGATCGGGGTTTTGACCATAATTTATTCTGTGACTGTTTTTAAATCCTTTTTGATTTCATGACGTTTCTATTTCATCCAAGTCCCTAAATTATTGATCAATAACTCGACAATGACAATATTATCGACAAGTGGGCTGTTTTATGCTAATTATGAACAACATTGTGAATAAATGAGTGGATAGATGGACGGATGGATGGGTGTATGGATGTATGGATGGATGGATTGATGGATGGATGGATAAATGGATGGGTGGAAGGATGGATGGATGCGCCGAGCAGTAAGACGTGTTGAACGACGCCATAAAGGTGTGGTTTTGATAAAGATTGCTCTGAATGGATAAAGCTTCTTAGGAGGAAGCATGAATTTTTTAAGAACAAGTAGCAGTGTAGCGACGTATGACTACGCTACAGGTTTCTGGTCGATAATATTATTATATTATTATTTTATTTCTGATCGGTTTCAGAGATCTGATATATATATATGGTTTTATTTCGGTGCCTTCCTGTGACCTAGATTTTAATGTTGATTTGCGCTTGACACGGGTCACAGTGACCGCTGATGTAGGCGTTGCAGCTGCTGTATCATATTCGTGTATTTTTCCCACGATATTGGCAATCGTCGCTCGCTGACTTGAAAGACCTCGCCGCCTGCTGTCAACGATTAGGCAAATTATCACACGGTTCGCCCGAGGTGGTCCGATGAACAGAGTGAGCGAGGAATACAGCCAGCCAGACAAGCACAGACAGGGAGACAGATTGAGAAGGAAACACTGTAGGCGTGTGGGCCTGTGTATGTGTGTTTTCGCAAGGTTAAACTGGTGCATCTGTGGTCTACGTGACTGACGGCAGATGTCGCTTTTCAGAAGGAGAGATAGACAGAGAAAGACAGATCACTTCAGACAGACAGAAGAAGCTGCACGTGGCAGCTAATTCTTGCCGCTTTGAGACAGCTGTACAGCTGCTGGGTTTGCGCGCGCGGCTCGCTTGCTGGTCATGCGTAGTAGAGGGGACGCTCTGCAGACCAGGCAGTTATAAAAGCGAGAGCAGGCAGCAAAAGCGCAGTTGCGCACAGGATTTCAAGGACAGCGGATATATCGACAGTTGCGCACAGGATTTCAAGGACAGCGGATATATCGATAGTTGCGCACAGGATTTCAAGGCAATTGGATGTATTGCGGCTTTTGGTAGTCTTAGGCTCGATCGAGTTGGTGAAGCGTGGCCAGGATACAGCGCCAGCTTACACTAGTCTTCTGCGTCGTTCCGTATACACGAATTCTGTTGGCGATTCATTCTCTCTCGACATGGAGTCGAATAATTAAGAGAGTTGTTTGTTGCGAGAAATATATCAGCGTTGTTGCGAGTTTTGCCTTCGCTTTCGCATTGGATCTACTCCTGGATTAATCGGTCAAGGCCTCTCTTCGCCCTGTCACACGGAGTGATTTATCGTGGGCTTCGAATCGTCAGCGTTCTGAAATTGTGTTGCGAAGCGGTTGTTCGTATGTTTGCCTAAGGGCGTCTTTCTCAAACGGCTTGGATACATAGCCGAAATTGTTGTTCATTGCGTGAGATCAGCGACGGATTTAGCTGATCTTTTCGGGCGTTTCAAACTCGACGCCTTTCTGTGTGTTTCGTCGCATCTCTTGGATATCGTCTTCGTCGCTGTTCTTCGCACACGATCGGCTTTGTCCCTTGTCTTCGGGCATAAGGTACGCTTTATTGGGGAATTCATACGATCGGTTATTTAGAGATTTTGGGCTGAACTGAAATTGGCTGTGGGACTTGAGAGTCAATCGGGATTTAATTTAGGCATACTCCGGTTGATAGGTGTTTGCATTGAATTGTTGCATTTGATTTTCATTGAATGTCTTTACAAAGGATAGGAATTGATAATTGAACTTACTGACTTTTATGTTTGATTGCTTTGAACATAATTGATGTCAATTGAAGATTCAATTGATTGTGAATAATAAGAAATATTAAATAAAACTACTGACTTTGATCCTTGATGGCATTGAATGCAACTGACGTTGAATGAATACTTGATTGATTGTGAGCTATAAAGATAGGAGTCATTTCTATAGCGCTATGGAGGAGTCTAGGCCAGTCACTCCTGCTCAGCCTTCTAGGCCCCCTTCTTCTATGGAGATATTGCTCGAGGCAATACAAACTAATGCTAAGTCGACTCATGAAGCAATGACTTCTATGCAGTCTTTTATGCAGTCTTTTATGCAGTCGTCAATTGAGACTAATGCCAGAGACACGCAAGAGGCGATTGCCACGGTGGAGTTTAATGTCCTGGCAGTGCAATCAAATGTTAGCGATGCTATTTCCTCAGTGCAATCAAATGTTAGCGATGCTATTTCCTCAGTGCAATTAAATGTAAGAGAAGAGATCTCGGCGGTAAGAGATAATGTCAGGGAAGCGCTGACGGAAGTTGTATCACGCTTGGAAAGATTGGAGACATCGCCGGTGCCTAAGCCTGCTGTAGATTTGAACCCTGGACTGAAGTCCACCGCTATTACCACTGCGGACGCGTCATACCACTCGACCATCGGCCTGGAAGAAACTTTGGGTGCTAGGCCTGAAGATTTCGCGCACCCTGGTATATTGCGAAGAAGTGATAGATTGGCTAGTAGGCCGCCAATTCCATATAGGGAGTTCGGCAGTCGAAATAACTGGCCGCCTTTCCATCGTTGGGATTCGAACCCGGAAGTCACTTCCTCCTGTCCTCCCTCTATCTCTAGAGCTCGTCTACAGCAGCACGCGGTCCCATCGAGCGAGGATCCGGAAGTGGCGACTCCGGGGAGGCCGATCGGGGCGGGCGTTACAGCAGCATTACTATAGGAGCTTTTCTTCGCTCGTGCTTACGCGGAAAGTCGGAGACTGCGGAGACTTATCGGTCGACGTGACTCGCAGGGACCATTACTTCTTGTCAGAGGATCACCTTTCCCATTAAACACAGAAATCTTCAGAAGTCGCCGCAGTGACATGGTGGACACAGCTCTTTTAGAGTAGGTCATGTATAGCCTACCCTACAACTCATAGCTTTACTTATGCATTTTAAGAGGCAACAGGCGTTGAGTTAAGAATACTTCTTCCATCGTCACCAGCCAAAAACATGCTTCTTTAGCAGGATCTCGGTTTTCTCATGCATGTAAGCGATTGATTGATGAGTTGCTGCCATTTATGGTTCGTTACTTCGTTCTTCAATGCATCTCTAATTGAGATGAACGGGCGTTTAGACCTATAGGGCCTCAACATCGCACGGCCAAAACTCAAGAAGACGCAAGTATAACATTATATCAACTGACGATAATCTCGAATTTTATGGGGGTTTTAATAGAGAAGCAAAGATGTACGGCAGTTGTTGCGAAATTTGGAATATCGGCAACCTACTGCAACATATATGCTTTTGATTTGAAACGTCCACAATGATTTCCTGTTTCATGTTTTAACTTTCATGACTTACATGTATATTTACTGTTGGTGATGAGCCTCTAAAACTCCGCCACTGATTTTTGTTCTCTGCCAGTGCCAGTCCTAAGCATGGATAAAGGAGGAGGGCGACACTTATCATCTTTGATATGGCAGTGTCGTTAAACATGTAACAAAGCGATGAGCCTCTAACGAACAGCTGAGAAACTTTATCAAGAACTATATATGCGTATAGTAGATTTATTGTACCTTTGTCATTGTTAATAGAATTACTGTAACTTTGACTTTATTATGGATTTACTGTACTGTTGACTTGATTATGGATTTACTGTACCCGTGACAATATAATGGAATTGTTGTATACGCTGTACATTTGAGACTATTATGGATTGACTGTACCTTTGACACATCTGTAAGCAGCGTCCAAGTACGGCACAAGATCCTTTCTGCATGGCTGAACTCGAAATATCTGCGAGTCTGAGATGGCCACGGTACACTGCCTTCGACCGGAACAGCGACCTTCGAGCTGGAGTTGGACGTCCACTGAGCATCCTGTGTAGTAGTCGACTGGGATACAGCGTCCGACCTTCATTCGACCGTATCGAGCAGAGGTGATGAGGATGAACTCGTCCTGAGGACAGGAAACGTTGAAAGTCTCCCATTGACAGAACTCCTCGTGGAAGTCTAGATCACACAACAGGTGGCGACACCGTCGCTGTTAGCTAGATTACGTGATCAAGTGAATAAGTGTGTCATGTAAATATGTAGACTAAATAAGAAAATTAGCAGTCAATTATATAGTGGGAATTAAGATAGGAACTGCTAATTTTATTTAGCTCCTAACCGTATGTTAGAATTGTCCTGTGATGAACTAAGTTTCTGGTTTAATGAAGATGAGGATTGAATCTTTTAGGCGGAATAGTTCTGCAGAATGGCCTGATATCGTAAGGACAACTAAATGGTGTATACGCTTTGCATTGCATTGTATTGCATTATGTTTAGTTCTACGACAATTTCTGTAGCATCGTCTGTAGCAAGCTACTTCTGCATGATGTTTTACACACACTGTCAATTGTCAGCATTCAGCGATATAGGCCCTATAGTTCGACAGAAAGTACATGCCGAAACTCTATTCCTACTAAAGGGATAGGAAGACAGATGACGGATGTAGCAGCATTGAGAACAATGCTACAAGAAAGCAGGATTAATTTTGACAACCGACGAATAAAAGGATGAACTGAGAAGTGTTATGCCAATGGAGGTTCGACCAGTTTGAAGAAATAATCGCGCAAAATAATTATTTACTGTGTTAACATATGATGGAATTAACATTGAACATGTTAAGACTGTTATCACTTTTAGGCAGCTGTGGCCTAATTGAAGCATAGCCTATACCAGCGGTTCTCAACCTGTGGGTCGCGACCCCCACGGGGGTCGCCTGACGATTTGCCAGGGGTCGCCTGGACCATTCAGAAATTTTCAAAATATGTAGACATGTGCAAGTAAAACCAATTTCAACGCTACACGCTAGCAACTTAAAATAAATTCTTACTTTTACTTTTATTATGATTCATTGTTTAGATTGTGACGGCTAATTTATTTTTTGCCATTTTAATTTTCAGATGTAAATTCTACTTTTGCCATCTAAGAAATAAAACAATACTGGGTTTGCTCAAAGGATCTAGGGGGATTCTAGGCTGTCAGCTTGTGAGGCCCATACAGGCCTATACTTTGGGAGACATGGGGAACGGTTCCCGAAATGTTTGGTGTGGCCGAGCCGTTTATATCCCCAATGTTTCAGAAATATTTCATAAATATCATTAGAAATTTCAACAGTGTTATCGGCTGTTTATCCATAATAAACAATTTAGTTGAGATGCCAGCTAATGAAAGCGCTATAATTAGCCTACCGTGTGTAAATTAAAATTTGAACAATGGGGAGGAAATATTTCTTGAAGTCTTAAATCACGTCTCTGAGCACTGAAATAATGAGTAATTTCGTTGCAATGCCCTGCTCAAACCCCTCCCCTGCTCGGCACATTCATTAGGGATTCATGTAAAGTTTCTGAAATTGATAGACTCCCAAAAACGAATCAGCTTGGTGAAATGAGTGTTACGAAAAGAAGAAATATTGACCAATTTTCAGAGTAACCTAAATATTGTTTAATATCCATGTAGTTGCAGCATGAACAGAAAAACTACAGCGTTTTATCATTTGTCATTACATTTTGTGAGTCGAATCGCTGAAACTCAGCAAAAACAGAAGCACCATTCAGATAGGTCTACTAAACATTCTAACTATCCAGTAAAGCATGACCAGAATTTTAAGAACAAAGCTGATGAAGCCAAAAAGGCACACTTGGGGAGTTCCAGCAGCAAGACGTGACAGTTGTTGAAGTTCACAAGCCGACTAGACTTATTAAACTCAACTGCCGAATAGGTGCGCTCAGAATCGCAAGAAATAGGAAACCTCGCACAATTTTTGCAACATCAGTTTTCGAATTATGAAGAGAAAATTTTAACAATAATGCTCAATGGCAACAGAAATAAAATGAAAGGGTAACTCGATCAATTTTGTTGTTTGGGGGGGGGGGGGGTCGTCACAACTTTCGAATGTTACCAAAGGGGTCGCCGCACTAAAAAGGTTGAGAACCGCTGGCCTATACAGTGTATACGAACACACACATAATGAGTCGAAAGTTGAAGGTGAGTCGGTGCATCAAATAAATGTTAAACATGATATAGCGACAGAAGTGCTGTCGAAAACTTTTACCAATTCATTCGTCTGCATTACGCCGATCCATTGTATAAGCTTACTGCTGTTGATTGCATTGCGTCCCAATCATTGGTTATAACTATGATTGTGTTTATTGATTGCGAAGCAGCTGTTATTAGATATACAATTAATAAACCGTATACATAGAAAAACGAGTCCTTCCTTTTGCACCTGCGCATGCCACAGATCGTCGTATATTAGATAAATTACTGTCATCATCTTTTCATTTTTCATAATAATCCCCCAAATAATCATCGACATCACTCTGTAGTCTATGCCTTCTGTAATAAATGCCTGTATCTGCATCTTGGAAATCTGAATATCTGTCGCTGCGGCAGACTATTAGTATTAGCCCTAGGCGTTGGAATCCAAACAGGCTGATAAACCTAAACCCTTTCCGAATATTATTTCATACCGCTCAGCCGGTGTCCTCCTTCAAGCGCATAATTACACAGATAATCCACGCGTCAGAAATTCAAAAACAATTATTCTGAACAATATTTATGTCCTTAATTAGAAAATAAATTACTCGCGTGGTTTATTGCACGATGAGGATTGGATCCTTCGAAATGAATGAACAGAAAGAGGCTTTACTGGGATATTATTGCGGTCGAACAACAACAACATAAATATTAGCTCGCGGCTAATGATGCTTGCGGGGAGATTACAATTTTCTTGCATTCCTTACCAAAATTAACAGTTCTTATCCAACTGGCTGCATGCTTAATTGAAATGCTTGAGCCGTCATCTAGTTTTAAGTAATTTCGTACTTTTGTTTATTAAATTTCCGGTCATTTCTGGGCGATGGTTTTAAACAGGCAATCGATGGGAATTGCACATAAATTTGGCATTAGTTTCATTGTTGGGCAAGAGCTGTCGTATAACACTTGCATAACGTAAAAATCAACGTTAATAAATATATATATAGGCTAAACTGTAGATATGCACCTATATATATAAACTGGGCTATAGGCCTATATGTAGCCTTTAATTGCATACAGTCCGCGTGCACGATTATAAAATTATAGTATAATATTTCCAGTTTTTAACTCTGTGCATAGTTCTAGATGAGTTGCCACATGATTTGTTGAACTTATTCGTAGTGCTATATGTGGGAGTTGCACTCGTACGCCTACATTTGCAGAGACGTACGGTATGAATCTGAGAATAGCATTTAATAGTTTTTGCATAATTAGGCCTATTGGAAGAGAAGCGCATATACATGGGCGGAGTTTATCAGGGGCTAGGGGAGGTAAGCCCCCCAAGAAGAGCCAGATTCATTTTTTCACCGTGTAAATGGTATCTTTTCCCTGGCTTAGCCCCCCAAGAAGGCTTTAGCCCCTCCAAGAACGGAAACCAAACTCCGCCCATGCGCATATAGCATTTCCATGGCTTCATTGGCTACGCTATATTTCTCAGTATAATGATACCAAGTAAGTGCAGGTCTTCTAATAAGTTGCTATATCAGCATACACGTCTTTATATTTAAGAAAATGTCACTAGCTTTTCAATACATTATGTACCGTAAAACGGGGTTACTTTGCCCTGCTGGGTGACTTTGGCCCAAACTGACTAAAGAGTTTTGATGCATTCTGCATGCCACACAATATTTGAGATTGAACTTTTTGTTACGTATTCTTGAAAAACAAAGCCTTAGCTTCGCTTTTGACGAGTGTTTGTTAATTTTGGACATTTGAAAGATATTAGTTGTCATCAAACATCGTAAATGTGCAAAATCCTTAATTTAAACGACGTGTATACTTTACTGTGTAGAAATGTTTAAACGAACTTTCAGTACATGACTACGGGTTGTATCGGTTGTTTACTGATATAGACTAGTACAAATGTGGCATGCTGTTTGAGGAATAAATTCGATTGGAATATTTTTGGGATGGACGTTTTAGTTTTTGGGGTGACTTTGGCCACTTTTTGGGGTCACTTTGGCCCGGCTTATAATATTCTAATTTTCCAGGTCTTACTCTATATAACGAACTTTTGAAAGCCTTTTTGCATGTAATCAAATATTTAGACTGTCTAACTTCTTAAAAACTTGAAATAATTAAGTGAACGATTATGAAACAAACTTTTGCAATAATTTCAGTAATTTCACGGTATAATCCATGTGCTTCTTTTGTATGCATCACTATACTGGTATCAATACATGACAGTAGTGCAATATAGTTTTTAAAACATCTGTTGTGGGCCAAAGTCACCCCACTGTAGGTACATTATTGTTACAGCTGATGGATCAATGTTAAATACTTGCACTAAGCATATGGGACAAAGTCACCCCGACCCACGGGGTGAATTTGTCCACACACACAAAAATAAAATAAAAATATTTATGTCCAACATATGTAAGAAATAAGCACATGTTCTATTCTATCAACCCCATGTCTTCCTTTAACACTTTGCTCAAGCTCATTGCTCTGTTGTGGGGGAGTGGACAGAAGTTTTCCCGAAAATTTGGGCCAAAGCAACCCCGTTTTACGGTAGCCATAAGTTTTCCACTCTGCTGTAGGCCTATATACATTGCATTGACCTACATAATTGCACCATAATTCTGGTAGGCTATATAATAATTAGGCTATGGTCGGCCAAGCATGCAGTTCATTACGCCCCGCTGGAGTCTCCATGCCACATGCAAGCGATTGCGTTCCCTCGCATCTGCCTGTATACCTAATTCTCCTGCAGTCCAAACAAACCAACATGATGAGATCGCATGGATGCAACTGCCGTGCAATTATTTCACCGAAGTTGACTTAATCCTACCACAATCATGCAGACGAGCTTAATTTCGCATTTTGCGGTCGCTAGATACTGCGCGGCGCCACTATCGCATGCGTGTCTATAGAGATCGGTGCCTCTTGCATGGATGCTCTTCATATTATAGCGTGACGTTGTAGGCCTACTATTGCGATCATCGACATTATATATATATGTGTGTGTGTGTGTGTGTGTGCGTGTGTGTGTGTGTGTGTGCGTGTGTGTGTGTGTGTGTGTTCCACCGTTCCACGCATCTGTCTCTGACATAATATTATATGCGAACAACGACTTGTAGAGCGTATGCATATGCAGTTGAATGCTCACAAAATTTGATGGATTGGTGGTAAACCTAGAAACCGGTTGGTGCGAAATTACGTCGATGTCTTCAGCTGCGATGAGTTGTCCGAGGAATCAGGGATTGTTGCACGGAGACGACTGCGACGTCAGACGCACGACTTCTCACTTCACACACGCACGCACACACACGCACACACACACACACACACAAACACACACACACACACGCACACGCACACACACACACACACATATATATATATATATCGTAAGGAGCTCGCGACAAGAATGCTCCGCTTTGAGGTATTTGTCTATCTACGTTTATCTGTATGGCCTGCATGTACGTGTAAGGTCTGTGCGTCTGTGCGTCTGTGTGTGAGAGTTCTCGTCCCTATATAGCCTACTTTATAGGAGGCAAGGTTCGACTGTGTACAAAAAGACTAAAAACTGCTGAAAGAGCGAATGTTAAGTCTTCGCAAAAGCTGGTCGGCAATTGCATTGGCAATAAGCAGTAATATGGCGCTATACATGTAGTGGGGGAAATGCACATAAAGCATCAGACAGTGGAAGAAATTGTAATATCAACTACGTATACACTGCCGCAATAATTGCCAATGACCGCCTGCACTCGATCCATATGCAAGTATACTTACTTATGCGCGCATGCGACACGCTTAATGACCTATATTTGATACTCCAATATACACACATATATATATACATATATATACATGATATTGATATATATATACATCAATATAAACAACACATGATATCAGGGCCGGCCTTAGCCCAAGTGGCGCCCTAGGCAAGGCATACATTTGGCGCCCCAGGCATAGGCCTGCATTTGGCGTCTTTAGTTTCCCACTCAATTGTTCAGCTCACGTTAGAATCTAAAGATGAATTAGGCAGAGCGGGTATACCCTTACCCCGTATACCTCGTAGCCAGGATTTTATTTCGGGGGATGTTTTCTTGACCGTGAATTTTGAGGTGCGTACACGCTGCGGGCGACTTTTTTGGGCGAAATTTTCTGACGACTTTTGCTAGTCGTCGAATTTTCTGACGTCCAAAAACACTATTTTCCGCGATTTTCGACTATTTTCTGCTCAAAATTACATCACACACTGTCATGTGCTAGCAAATGCATAGTTATTTCATGTTTACATTAGGCCTACTTCATTTGGGGGTGGGGGTGTGTTCAAACAACCAAAACATATCCCCCTAGCTATGACCTTGTAGACGTACGCTCAGCTGAGTAATTCATTATAGTTTCTTTATTAGTACACTGAAGGTTGGATAATATTCAATTTTGTGGTAAATGGTATACAGGTACCATGTAAGTTAAAAAATATTAAAATACACTCTTGTGGAAATGGCGCCCTCTTTATGGAAATGGCGCCATCTAGAACTTGGCGCCCCATGCAACTGCCTGCTTTGCATGTGCCTTAGGTCGGCCCTGCCTCAGCTACTGCCCTTTCTTCATCATTGTCCCTACTAGACTATTTTATTTCAATCTGAATAAAGGGCAGGCTGTAATGTTGTAATCTCATCTTCATACTCAGCAAGGCCCACTCCCATTTCATACATTTCATTTCTTGCAACATCTTCACTATCGAAATTGAGCGTCGAGTATTTTAACCTGTCTCCTAAAGCAAAGAGTACGGAATGTCGTTAAAAATTGAATTTTATTTGTCGATTTAAAATTTATGCAGTCCTTGAAATTGAATTAGGCTAGCCTGAACAGGTGCAAAGAATCCATAATTATTTTAAATTCTTTTCATCAGCGAAAGTTCTGAGTTTTATAGTGTAAAAAAATAAATTCGCCGGAGCCGCGGCGCCCCCCAAAGACTGCGGCGCCCTAGGCAACTGCCTACTTTGCCTATAGCTAAGGCCGGTGTAGTGCGATATGCAGTCCGGCAACAAAAACGGTCCGAAACCTTCTGTCATTGGTCCACGTGACATATGACGTCAGAAAGCAACGCTAGACGCCACTGCCTCGTTTTCGTTGACAAATATGGTCCGGGTTGCTTTCTTGCGCAAAACAAGAGGCGGGTTGTATTATTAAAATAATAGTGTTAAATAGCTACCAGAGTTAAGGGTTGGGGGACAAGAGCCGAGAGATTAAGTTGTTTCGAGGATGGATGATCAGATTGGTTAGTTAGTTGTTTCGATTCACAGAACCTGAAGAGACAGATGTAGGCTTTAGTAATATTTGAAGTTCAAGTTCAACGTCACTTTGTTATAACAAAGCTCACTAGCGACGCCCTCCTTCCTTAACCAGACATGGGACTGACATCTGCAGAGTGCAACCAGTGGTGGAGTCAAACAGATTTGTTTGAAATGTATGTTAACAAATTGAAAATTATATCCGTTAGACACCCTGTTTTCTTTTATAGAGTTCCTTAATAATGGATCTTGTTCTCAATTGAAACCTAGGTTAATGCATTTGAACAAAGCTCATTATTAAAGAACTTCAGAAGTGTAGGGTTTTATACACGTTATGAGGCTGAAGAACTGTTTAAAAATTATTTTTTATAGTCGCAGCACTGAACATGTTTAGTCTAACGTTGCTATTCCGATTGAAAAGTTAGGCATAGACAATAGGCTATATGTCGATTATGATAAATAATTTAATTTCTTGTCAAGCATAATTTGTTTCACATATTAATTTTTACTCTGAATTACAACAGCAATGGCACTGTTTTATGTGAGCTGCTGACTCTTGCAAGTTGCAATAAGGCCAGTTATTCCATTCACAAGGCTATGAACTAGCCTACATAATATTTTGTAACTGAAATAAAATTACCAAAGTTGGCAGAACTACACCTTTTCATTAGGAGTAACCTAATCGTTGGGCCTATATTTGAATTTCTATAATATATTTGAAAGCGCTAATCGAAAGCCAAACGTAAAATAACTGAGGGGTCAGACGTTGATTTAGGCCTATATGGACTTGTATTCTTAATGGATCAAGATAGAAGATCCAAACAAGCAACGATCTGGACCCCGGAGACAGGACGTGGTAGAGGGATACCAAGGAAGAACTGGGTGGAGACTACGAGAGGATTTGTGATGTCTCGTGATGACGTGGAACGATGTTGTTGAGGTGGTGATATACGGTGTGGAATGCGTTTCCCGAAGTGCACATCCGCACGGGAAGGATTAGGGTCTAAGCTAAGGTAATGGGTTTTAATGAGGACTATACGGGGTCCTAACTGGGGGGGGGGGGGTTGAACGCCCACAACCCCACAGGCATATCGCCCACTGGCGATACTTTAGTTTTGAGTGGAATGCAAAGGGATTAAAGAAAAAGAACAGGTAGTTCAAGGGATGGTAGACTACAGTGTTGGACAGGCCTGAAGACTTGAAACGGGTGTGGACTGTTTTAGTAGGAGAATTACAGAAAACTGAGAAAAGTAGTCTGGGGCTGACGTTGATTTATAGAGTTTGGGTACAATGAAGAACCTACGGGTTCCAAGAAAGACTTAGGGCTATAAGCCTCACATCATCATCATCATCATCATCATCATCATTATCCATGGGTTAACAACCCGTAGGTGTCCAATGCACACTTTATCGTTCTTCTCCAAAGTTCGCGGCCCTGAGCAGATCTGCTTAAGGTGTAAATGTCTTGATTACACCACTCTTTGATGTCGTCTATCCACTCTCTGTTTGGTCGTCCTCTTCTTCCATTACCATCCATACTTCCCAGCATCACACTTTTTATCTTTCTGTCATCCTCCATTCTACATATGTGTCCTCTGGCAATTCTCACCAGGTTCAAGAAAGTGAGAATAGCATATGATCGTGTAGTGTTACATCAGTTGCAAGGTTATGACAACTCTGGTGGTTTTTCAGTTTAATGTCACTGTGCGATAACAAAGATCATTAGCGACGCTCTCCTCCTTTATCCAGGCTTGGGTCTGGCACTGGCAGAATGCAACCAGTGGCGGAGTTCTTCGGCAGTTTACTCTTATATAGGTTTGTGAGATCGTGAGAAAACGGTGTTTACGATAAAAGACATGATTTAGTTCGTTAGTGTTGTTATAACTTTAATCCACACACAAACAATCAGACGAAAGCCAACAGTCATACACACTACACAGGCAAACACTTTAAAATAAGATGCCTGTGACATAGGACGCATTTAATTTATAAACAATACAATTTTAAATCGGATGCATCAATTAGTTCATTTTTTCAACGCGGATTTCCCATTCTAAAAATAGCATACGCAACGGTACTTAACACCGCTTCGTACCTTGGAATCACGTTTTCTACTAAATATGTTTGCATATTCGTAATGTTACTACCCCACAATAACACTTACATGCGTGAATTACAATGGATTTTGCGCACGGAGTTATTATGCTGGATAAGCAGAATATTAGTATCATTTTAACAAATTGGTCATGCCATTCGGACCGTATTTGTCAACGGATTAGATTTCGTACGTAAGTCGTGCGAGATTGCATCCTAGCAGCGAAGTGGGCGTGGCCGGACCGTTTATATTGCCCGGACTCTATATCGCACTACACCGGCCCTGCATGATATATATAAGCATAGCAAACTGCGAGTGGCTGACATTTCCGGCTTCATATCTCGGCATTTACGTCCGCGTGTTAACCTTTCCACTGCAGTCTGATAATATTATATCCGTTGCCCTATTCGTACATAATAATGCATATGCGACGTAGACATGCATGTAGAGTTGTAGACGGTACAACGGGCGAAAAAGAAGTCTCGGCAAATACCCTTATGAAAATCGAGCCAACGAAGGCAATAAGTCATTGAGTAAGTCGTGTACTTTCCGCATTCCACCATCGCTTCTCAACTTTCCCATGTATGCCATCAAGTTTTTTCTTTGACGTTGCAGGTACACAACGCACGATGCACGTCATGCATGGTGAATTAATCAATAACCCGGAAATAATAAATTTTGAAATTTATGACGAATTAATTTCATTCTTCTTAGAAGCAAATCGGAGAAGTTTCAAGGTTGCGTTTATCAACTATTCTGAATTTCTGATGCTTGTGAAATGACGTTTTGTGGGTGACAACGTATAATAAACCCCCACATCACTTTCTTTCGTAAAACCCCAAAATGCATGATTAACATAACCTTGTTACAATTAATGTCATATTATGTTTGACTCAACATAAATATATACTTACTCAGAGAAAATCGTTCGACTATACAAGAAACGTATGCTGTCCTATGTTAGAGCATCTTGGTTTGTGGTATATAGTTTATGTCATCAGTACATGTAAATCAATAACGGCAACAACAGTTGAACAGCATCAAAAATGAAATATCAATGCAGTTTCAACAATGTAAACCCGTTAGATTATCTGCTGTGTATAACTGTATATATATATATACAATACATGTCCATTGATTTATGTAGAGCGGTATCTTGACCCATCACTTACAGTATTATTCCAAGTCCATGGCAGTATGACAGCAGCCCCCCCCTGGCATATTTTGCATGACCCCAGAATTGCCAATCCGGTCTTGGATATATTATATCCATGGTACCTCGAAGACAGAATAACTGTTGGAAAACATCCGTGACTTCTTCTTCTTTTCTTTTACGATCGTAGAGGTCAAAGTTCCATCAAATACGGTATAAATATTTATACGGCAGAATGCAAACTTCCACTTCAATTGCATTGTCTTTCCTGCCACACAAACAGACACACGCGCGCACACACAAGACACACATACTCACACACACACCTACACACACAACACATAACATCCACACACACACACACACATGTACATGCACATACAAATACACCCGCCCGTACACACATACACACATACACACAACACATACACACCCATTCACACACATACATGCACAGTTGCACACACACACATACTAATACACACCCACACACATACACACATGCACACACACACACTCACACACACACACATCGTTGCATATTTCTTCAGCAGCATCCAATCACTGTATACTACAGGGAGAAATCGGAGTTGCAGCTGAAACTATAGTGACGCAGTTCAGTCTGCGTACTATATATCGAAACTGAGTGAAGGAGCATTGTGAAATATACATGACAGGACGATGAATCTTTGCACTGCAACAGCAGCAGCAACAGCAGCAGCAGCAGCAGCAGCAGCAGCAGCAACAGCAGCAACAGCAGCAGCAGCAGAAGCAGCAGCAGAAGCAGCAGGAGCAGAAGCAGGAGCGGGAGGAAGAGGAGCATACGTCTTCACTCCGGAACAAAGCATCGTTTAGCAGCAGCCGACCGAAAAGACAAATGATTCAAAGAGTACATTAGACCGGCAAGTGCATGGTCCTGCCGCAGAAGAAGAAGAAGAAGACAGTGAAACAGTCCTGCCAACATCCTATATCTCAAACGCTCGACAACAGATAATATACGTCGTGTGCGATGATGCTAAAACCAAAGTAATGCTATGCTATTAATATTTGAATAGCAGATGACTGTAAAGCAGTAGCGCTGGGCGCTTTGTGAGGCACTAAAAGTCTCTATATTATGCGTCTAACTACATACATAAATATACAGACAATACCTACGCCTGGAATATATATATATATAATATATATATATATTATATATATATATTCATTTGAGTTGCGTATTTGTAACAAATGCGGCCAATGCACATTCCACAATATACATTATGGCTGCGTTAGACTGCAGGAAACGAGGGCAGCTGCTGATGCGGGTAATTTATCTTTAATGCCAATGATGCTGTGAGACAGACGTCCGTTCCTTCGAAGTCCATGTGGAGCGGACATCCTTCACTGCTCCACAGGACAACTCGTCCTCCATCACTTAAGGCGGAAGTCAATCTCTTTTTAACACGATTCTTGCTGGAAGAAGTTGACTTCGCTTGACCAACCTTTTGAGGCCGGTCTACATGTATATTGTTGCATGGTTGTGCCTTTACTCCGGCATCTGTCTAGCTGCTAGTTTGTCTATGCCTCTCTGTCCTGTTTCTGTCCGCTTATCTGTCTTTTTGTTTCTGTACATCAGCTCGCCGTGACGCCGTCTATAGCTGTCTTTGCTTCGGTTGCTTCCCTGTCTCTGTCTCTGTCTGTCTGTCTGTCTGTTTTTCTCTCTCGCTCATTCTTTCTTCGTTGTCTTTTCATATCGATATATCGGTTCTATATAGTATACTGGTCAATGCACGACATTCGTCTGCAGTGTATATATAGGCCTACCTTTCCCAATATGACATTATATCATAATTTATACATCACATAATTATGCTGTACGTATATACATGCACACATACATAGTTATACGTACATATAGATATAAGGTATGACTATACATATTCATAAAATGGTTACTATTCAAAATTTATTTTGAAAAGCCTGTTCGTTATTTCCTTTGCTGGTGTTGACCAGTAAAACATATAATTATAGGCATATATACGCATGCCGGGAATACATTAAATATAAAATAATTATAAAAATAATATATTATAGTCTAATATAGATTATAAAATTATAAAGTATAATATTAGGCCTATGTCTGCTCCTTTGCTTTCACGCATGTGCGTGGTACGCGTACGTGCGTGCGCGTAATCGATCTCCAACGATCCATGTGCGCCACACTTCTGTTCTACGCTGCTTTAAATCTAAGCGCAAAGTAGCATAGTCAAAAGCACTAAGAGGCGACCGTTGTCATTAAGTGAAAAAGCTTGTATTATGCATAATTGCAAGCTCTGCTTTCATGTCTGCTTTAATATAGGTCACAGTCGCCGCTTTTTGACCATTTTCTTCTTATTCTGTCATCCGAATTTCTTGCGTCGCTTCAATCAGACCACTGCGCCGTATCATAGACGACGGCGGCGGCGATTGTGGCGGCGGCGGCGGGTGTTTTTATGTTTTCTCTGAATGAGGATCATCCTTTGAGGTCGCCGAGTAGAGAGACTGCGGCTGCATCAGTTGATCGATGAACCGATAGACAGCCAGAAAGATTCGTTGGACGTCGCTTCAGTTGCCGCTGATGTTTGTTCCTTTGCTTGATTCATGACGTCGTCGCTGACTCATAATGGACGTCGACGACGATGATGTCACTCCGTTGATATATACTCTTCGTTTGTGAATTGTTTCTAATGCTGATTGATCTATAGGTAGGTGGTGGTGGTGGTTCGGTGTGCATTGCTTCTTGCTTATGACACCTTTGCGACTCGGATGAAATGCGGTCAATTACTGTGTGAAGTGGATTAGTCGTTCAGATGAATTAAGGTGTCTGCTTTTCTTGATTGTTATTGCCTTGACTGCTTGCGATGATGTAAAAGGATATAACGACCCACTCCAGAACTGCAGTCGATTCTTGGAGAGTAGACCGTTGAGTCCTAGTTTATGCCTGAAATATGGCACTTTTAGAGCTTTGACTTATCTTGCTTGACTGCTTGAGACATACAGTAAGAGACTGGGGGAATAAAGTCCATGTTGCTTATGTAAGATCGCGATCCAGCCTTAAGAGTAGACTCGTATGTTTAAATTTGCATATATCTAACTGTGGTCTACCTCTCTGTCTTAGTGTCTTGTATATTTGTGTGGAACTGATCTAATTGACACTGGTCTGATTACGACTTGGTTTTGGAGTGCCATCGGCTGATATCTGGTGCCAAACACCTGCGCAATACAAGTTATACGGTTAACGATAGCAATTCACCGACACAAATCTTTCAACAGATAGATCTACACATTGGCACGTTTCAATTTGAAGTCTATAATGGTGAATTTGACCCAAAAATTGCATTAAGTAAACCTAGAGACTGTCTACATAATTTATATAAATCAATTAATTATGTTTTGATAACTGACATAGTATCAATTAGTCTATTAGAATTATTAGCAAAACAGTTCCACATAATAATAATGATATTAGGACAATAATATAGGCCTCATTAGGCCTATATGATATAATTATGCTTCAAAGACTGCAGGCAATATTTAATGTAGGAGTTCCCCCCAGGAATGACATGCCCCAGATTAGAAACATTCAGAGCTGTTTTTCTACATACATTGCGTCACTTGAACGTGAAGTTTGTCCGCTAATAGAGTATTGGCCGTTAGCAGAATAGCGTACAGAAATAAACGATCACTGAAAAGGCCATCAGATTTCAATTAAGCAATACACTATCCGGATTTTTATATTTATCAGAAGTTTTTCAGAAAGACTTTTTTAAGTCAGGAAAACGTCCGTTTGTCGCCCCCTCCCGAAACCTGAATTCTCCCTCCCAAGCAGGGTGCTAGATTAAACTCTGACTGAAGGCTACTGCGTGTTCAGGCGTACGGCATAGATCTATGCATATAGCACCAAATTACCTTATTGGTGTTTTTCTAACGCTTCAGAAAACAGTTCAATTAGGTCATTATTCAAAGTTTTAGATGAACACAGTTATTTACAAAACCTGTAATTTTGCAATTTTGCACACATCCTCATACGAACGATGTTCCGTTTTCATCAAATATTCGTTGATCACAATGAGTTGCACGGCACACCAAATAATTAAAATGCACCACATATAGTAAATTATGGTCTAATTAAAAATTACAGCCAAAGATGACGATGCTAGAAGCTGGCAGTTCAAAGCGGTACAAAGAGTCTATTAAAAATTGTGCTGAATACGTCTGCACTTCATTGCACGGTCAATTTTCTTTCAATTCCTCTTAGGAGTTTCGTCTGCGTCCATAGAGACGTTGGTATCGAGTCTGAGTTCTTCCACAGCTTCACAGCTCTAATTCCATTGAAACTCATTCGCCTCGAGCCTACTGGGGTCGTCCAAGCAATTTACCAAATCTTATGTGGCATTGAGTCGACTTGCTTGCGGCTGTTCAAAAGCCTTCCAATTGATACTATAGAAATAAACGATCACTGAAAGTCTTAGTTGAAAGTCTGTTGAAAGATTGGTGTACTTACTACGTATGATCTTATATATTATAAGCCTCTTTGTCTTTGTGGATAGTGTCTATTGATGGTATATCCTTTAGCAGCAAATATGTCGTTGCAGCATAAAAGTGTTAGTATACTGATAATATTAATAGTGATAATCATGATAATGATAACGATGACGAAAATAATAATAATAATAATAATAATAATAATAACAACAATATAATTATAATAATCATAATAATAGTAGTAGCAGTAGCAGTAGTAGTAGTAGTAGTAGTAGTAGTAGTAGTAGTAGTAGTAGTAGTAGTAGTAGTAGTAGTAGTAGTAGTAGTAGTAGTAGTAGTAGTAGTAGTAGTAGTAGTAGTAGTAGTAGTAGTAGTAGTAGTAGTAGTAGTAGTAGTAGTAGTAGTAGTAGTAGTAGTAGTAGTAGTAGTAGTAGTAGTATAGTAGTAGTAGTAGTAGTAGTAGTAGTAGTAGTAGTAGTAGTAGTAATAGTGGTAATAGTAAAAATAGTAGTAATAGTAGCAATAACAAACGTCTTGTGAAGACAGAAAGGCAGGCTACTGCTTTGAAAACTGTTATGAGAGCTAATAAAAAGATTTTGTAATGCTTCACTATACGTTCACTGATACGGTATACGTTGTTAAAATTAGTTTTTTGTGCCCTCGCCCATGCATCTGATCCTCTGACCAGTCAAGCAAACTCAATCATAACATTGCAGAGAGCACTGGGCTTAGGTGGCGGACGCGGTATCGCGAGATTTTAATTATGATCGCCAAAGAGTTACCATAGTATAAGCTTGTGTTGCCACGCTTCTCATAAATCGTCCTCTGCCCTGGTTATAACTTGTATGGCTGCCCTGGTTGCAAAAATGTCTGCAGGCGTCGCCACTGACTTTTAAAAGGATTCAATACTCCGCGAAGGCTTTTATATAGGTCTAATGGAATTTTCTGTCGTCGCAAAAGCAAAGACGATTATTCGATGACAATATTAAGAGTCGCTGTTTTAATGTGCATTAAATTTCCATTTACTGCAGGACGCGATTTGCGGTTGGCTGCAGCGTAGCACAATCACCCATTAGCAGGAAGCAAATGTAGCGGTACGAAAGATTGCGTTAAATCAGAGACGGTCTACATAATTTATATAAATCAATTAAATATGTTTTGATAGCATCAATCATTAGCAAAACAGTCTTGATTCTTACTCACATTTTGCTTGCATTTAAGAATCAGTTCTTAATGAATCGTATAATGACACTTAGTGGGGCGCGGTGGTATAGTGGTGGCGTCGTCGCCTTGAAGCCGGAAGGTTCGAGGTTCGAATCCACCTCGCCGCGTAAGGACCTTGGGCAAGTTCTTCACTCACAATTGCTCAGCGCTTCGGCGTGAAACTCCGATGCAGTGTCCGCTCTGCATTCGGGAGCGCCTCTGAGTAGAAGCTTGAAGGGGCGCTATAACAAGTGCACATACATACATACTTAAAATTCATAGGCTACATTCATTCATTACGATAATTTGTATATCGACTTTTCAATGTTACTACTCAGAGGCGCTCACAAAACCCCAGTCAAATAAAACAGCCCTAAGATGAGAGAGGACTGCCTGAGATGGAGTTCTACAAGATGGAACGCAGCATCAAGGGAGGTCATTACAGGTCGAGGACCTACCGCCTTAGTGGAGATGCGAGTATAAGGTCAGCCGACCGAAGGTCATCATAATTAGGTAGTGCCTAAAGCACCTCTAATTTGTTTTGCCCTTTGAGTGGTGCAATATAAATGCTTCACTACATTTACCAGGACGCACCTTTCTCCTTCATGCATCTCAGGCAGACGATAATAATGGGTATATAGTATTTAGCAGCCTACAGACTGCAGGGAATGTTAAGAGTAGGCACATTTTTCGATGTCCTGTTCAATCACAAGGCGAACAATATTTTGAGTCCGGATCAGTGTGTTCTAACCTTTCTTGTATTTGAAATTGTCTTAGTCGCTTCGATGATAATTAATCAACCAGTCAACAAACAAGTTGACGTTTATAGTCTTGTTCAGCAGTTTGAGGGTCAATTGTTTCGTATAGATCACACAATAGCTGCACAATGAAGCCAACGTCATCTTATAATTATTGTGGTGGTTTTGAATACATTCCACTTTCTAGCAATTCACCGCGTTTATATTCTAAGTCACAGTTTTTCGCTTACGAACTGCAGAGTTTCGCTTCTGTGTCTGCATATCAATTCAGCCATAGCTGAAGGTTTCACACAAGGTGACACATTATGCGGCTTTCAAAAATGATATTATTATTAACTGGGAGTAAGGACTTTAATTTTAAAAAAGAATTTTTTCATATTTTCGTATTTTTCATTATTTTCTGACCGTCTACCCGGCGTTTTGAACATGTGGCCGATGCACTATCGTCTGCTGGTGCCGTGTTATCAGTGACGCAGCTACAGGACTTGGTTTGGCATCCCGAGTGGCAATGTAAAAGATCAGCAAGTAGGGTCAAATTAAAATGATGAAGTTTTTATTATTCGCACCCTTAGTTTCTGGTAATCGCATTCAGAGGACAATGAGATTCTATGTCGAAGAGCTCTACAGATCTGCGGAACAGAGAATATCTTTGTCTCTTTTGTGCCACTGTAATGTAAGTTTCTGACTAGAATCAAGTCACTTGAAAGGCTTACAATGCATATTATGTAAGCGTACAGATGACCGATCGAGTTTCAGCCATGCGTCTGAGACAATAAAGCTCTTTTATGAAACATCACGCAGCCAGATAAAAATCTTCTCCCGAGTAAGGAAGCAGAAACTTAATCTCTCCACGCTATCCTGTTTAAATTGTCTAGATCAGGGTCTCGGGTTCTAGTAAATAGCATATACGACAATATTATTTTAGCGTTTCAGAGAACCAATATAATGAATACAGATGCCACATCAGGTTACTCAGTTAGTAACTGGCGAGAATTTTTTATTATCTGGTCCATGGCGCTAAGCCAAGAAGTGCCACAGAATCTTGAAAATTCAAACGAGAAATATTAGGAAAGTAGGATGGAATTTTTAGTTCGGTTTAGCAACTGCGCAGAAGTAGCAGGGCTTTTATTAACGTGCAGTTCTACACAAAATGTGCAGTTGTAAATGAATTTGTGCAGCTGTAAAAGCAGTCTTGTGCAGTGAAAACCTTTAGAAAAAGGTAATTGCAGCTGGTTTACTACGGAAGAAGGAAACGGAACAAGTGGGGTCGTGTGCAGTGGAGAATACGCAGTAGGAAAGCCAAATTTCCAAGTAGATGACTAAAAAAGGTCATCAGATTTTTTGCCAGCGACTGGCGAAATTTTTCGGACAATTCTGACAAACGTCTACAAATTGCTTTTTGTGCAGTTCTAAAAATTTATTTTAAAAGCCCTGAGAAGTAGCCTATAAGTTTAAGTGTTTGCACTAAGGGCAGGGGGACAGATGACAGGTCACATTTTATTCAGCAGATGTGGTTTAGATCACGATAACAAGATGCGACATGTAACTAACTGAATGGACAAAGGGGACTTTAGGGTAAAGTTTTGGGATCTTCGTTGGATTTTTATATGGAAAGGTCATTCCTATCCGTTCTTATTCGTCCTCAATGAGAACACAATGGGTTCTGTTGCTTCAGAAATCTTTTCGACCAAAGTAATTCAACATCTAAGGATCCAGCCTCGATGGGAATTGTACATCAAAGGATCAAAGCAACTCAGCTGAGACAACTGAGATAAACGGATTTGAACCCTAGACGCAACTGCGAATAAGTTTATCGTTCATCACTGTCAACAATCGACCGTGCAAGGAATATGCGTTGGGCGGTTTTAGGGTCTACGTGTGCGCAGGAAACCACTAGTGGAGACTTTTCCCAGCTACTCGAGCACCAGTCGCCCATCATGTGGCTTGGTTGTCCCCCTTATAACCGCTACAGTATCGCATAAGTCACTGAACTTCTTTTATGTATGCAGCCTTTCAAATATACTGAATAAAGTAACATGGCTGTTAAATTACACGATATATACGCTCAGGCTGTTCAGCTAATGCCCTTAAAGATCAAATACAAAACTATACTGCATGCAGTAGTTACCCAGAATTTCACTTTGCTCGTAACAGAGGTGTCTTTTGTTGTGACGTCCTATTCGTACATAATAATTGTTATACTATAGCCTATATAGATTACATTCGACTACATTGACCGTAGTATGATTAGACTATTAGGCCAAGCGAGACAAGGAATTAGATCTGTGTCAAAAACTATTCTTATGTCAACAAAACCCACGACTTGCAATGCAACTCTTAGCATTAAAATATAAATTTATGGTAAATTATGTGCACAATTTATGCTGATGAATAATTTTAGGAACCATCGACCTAGTAGTATTATATAGATCTAGGTCTATGACTCGCCGAGCAAACTTTCACATTCTGTAAATGCTGCAGAAAATGCCATTGAGAACGGTTGATGCCCAGAAGTGATGAATTTTCGACTAACCAAATTCTGGAATGAGATCTGAGTAAACAACGTCATTACGTTGGACCAATTTAGAGGGAGTTGATCGGTCGGTGGCCCTTAGACCATCGGGTCCCCTGAGACAGAGGGGCCTCTGCTCCAGCATATCCCTACGGAGCCGCATGCACCGCACACGCTTGCACTCGCATTGGCGGGAAAGATGATATTATGACCTATCATATTTGCCCAGCTCATTAGTTTGCGCAGAATTTAATCTCCTATCTAAGCAATCATTCTATTATTGTTTGGTCGGTTTGGTGCTTGGCTGGTTGGCTGGTGATGCCCTGGTCTCGATGATGCGCTCATTACTTAGAGTAGGCCTAAAACACTGCTACTGCTGCTGTTGCTGCTGCTGCTGCTAGTGCTGCTGCTGCTCCTGCTTCTACTACTATTACTACTACTATTACTACTACTACTACTACTACTACTACTACTACTACTACTACTACTACTACTACTACTACTACTACTACTACTACTACTACTACTACTACTACTACTACTACTACTACTACTACTACTACTACTACTACTACTACTACTACTACTACTACTACTACTACTACTACTACTACTACTACCACTACTACCACTGCAATTCTTATTATTGATCTCATTTTTATATATTCTTTCTTTCTTTAGTTAGTTTTATTTATTATGAGTTTTAGTTTTATTGTTATTATCATCGTCGTCATCATCACCATCATCTGCAACAACAACATCAATATTACCATCATCATCATTAACGATTTCAAATGTTATCATCGATATTGATGGTCATATAAATATTGCTGTTTCGGATAGGCCTACTAATACTAGGCTATAAAATAAAACTAAAGAGCAGCTTTAGCTTAGAACGAAACCATTCAGTTTCCTTATAAAAGAAAGCCAGTCTCATTAGTTCTTATTCTAGTGATAATTATTCTTGGCGCTGTTCTAAGACTCTAACATACTAGGCCTACATTTATATCGATACTCACAGGAGGATTAATATTCTGTTAGCATAACCAATTGGGGGGGGTCCGTAGCTCAGTTGAGAGAGCGCTCGTCGTTAAACTGAGTGTCATCCACGCAACCCGGGTTCAAGTCTCGCTCAGGGCATTAATTTATTAAAGTTTCTGTTAGCTGCCATTGGCGCTTTGCTGTTGTGTTGCTTGACACGGGTTCTGCTGAAAATAAGGTAGCCCCTTCCACTTCTGGCTTGGCCGAACCAGGAGTGATCCAGCACTTAGGCCATTAGTGTTAAGCTACCGAACCCACTGCTGTAAAGCCGACCTGCGTGTCGTGCTATAGTGGGCCGTATTTCGTATAACCTGTATCTGTAATCATTCTGCGGTTGATCAGATTGAGTCATTAAAAACGATGATTATTATTATTATTAACGACTAAACTTCTGCCCACTCACTCCGTTTCTTAATGACTGCCAACGCAAGATATATTCACTCTGCCTGCAGTCTTATGCTACCCAATGCTTATGTTTAGTACAGAAAATGCAACAAAATGTGAATCATGTTCGCACGAAGAGTACAGTAACTGCTATGAACAGAACGAAGGTATACAATGCTCGTATGTGGAGCAACGATAAGCTGTATACAACATCTCTGACACGATGCAGCGCTCTTGAATACACTGGTGCCCTGCGCTTATCCTTAGAAGTTTTGAGTTGGCAGTTACAATCACGATGATGTAAACACTGAAAAAGCTTAGACTTTTCTACAGGGAAAACACAGCAAAGGCCTCTATAGCACCACTTCCTACAATTGTCCTATAATAAGCTCAAACTGAATTCGTAATAATATATTCTGTCGCACAGGTTACATAAAACTTTACAAATATATATTTTATCGCTATGAGATGGGAGTGCACGCTTCACAGATCAATTTAGATATTGCATCGAAATCGATAATTCATCCAGGCATTAAGCTTGCTACATGTTTAACGACACTGCCATATCAAAGATGATTAGTGTCGCCCTCCTCCTTTATCCAGGCTTGGGACTGGCACTGGCAGATAACAACCGGTGGCGGAGTTTTTGTTAACCTTATGCTGATTTTTGTTGTTGCAGTTTAACGTCACTGTGTGGTAACAAAGACCATTAGCGACGCCCTCCTCCTTTGTCCAGGCTTGGGACTGGCACTGGCAGAGTGCAGTGGCAAAGTTCTTAGGCTGATATTATACCTTATCATATATATAGTGAAATGGCTTGTGAATAATATTGTGGGTGTTGTTTAAAGTTGATACGTTTTATGCTGCAACTGCCTGCAAAAGCGTACGACACTATATTAAACATAGTTAAATGGTAGGCCTATACTAACTAAACTAGTCATAGTTAAAGGGTGAATATTTTGCTACATGTATACTCCTAAAAGCAGTCGTGTGAAAAGTCTCCGCGACTTACCTCGCTCCAACGAAACGAACACGCTCAACGAGCATAGTATAACGACAGAAATGTGAACGAAACTCTTTTCAAATGTGTAGCGCATGATGAACTGCTTGCACTTTTAGCAGCACTCCAGTCAGGAATTGCAGTGAATTAAAGGGCACTAAGTCCTGGCTCCAGATATGCCCTGGGCAACGGACATGCTTTGTATGTAGACCTACGTATACCCAATGCAGGCTTATGTGTCAATCAATGCGTGTCAGCGTCGGTGTGTGTTTATAAATACAGTCGAAGTATCCGTGTTAAGTGAAGCGTTAACGCTTGGTCTCAACAGCATCCAAAAGATATCTCCAGCAGAATTATCACACAAGAGAAGTTTAGTAGCATCCGAAAATTTCTATAAGAAATCTTGTGCAACAGAGCTGAGCTATCCTGATTTTCCGGATCAGTGAATTCCGCTGCA
This sequence comes from Lumbricus terrestris, assembly GCA_949752735.1. NCBI lineage: Eukaryota > Metazoa > Annelida > Clitellata > Crassiclitellata > Lumbricidae > Lumbricus > Lumbricus terrestris. Next base: position 75,819,195 of record OX457036.1, on the reverse strand, counting down.
AGTAACAGGTTAATCAGAATGACAGATCATCCGAGAGACAAAGATAGATCGTGATCTCTCGCTTTAACAAACACTCGCACTCGAAGAACACATGGCTGCGACGATTCGCTCTAAGATAGAATCCCGGTTGACCTGCTGCCGCTGTTGCTATTTCGCCCTCCAACGCATCCTCCATTCCATCCTCCTTCTCCTACTCCTACTCCTCCCTCTCTTCACCTCATGCGTCTCTGTCAAGTGACAGCGTGTTACTGCTGCTGCTGCTGCTGCTGCTGCTGCTGCTGCTGCTGCTGCTATGGTGGTGATGGTGATGGTGGTGGTGGATTCATTCCACTTGTTCGATTCATTGACGTCCCTGCGACGACGCAGAGGCAGAGGCCTGCTTGCTGCAGACGGACGGACCCTACGACGACGACCGATGGAAGGCCGACGTCCACCGCAGCCCCAGCCGCACAAAGGCCTCCTCCTCTGTCGCCGACGACCGGTGAGGCGGCCTGGCGTTCACCGCTCTGCTAGAGTCGCCCGTCTCCTCCTTCTCCTCCACCGACGACGACCGAAGCCATTGTTACTAATAGGTTTAAATATACACAGACCGACCGACGGTGGGTGAAGCGGCAGCGGTGGCTGCAGCGCTGCCACCAAATTGACGCCGCTTTACTGGCGCTCACCCGAAGACCGGAGTGGTGAAAATAAGGTTCCGGAGAAACAGTTATGACAATACCGTGTTGGGCTCAGGTGTCAATTACGCGGATTTATAGAAAGAAACTAGCACTGCTATGAGTAGTGGTTAAATTCAGTCAGATCCCGTCGGATTTGAGACGTGGCATCAAGGAATTGAGATCCGACACCTAAAACAGTAGACAGTTAGATTTGTAAACAATTGGAGATACGCCACCTCTAGATACGCAACCTAACCACTTGTTCTACAGATGCTGTTGGATCGCTTCATCAAAATTATGCTTGCCCTAACTACGTCTTACGTCTGCCCCTTAATCCAGGCTGAAGTGAGAGATCCTGTAACCGTTTTCGACGTGGATCCGATTCCACACCACACCGTTCGGATCACGGCTAGGCTGCAATCGACGATGGATGTCCGAAGTGGCATCGGGCGACAGGTAGATCGATGCATCGGTGAGCGCAGTAGTAGTAGTAGTAGTCGTAGTCGCAGGAACAGAGTCTACTGTTTACAGCATAACAAAAGACTAAGTCAGAATGAGGCTGCAGTGGGGGGGGATCGGTCGTGGATGCTTGGGACAAACAACTGCGACCGACCATGGTCTGAATGGGTCGGTCGTGAACGTAGCGTATCTATCCATCGACGGAGAGAAGAAGTTCTATGATTAGCGACGATTACTCGAGTAAATAAGTTGATCCTGTTGGTGACTAATGGGTCTGCCACCAACATTCGACGGTCCCTATATATAGCATGCAGCAGAAGGATAGGAAAGAGAAAGACAGACAGACAGACAGACAGACAGACAGAAGACAGACAAGACAGAGGTAGAGAGACACAGAGAGACAGAGAGAGACATAGGGACATAGACGGAGAGACAGAGAGAAACAAAGAGACAGAGAGACATAGACGGAGAGACAGTTAGGAGAGACAGACAGGCAGAGAGAAAGACAGAGAAGGAGAGAGATGGAGACAAAGAAACAGAGAGTCAGAGAGACAGAGAAAGAGAGATAAATATACAGAGTTACAGAAAGAGAGAGAGAGAGAGACAGAGAGAGAGACAGAGAGAGAGAAAGAGACAGAGAGAGAGAGAGACAGACAGACAGACAGAGACATTCGTACGAGAAAGACGGGGAAGGGAAGAATGGAAAGAGGACAAGGACGATAATGAAGGCGAGCGAGAGTGGGATGAGGATGAGGATGGGATATGATGAAGTGAATGGAGCAACGGAAAGTAGGTCGTGCATATGATGGGAGAAGAGTCTAGCGTCAGTCTTTCGATGGTAAAACCACAGGGGAACGTTCGCCACAGACAGACAAACATGTGTCTTGATTATTGTGGCACGGAGATGCCAGCTCCATATACAAAGACCGACCTATTTATAATATATGTATAGGTTATATATCTTGTGTATGTATATGCTCATGTACACACTGTCACACACACACACACACACACACACACACACACACACGCACGCACACATGCATATTGTAAACGGTCCTTCATATCGCATATAAAAATGGCCCATAGTAGATTGGTCTGCATGATAGAGGAAAACATGTCAGAGAGATCAGACAACCATGTGCGATGGATGGATGCATGAGACTCATGCAAGCTGATGAAATTTTTATAGTTCACTGTATATGTGAAACGTATAGGCTATATGATGTGTCTGCCTGCGTATACGTTCTGCAACAGTAGAACTCTCAGCAGTTGTGCTTCACAGCTGTCTGATGCTAATTGCATGCTATTACGCAGATCTATCTTGACGCTTATGCAATGGTCTATATAGCCTAGCATAGGTCTATTTCGTGTCACTTGTCTGTTAAACTCGACTATATAATTGCTCGATTTATTTCATGCATGTATATTATGCAGTACAACTCTGCCATGAACATGCAGCACGGTAATGAATTTAACAACGCTCTTTATGCCTGCAGTGAGTATCGTCTTATTCGAGAAGACACAGCAAACAGAATTAAAGAACTTCAATTTCAGCGACTTTCACCACGCCATGTGTTCTTTAGCTAAACATAAAAGATAACCGTTAATTTTTGTAAATGTCTGCCTTAGCAAATGCGCAGAAATAAACGAGAACTGAGGCTGCGTGATGCTCGAAATGGCGTTGATAGACTCTATAGGCCTACTGCGCGTAAAATAAATGCTCAAGGTCCTTGCGCATTGCCCACAATAACTATAGACTAGAGCAAGACCTATAATAATTGCCTATTACAGCAACAAGAGCTACAATACTCAAACAACTCCGCAGTATGCCTTTAGTCCATATATAGCCTACAACTAATAATATTATATGAACTGTACTTTGTATATTGGTCTACGATAAATAGACTATATATTTTATATATAGTATACAGGGTGGGCCATAAAAAGTAACCCCTAAGGTTTTTTGCCCATATCTTGGCCAGAAGTAAGAATTTCCTAATGAAATTTTACACGCTCAAAGACAATTCATATTTACACATTGTGGTCAGATTTCATCAAAATATTTCAAACACAACAAAAGTTATACCACTTTTAGTGAGGCCACCCACCGTTTTTTGACGATTCAAAAACGAAACGCAACAAAAAGTAACAAAAACACGATTTTATTAAGTCTCATCTCAGATAACTGTTGTCAAATGAACTTGGTAGCGCTTCGCAACTTGTGCTCAATGTGCCCACCACCAGTGTCAAAACTTCTTTTGAGTCTCTTTGCAAAGTTCTTGATGAACCTGTTGATTAATCTGACAGATTCCTTATTTACCAATTTGATTCTCATCTTGCTAAGTGACTTCTCAGTGACGTGCAGCTACGCTGGTACCCTGTTTCTTTTTAAAATAGTAATAAGAATGATCAACTGGCAAAATCAAGGCTATTTGATAACAAATATTTGAGATGAGACTTAATAAAATTGTGTTTTTGTTAAGTTTTGTTACGTGACCCTACTGAATCGTCAAAAAAAGGTGATGGCCTCACTGAATGTAGTATATCTTTTGTTCTGTTTGAAATATTTTGATGAAATCTGGCCATCATGTGTAGACATGAATTGTCTTTAAGCCTGTAAAATTTCATTTCGATATTCTTACCTCTGACCAAGATATTGGCCAGAATAATTAAATTGGTTTTTGATTACTTTTTGTTGTGTCGCGTTTTTGAATCGTCAAAAACCGGTGGGTGGCCTCACTAAAAGTGATATACCTTTTGTTCTGTTTGAAATATTTTGATGAAATCTGGCCATCATATGTAAATATGAATTGTCTTTAAGCATGTAAAATTTCATTTCGAAATTCTTACTTCTGGCCAAGATATGGGCAAAAACCGTAGGGGTTACTTTTTTATGGCCCACCCTGTATAAACCTATAATACGCAACGTGCAAGATTGGATAAACAAAGCCTTGCCTGCAGCATTGGGTTGCTGGGAAAAGAAAAACACTGACAATAAATAGGCTAATGCTACTTTTATACATAAAAACTGTGCCAAGCAGACTGGTATATTTTCGACTTCAATGACCACGACTTCATTCGCTATATAAAAGCGATCGTCTGCAAAATTATTTTTTCCAACGTTTTCTTTCTGGTTAGAAGTCAGAGGAATAACTGTAAGCAAAAATTAGCTTTCCTCCATTTTCTTCGGTGCTTAGACATATAGTTTAGGACGATTCATGGCACTTCAGCGCTGATACAATAGATAGAAAAATAGTGTAGGCCTAGTCTAGGCCTAATGCGTTAGGAAAGCTAAACTGACAAATTTACCTTAATAAGCAATGTCTAATTTCCCATTCAACTGTTTTAGCAACACCGGCAGATATAAATATAAAATACGTTTTCTTTAATTAACCCTCAACGCTTTACACTAAAATTCACAGTTAGGCCTATATTTAACAATAACATTATGTAACAATGTATCTCGCTATGGTATTCATTGTCTCCGCTGTATTGGTGTAACCACTGTGATATGACGCAGCGTTCATGCCCTATACGCTTATCTTTCAAGTATCGCTTTAGATATTGGGAGTCAATGATTGCGATAATAATAATAATCATCGTCAGTATTTGCCAATCTTCTCGGATAAATTGCCGGACATCGGTCAACGATGATCGGGCGTTGGTGTGCCGATGATGAGTCGCCGGCTTCACATAAAAGCGCAACAGCACGACGACCATCAAAAGATGAGAAATTCATCGCAAAACGTAACAGATTGTTCGCCAAGTGTAACAGATCGCCCCCTCGTGTCGACAATTTGTGCATCAATTGGAAGAGACGGGTGCACAAGTGGAACAAATTGTCCACAGGAGACGACACATGATGCTCGTCTCCTGATCATTATTGCGCTTGCAGAGTTAGCCCTAAGTGCAGCGGGGCCCTCTTGTGCATCAAAGCCTGCAGCGTTTGCACACCGAGTGCGTGCACGGGCAATCCGTCATCAGGCGAGAGCGACTTTTTGAGCTTCGGCGCATTTACTGGTCTCATATTTCTTTCAGTGCCAGTCCGTTTGATGTATATACAGGCGACCCAGCGACTGCATAAGCGAACCGACGACGACCATTTCTCTTCTCATACGCAAGCGGACAGGAGTAATGGGCGCCAAAGCCGGTCGGATAATTCCCTGATCGGCCGACCGCATTGTGGCAACAGGGGCATCCCCGACATCATCAGCCACCGCCGCCGACCGGTGCTGGTCCTGCGGCTTAAGCTTGAGCGCAATCGATGACAAACCGGTCTCAGTCAGGTATAGGCTACATCCAGTGTCAACAGAGCTTCGGTGGAAGAGCACACGGGGCGACCGGTAGAGGGGGAGACCGGTAGAGGCCTGCAACGAGCCAATCGTTAATTGTTGCCCTAATCAATATGTGACTCGTTCGTTATTATTTCCGATAAAGTCATTATCCAAAACTGTCCGATCTCTCTACCGCTGGTTGAAAACAAAACATTGGATATGGGCTTGCGTCAAATCCATAGGAAAGGCGCAACTATATCGCGTGTATAATGCAACCAAACAATGAGTAACCAGGCATAGTGGCCGCACAAACACATTATCTAGCGCAACTATAGAAACCCAGAGGTTCGTGCAGCACGCTGCAAAGCTTGAATGCGCATGCGATTTGATATACCAGCGACTGATGACAATAAACTGAGGGGATGAATGAGCTAATGCGCCATATTCTGTACCGATATCCGATGCCTTTGCATGCACAGGATGTCGCACGTACTCTGTTCTAACTAGTGACATAAAATCATTCCCTGCCAGCATGATAGCCACGTTGCTGTGTGTAGCACGTAGTCGAACAAAAACGCACTGCGTAGCTATATGATAGCCACGTTGCTGTGTGTAGCACGTAGTCGAACAAAAAACGCACTGCATGGCTATGATAGCCACGTTGATATGTGTAGCACGTATAGTCGAACAAAAAACTCACTGCATGGCTATGATAGCCATGTTGCTGTGTGTAGCACGTAGTCGAAAAAACACATCGCATGGCTTTCACTCGGCTTCTTCGACGATGGTCGGAGTCCGCTCGTTTCCCTTTCAACGGCCGATGGACTATATACGTGATCGCATAAAAAGACTGGAATTTAAACTCGTAGGTCTAATTCAGATTGACAGACTGATCTGCTTATTTACCGACTCCTTACCTTGCTTCGTTTCCGACTTTCCTTAACAGCTAACATAAAAAGTTATAGGCCTATGAATATCCGACTTGTTTAATTCGATACTGACCAACCAACCAGCCGACTGATGACTGACTGACTGATGACTGACTGACTGACTGGCTTAGGCTCTCTACTTACTAGCCGACTGACCGAATAACATCGATGGACTGACTGGCTGACCGACTGACTGATTCACTGACTGACATACTCACTGACTGACCGAAACGAATGTTAGGCCTATATTATATTTATATGTGCGTGTGTTTGTGCGTGTGTTTGTGCGTGTGTGTGTGTGTGTGTGTGTGTGTGTGTGTGTGTGTGTGTGTGTGTGTGTGTGTGTGTGTGTGTGTGTGTGTGTGTGTGTGTGTGTGTGTGAGTAGGTGTGTGTCTGCTGTCTACGTGTATGCATGTGCGTAACAAATTTTTTCATCAATTAATGTGCACCCGCTGTCGTTATTTTTGCTGTCGTCTGCTGCTGCTGCTGCTGCGCTGTGCTTCATTGATCGTCAAACGCTGGTTCAGTGGTTCTTTGATCGTCAACACTTACACCGGTTCAGTGGTTTCTTGCACCCATTGGTTTTTATATCCAAATAATATTCTCTGCTTCGCATGCACGCACCAACGATTCATAGAAGCTCGTTGTGCGAAAACAGGGTCAATAGAATTTGCGTCTAATGCGCAGAGAACTTGTTTTTTGTTTAGACAGGTGTATTGATTCTAATTATTTCATGGAGACCTTTTGAGTCTGTGCGCAAAACATAACCTATACTGCCCGTGAAATTGTTGTTTTCTATGTAGACCTAAGGCATCTATCCAGTTCGTAGTGATACTTCGACTGCTGCAGATAACCAGCGCAAAGATTGATTCATGACTGCAACACTACGACGAACGCTGCTGTTGAATCAAAGTTCTAGACCTAAATTTAATTGTGCTCAAACATTTATATAGCGCTACTTAAAGCTCAGACTATTCTCAGCGGCTGAATGCGCTGACCTATGTACGGTCAAATGTCATCCGATACTGGAGTGTAATCGTTCAGCAAAACGATACACGGAAGATTCTCAAGCAACGAGCCCACGCACACGCGTAGAACCCAGCCAACGGCATCCAGTCCACAGTTGACGGATAGCATCATGTACTGTTTCCCATTCGACCCTTTCACATTTCTATCGTCGACCTATTGGCCATCTTTGTTTGCGTGCTTGGCTTTCGTCATTCTTACTCTGCATGTACTGTAGTATAGGCAAACATGGGCTCTGGTCCTGGGGCCCAGCGGACCAATTCACCCTCATCACGAAAGCCAGAGTCGTTCTGCAGACGCAACCAGACTGTTACACGGTCTCGCCCACTGACCGCCATTCCCAGATGTATACACGCTCTATATTGACTCGTAAATACGTGTCCTGCTTTTCACGCACGCTGCAAAAGATTTAAGAGCGGCTCTATATAAATTACTGACCGTTGGATTTGTTTCTATAAATAGCCTCTCTCCCCCCTCTCTCTCTCTCTCTCTCTCTCTCTCTCTCTCTCTCTCTCTCTCTCTCTCTCTCTCTGTCTCTCTCTCTCTCTGTCTGTCTCTGTCTCTGTCTCTGTTTCTGTCTCCCTCTCTCCCTCCCTCCCTCTCTCTCTCTCTCTCTCTCTCTCTCTCTCTCTCTCTCTCTCTCTCTCTCTCTCTCTCTCTCTCTCTCTCTCTCTCTCTCTCTCTCTCTCTCTCTCTATCTATCTCTCTCTCTCTCTCTCTCTCTCTCTCTCTCTCTCTCTCTCTCTTTCTCTCTATCTCTGCAACGTCTACCATATAATACCTTCGTGCAACTTCCTTGCAGGCGCCATGAGATATTGATCATCATGCAGACTCTCGCGAGTATGATCAGACTACTCATAAATTGTCTGGTATAAGCATTCTAAATATAGCTCAGTGACCTAGTGTAGTGGTGCCCTGCAATGAGACTCGTTCTATTCGTTTGTCCTCTGTATACATGATTATGCCACACTCGGTATCTAACAATGGCTAATTGAGCTGTCTGAGCTAAATTGTTTTTTCCTCGGTAAGTATAGGCTATAGCATCTCTGCAACAAAGTTTCAAGTGCTATTGCAGACATAGATAATTATGAGACTTATATGCAATTTAATATCTTCCTTTTTACCCTCATATATGTATAATTTCCTTTGTCAGATAGGCTTTTAACAAAAATGATACTTGAAATTTGGCTGAAATAAAGTAACGAGTATTCGCAGGGCCGGCCTTACCTATAGGCAAAGTAGGCAGTTGCCTAGGGCGCCGCAGTCTTTGGGGGGCGCCGAGGCACCGGCGAATTTTTTTTTGCACTACATTCTTTTAAACTCAAAACTTTCGCTAATGGAAAGAATTTAAAATAATTATGGATTCTTTGCACCTGTTCAGGTTGGCCTAATTCAATTTCAAGGACTGCATAAATTTTAAATCGACAAATAAAATTCATTTTTTAACGACATTCCGTACTCTTTGCTTTGGAGACAGTTTAAAATACGCGACGCTTAACTTGGATAGTGAAGATGTTGCAAGAAATGAAATGTATGAAATGGGAGTGGGCCTTGCTGAGTGTGAAGATGAGATTACAACATTACAGCCTGCCCATTATTCAGATCGAAATAAAAATAGTCTAGTAGGGAGGACGATGAAGAAAGGGCAGTAGCTGAGACAGGGCCGACCTAAGGCATAGGAAAAGCAGACAGTTGCATGGGGCGCCAAGTTCTAGAGGACGCCATTTCCATCAAAGAGGGCGCCATATCCACAATATTTTTAAACTTATAGGCCTACCATTCACCACAAAATTGAATATTATATCCAGCCTTCAGTGTACTAATAAAGAAATTATAATGAATTACTCAGTTGAACGTAGGCCTACCAGGCCGTAGCTAGGGGGATGTTTTGGGTGTTTGAACCCCGCCTAAATGAAATAATGTAGAAATGAAATAATGATGCATTTGCTAGCACATGACAATGTGTAATGTAATTTTGAGCAGAAAATCGCGGAAAATAGTGTTTTTTGGACGTCAGAAAATTCGACGTCTAACAAAAGTCGTCAGAAAATTTCGCCCAAAAAAGTCGCCCGCTGCGTGTACGCACCTCAAAATTCACGGTCAAAAAACATCCCCCGAAATAAAATCCTGGCTGCGGCCTTGTAAGCGTATACCGGCTCTGCCTAATTCATCTTTAGATTCTAACGTGGGCTGAACAATTGAGTGGGAAACTAAGGGCGCCAAATGCAGGCCTTATGCCTGGGGCGCCAAATGTATGCCTTGCCTAGGGCGCCACCTGGGCTAAGGCCGGCCCTGAGTATTCGAGTATAGTCCTGTGTATTTGTTAAGCTAATCGCCGAGTACTGAAGTAAACAATAACTCGGATAGAGCAGCTCTGAAGTGAATACCCGGTATCCTTCTTTTTCTAGATTATCTTTTTGAATTCACATGACAATGATCATTCTGCTGATTCAGGTTGCCTGTATGAGCAGAGCAGTATAGCGTTTGTTTAGTGTATAGGTATGCCAAAAGTTAAAATGTAGTGCTGTCCAACGTTTAACTAGAGTCGCTACATCCGAGAGGAGTTCCCAAGTAGCATATTCAATAGACCTAGGCTACTTAGGTATCGTCTCTCCTTAGATAGGTCTATTCTGGCTATCGTTGAATAAACCGCCATAAGCTCTTACTCGTCCGAAGATGTGCATGCATGTTCGAAATACAGTTAACAGCGCTCGTTAATAAGCTGGTGCCCTGCGCTTGGTTTTCGAGTGTCGCTTTAGAAATTTGGAGATTACGAATACTGTTAACAACGATGGAGTAGGCTACTAACAGTGAATGTATTCGTCGTTACTAAAATGTTTAAGTGCTGATTTGCCAATCTGTCTTTCTCTGGCTTCTTAATTAAAAAGTAATGCTTCTCAATGCTAAACATCGTTATAGGCCACAAAATGACTGATACCACGCCAGTCTCATTGACTCAATCATGTCCAGAAGAATATCGATGTTCGGAAGATGAGAAGCAAAAATTTCAGTACACTTTTGATTTATTTTCACTGCATACAATTTAGAGTTTCGTCTTCTATAATATATAATCTATGGTTTGGTCGAAGCTCGTTTTTCACGCAGTCCTTTCTCGCTTTGTTCTTCTACTAATTGCCCAATTTATATGTTGCCTGATGCCAATTCCTGCCTTTGATGCAGTTTCCTCATTCACTTTTTCAATGATTATCAATATACTAGAAGATGTCATCAGCACTTCTTTCTCACCGATGAACGTCGGTCTTTCTTCTCTCTTACTTTCTGTCTGTCTCTCTCTGTGTGTGTGTCGATGTGTCTCTCTGTCTGAATCTGTCTCTGCAAGTCTCTGTCTGTCTGTCTCTCTATAAATATATATATATATAATTCACTCTTGTCTTTTGACTTCTTATAAAGACCTCTCTGACTTGTCTCATTCCATCCTCTCTCTCACTACCAACAAGCATCTCCGTGTTTCTCTCTCACTCTCTCTCTCTCTCTCTCTCTCTCTCTCTCTCTCTCTCTCTCTCTCTCTCTCTCTCTCTCTCTTTCGCTTTCGTCGTCTTGCTGCTGAGTCAGGGACAGCGATGGACGAAAGCGACGGAGCTTTAATTAAGCCAAGCTTCTTCTGCAGCTGCAGCAGGAGGAAGAATCACTAAACAACTAAGCAGCCCGAGGCAGAATCGCATCGAGAGCTTTCATTACATAAGATAATAATAATAAGCCGAGTCGTGTTTTCTTCTCGATACATCAAGCCATGCATGTACAGTATATACTCGATCCAAGCGAAAGACGCCATGCACCAAGTATAATCTCATTCTAATAACCATCTTTTCTCAAAATGCCCGCAGGCGGACCAAACCAAGAATAACAGCCCGTCACTCTACATGTCCGCGTTCGCTCTCCACCGCCAAATGTACTACACGGACAAGCGTCGCTAGGGACAACGGTCACCGTGACGACACATTAGGAAAACACGTTGCTATGGAGACGGGCAAAGCGCTGAAAGTTTACGTCGGGATAATTCCATTATGAAACGGCTAAAGAGCTACTTCAAAGTCTCATAATGACATTTTGTGGATCCATATGACGTTGACTGCATTGACACATTTCCCCCTAAATTAGAACACTTTGGAAATCAGTATTAACTACTTGTAACTTAGATTTTCTTCAGCTTGAAGCTAAATAGGCTAATTTCATAATTACAGCTGTAATCGCACAAATATATTGACTATCTTTAGACTGCATATATCGAAAAGTTTCTGCGACGTGTTGAAGAGCTACATGAGGCCTTCGTAGGTCTATTGGTCCTGAATAAGAGTTAAGGACAAATCAGTCAAATAAATCGTTAATAGTGCAGTGCATGGACAAAACAGTCCATTGGCAATCCATGAAGACTTCATGAAAGTATTTGACGAAAGTCATTTCGTCTTGTTTCATACGATTAACCCTCATGCCATACCTTGAAATCGTTGATTGTCCTTGTCAGTTTAAAATGGTGAATGCAAATTCTTATTTATATAGACAAATATTATGACAATTAAAGCATCATTGAAAGTTCAATTCCATGTCCGACTCACGTACAAATAGCCATAAAAACAACATTTGTCTTAGGCCTCTAGAATCCATCAAGTGACTAGGCCTACTACAACCTTGACCTTGCCTCAATAACACAGCCACAGACACATACACAAACACACACAAACACAAACACACAAGCACACACACACACACACACCACACAAGCACACGTACATGAATCCAACACTAGTATTGTTGTTTAGTCACTATTGCAACTCATTTAGTAACGACTAACGAGCAATGTCAAGCAGCAATACGATGCCACTTACAAGTATGGAGGACTTCTTTAATTCTATTTTTCTCCTGATGTTGCATCAACAGCAGCAGCAGCAGCAGCAGCAGCAGCAGTAGCAGCAGAACAGCAGGGAGGAGGCATGCAGCCGGGATGATTTCCAATAAGCTGATGTATGACACAACCATCTATCTTCACATACGTGATTAACTGCAGATGAACAGTCTGTCCGTTCATCTGTTCATACCGAACAGTCTGGCTCTTGTTATTCTGATTAGCATATAAGAAACAAAATGTCTGTCTGCGACATCAACACGGCTTCGATCTCTTCGCCATGCACATGCGCACTGAAGCAGAATTGAGCAGGGGAAAAATCATGGCCTGGTCGGAACTCGTTTAGTAAAAATCGTGGAATCGCCCAGATCCAAATTCAAGCCGCGTTGTAGACAACGAAATGTCAATGGCTGCGTTTTAAATTTGCCAAAAACTTGATGATTTTGTTTGCAATTATTGACGATCAAAGTGCAAGTTGATGCTGCAATTTGTTGCAATAAGTCATGGATGTCAACGGACAAACCCAAAAGAAACAGTATTGTTCAGCTGGTAAGGTGGTCTTTTATATATATATATATATATATATATATATATATATTATATATATATATATACCTCTTCTCTGATTTCTATTTCCAGTGCACGTGAACACTGACTCACAAAGCATTAATCAAAACCAGCAAAGAAAATGTGTCAGAGTGAAAAGATGCCTCGTCGTAGCCTACAGTAACACACAGAATCGTGAATTATGCATATAACCACTCATGCTATAATTATGTCACACACCCATTAACTCCAATTGACGTCATTTTATAGCGCGTTTTAAATGATGCCCTGCAGTATGCCTGTAGGCCTATATATAATTGCACAGTGGCATTATAGCCAAGGCCCAAGATCATTCCACGTTTGTGGAAGAATCTTGACTGAGGCCAGATCCATCTCAGCCCGGCCCGGCCCATCCACTACAAACTCGACCGGCCTGCACCCATGCTACTTCTACAAAGAAGTCTATACGGTACTATAGATATATATCACGTGAAATTGCAGAATTTCCTGCCACATATAATTTACGACAAAGCGTAAATTTAATCCAGCTAATAATCCTCGGTTTGACCTCCAAGATTTTTTACCTGGCACCGGAACGAAAAAGGCAGCTCTGGCTATTTCGGACTTGATTTGATATAGCGCCGGTGAATAAGCTGGTCTCCCTGACGTGGCTTTTGTGGGCACTGAGAAATTCTCGAAGATCTACATTACACTACATTTTACATAACCACTCTAAAATGTTTGCACAATGCACATCATAACTCTGTTGTATTAAAATGACACGTGCCTGCATGACGGGGAGTCGCCTGACAGACTATCAGCTGCTTCTCGGAAACCTCTCTGAGCAATTTTCCGCGTCAGCCAAAAACTGCTTAATATGATGAGACCCTTTCAATATCTAGCTGATGATGCTGCATTTAACAATAGCCAATACATAATATATATATATATATATACTAGTATAGGCCTGCATTATACATACGCAAATGCACATGTTACTCAGCTTTATTAGCAAAGTCTCAAATTTTAATTACAGCCTACAAGGAATACAATTATGCATGCGCCAGTGTCGTGTATGACAAAACTTACTCACGAAATTGAAGCATTTGAATAATAATTGGAAACCGATCACCGTCTTTATGGACGGTGTCTGATCTCTCCACATCTATTATTATATGTAGGCTAGCAGGACTGAGGACTACCACGCGATCTAGAAAGTGGAACCTGATAGCAAATTCTAGTGTTGTTCGTAGGCCTATACAACCAAAGTAGCCATTAGAAGGTGAGAAAGTCTTGAAAATTCGGCTATAGCCTATTAAAATTTGTTGGAGACTTCAGTGTCTGGGCTACGATATAGGCTTAATATATCTTATGCTGCTAGTTCATAACTATATCTAATCTAAATATAATCTAATAAAACATTTGTAAAGCACTTCTCACCGCAGAGCTAATCAGAAGCGCTCCCAGCGCTACAGGCGCACGAAAAGAAAAAGGTCTTCATGCAGCGAAAAATAATGCTGGTGAATACTGCAATCCTGCAACGAATGAATTCCACATTGAGTGACCCGCAATAGCAAAAGCCCGATGCTGGGTTAACGAGGTTCGTGATCAAAGTACAAAAAATAGATCAATTAAGGCGGTCAGCAGAATGAAGAAAGCATGAAAATCTTGCAGAAAGGAGCTTGCATATAAAGTCACAGAGGTATTCAGTTGCTATGGTAAGTCCTGCATGCAAGGACTCAATTACTAGGAGCAAGGTCTTGTATGTCTGATTCGCTCAGTGCCGGCGCTAGGGTACCTGAGGCCCCCCCCCAAAGAAAACTTGAGGCCCCCCATACCTTGAGCTGTCATCTCAGCAAAATTTCTCACAATGTCAGTACTGAAAGACATGGTGTAAGACTTCAATAAATGTCCCCTTCCAAGTGTTAAATTTTTTGGAATTTCCATGCTGTAATTTTAGAATTTTAAGCTGTCATCTTTACAAAACTTGCTCATTTTTCAATGCTGTTAGTCGTGGTTCAGGACTTCAGAGTGTCCCCTCTCCATTGTTTAAATTTGTCCGATTTGCCAACTGTAATGGTAGCATTTATAGGCTGTCATCTTAACAAAATTGATCATTATTGATGGGCAGTGGATGATACTTATGAAATATTTCTGAAAAATTGGGAATGCAAGGATTCCGCCCCAACCACAAACTTAGGGTCCGCGCCCCTGTCCACACCCCCAAGTCTTCTCTTTGATTGAAGGACAATGCTCTATTGGCTTGCGTAATATTATTTTGCGTTAAAACATAATTCGGTGCGTGGTTTCAGGAATGAACAGTCATGGAAGGTATAATTACCAGCTAAATTTGGGGGCCCTTTCACCGAAACTTACACCCAAAATCAGTATGATATTTGCATTAGGCCTGCTATGTCAGTGCCATATGGTTAGTTGAGGCACGCACCAGACCGGATCTGTACAGTCACAAATAGGCATAATAACTAGCTAAATTTGGGGGCCCCTTTCAAACTCGGGGCCCCCCGGCCGGGGGTACGGGGGGTGCTAGCGCCGGCACTGGATTCGCTCGAAGATCAGGAGCCAGTGAAGGTCATGAGTCATGTGCTTGGAGATGTGTGAGTATCGAGGAAGTCGTGCGATAAGTCTAGCAGCAGAATTTAGAAGAGATTGCACAGATGACAAGCGAACCTTAGGAAGCCGAATTAGTAGGGAGTTACAGTAGTCAGTTCGTGAGGAGATGAAGGCATATACCATGGTCGTTTACACCATGGAGGTGAACTGTAACTATATTAAGCTAGACTTTCAAACTTATTACGAATGTCATAAGAGCTTATAATTAGTATAGGCGGCCCGCAAATAGAGACAAGAGGGACACTTACCCCTCTCCCCATAACATCGACGCATATTTTTAACTATACTACATTTTGATCTTTAGCGAATTTCTTCGCACTAAAACACTAATGACACCAATGATATAAACTGAGAAAGTTACATTAGAGACCTCTATAGATATGAAAAATACCTATTTTCTTAATTTCCTGCCTTTCATTCTCAAACTCTTCCTAAAAGATGTTAGGCTACCTCGACCATTGGCTTTTTGCCTCTGCTGTAAAAAATGTCTGCAGGCGCACATGATTAGTAGCCTACCCACTACTTGTCATCTATTTACTTATTAAATTTAATGCATTTGTGTGGATGTTTTATGTGACGCATGAGGACTTCAGCCTCCGACCTTGTCCCCTGTTTTTACCTTTTGCGCTGAGAGTTTCTGACCGATCTCTGAATTGATAAAATAGCACACGCTTAGGAATTCTTTTGTGCACCGCTCACTCGTCTGCTTTTACAACCATTCGTAATGGATCTGATAATATTACGGTTATTGAAATTCCGCTGGCGACCGCGGCTCGATCAGAGATCAGCGTCCGGGGCGTCCCACCTCTCAGTCCTAATAATCGCCTTCATAAATAATTTGGCGCAAATTAAATTAAGTCGCTATGACCGGTCAGCGATCGGTCCGGCGATGACCACGTCCAGCGGTGACCACGGCGTCCAGGCGACACCACGAAAGGTTACTACGAACCGGAGGGCAGCCGTCCAAATGAAAAAGCACCCTGGGCTCCTCTGCTGTACACCGGGTAATTATCTAGACAGCGTTATTTATGTCGGTCATCAGCCCTCTGCTGTCACTGACTGCAAAATTATCTGCTAGATGTCCAATATATATAATTATATAGACTATATAGGCATACATATATACATGCATATATATATATACACTCACATATATATATATACACATGCATTATGCATTATATATATACATAGCCTTACTAGACATGTGTATTCCACATAGATGCGTATACATAATTGCGGTTTCGAAATTGTGACGCGTTGCATAGGCTATAATTATTATGGCCTGGCCGAGGAGTGTTATGAAGCAACTGATACAATTATTTTATTGGGATGACTTTGTTGTCCAATTTCCGTCGATGATTGGAATGATCTGACCAGCAGAACAGGACAGATAATCTGATGTCGCTTATATAATTATTCCTGTTACAATAATGTTTCTATTATTATCAGTGTGTTACTGATATGATTCAGGGGTTATTTTAAGGAATTTTCTCAACTGCACATAAATGACGTATTTTGAGACTGGACATAAGAAAGTCCTTGACCATGGATTTGTCCCCCACTCCCCCAAAGCGAAAGCAGCTTATGGTGAGCGCTCGTTATAATAAATTAAGCTGGTGCTTTGCGCTTGGCCTTCGACTGGAGCTCTAGATGTTTGAATATTAAGATTTTCCGACTTCATAAAAATTCATATTAAAGATCAAAATCAATTGTTATGACAATGTTTGACTCAAGGTTCATCATGGCAAAATCTCCAAATAAATTAACGAATGAAATCATCTAGACGTTCTTAGACGTTTAGACTTTTCAATATCCTTAATCGACTAGAGATCCCTTAAAGATCCCTTATATTACAGATCCTCTGTTGTTGCCGGAATTGGAAATAGCTCAGAAAGATTGTTAAGTGTAATAAAGTTAAATATTTATGGTCCTATGTTCCTGGACACTTCCAAAGTTTCGCTAGTAGGCCTATGTAAGGGTAGGTCTAAATGTTGCTTATTATGCTCTGAAACCCTGGCCATTAAGATCAGCATGATATTGTTTTGCTAAAGCTAAAACTAGCAGACAAGATGAGATATTTCCCCAAGAAATAAAATCTTTGAGCTAATTTCAAATTTTGTATAAAATATAACCCACTAACTGCAAAGGACCGATAAATATCATTAGCAAACCTCCCAAATGGTATTTCTGAAATATTTGGGGGATATAAGATATAAGCATCGCCGTCACCACCACAAGTTCCGGGTTCCGTTCCTCGATCCTATCCCAACTAAGTCTACACGCCTGTGCGGGATGCTAGTTCGATAACATAGGCCTACGTGCATCTTTCATATTCTGAGGTTGGTGATTTTTGGATGGGATCACATAGCCTAATCTCAAAAAGGGTGCGTGTAATATGGGGATATATGGAGAATTTTGAAGAAAATTTGAGTATGCATTGACCTACAATCCTACACTGTACATCATGTATGTATGTATTTGATAGCCTGTGTGGCTGAAAGGCTAGCTCAGTAGGGATGTCTGCCCGATTAATTCTTTTCTTTTCATCGCCTGTCTCCAGTTAGATACTTGGGTTGTTATATTATAGTAGACTATTTTGCTTTATGCGTCTGACTGTCTAGGGGAGACCAGGGCAGGTTGCAACATCTTTCACATTTTCGTGTGTCACATTTTTATCTTTAGAGCTATCTGCCCCGGTGTAAAGGTTTCAGTTGAGCCAATATGAATCCTTTACATCTCAGCATCAAAACAAGCTATAGCGACGATCTCAGTGACCAAGCATGTAGCCACAAAAACTAACTGAACAGAAGACTCCAAAATGTTGCAACCAGCCCCGGTGTAAAGGTTTCAAATTACCCCTCCTAACATTACCCCCTGCAAACTGTAAATTGCATCAATCATCGCATTTATTGCACTAAAATTATCAGAAAAATCATCCCGTTTCTTGTTTTGGTCTGACGATTTTCATCCGTCATCCAACTTTATGGTTTGTTATCAATATTTTCATCCGTAACTAAAATACTAATCGCCGCTGAAGTTACAATGGACAAATGGCTTCGAGGCTATTATTTTTTCCGGATCAAAAAAGCTACCGGTGGGTAATGTTGAGGAGGGGGTAAATTGAAACCTTTACACAGGGCTGGTGTTGATTGCAACGACCCTCAGGAAGGTTGCAACAGCATTGAAAATAGTCTAAATATTCAAATAAGGCTGCGTAGCCCTGGAGCCAACTGAGGCCTGGCTATATGCATCTAGATTATAAGAATGTAATAATTAAACAAATTCAAAAAGACAGAGTATCGAGAGCATCAAAAAGATAGAAAAATTGTTTCTGCCCTAGTAATCGTCATGCGAAAAGTCTGATAAATATTTTCCAGTGGCCTATAACCGATACAGTTGGACAGGATATACTTCTATCAAATTGGGCTAATGATGTTCAATATTTAATTTAAAATGTAGGATTAGTTTCAAACTTTCAGAGTTTTTTCAGGGATCTATAGAATCGATTCAAGTGTGAGAGCTATGGTTGTCCAATGTCCATCCACCAAAAAGATTGTGAACTTGATTTATTATATATGCCCAAGAAATCGTCGCATATCATCATCATCATCATCAAAATCCCTGGGCAATGCCCGTAAGTGTCCGACGCCACTCTCTGTCTGAGTCTGTCTCGCGTCATGCTGCCCAGGTTCAACGAGTTCGGTCAGCAGGTCTGCTCCATATCATTCACATCTTGGAGCAGCCAGACCACCTTGTCTGAATGAAGAGAATATTGGGAGAGAGGCACGAAGGACAACCTGGGTCAATGCCCGTATGTGTCCCACGCTCTCTCCCCCGACTCTCTCCACTGGTCTGTCCTGACCGGGCTGTGCATGTCAGCTCCACATCATGACACCTTGAAGCATCTGGGTCCCTATGTCGCTTATGCCGTGGGTTTTGGGGATTTCTGTGGTCTTGGTCTTTTACTGCCAGTGTATCTCCACCCATCTGGCAAACCTTCCTCATTTTATCCGGGCTTAGGACCGGCACAGGGAATTTGTTGGTTCCCTGTGGCAGAGGATGGATGCAGTTTAACGTCTTGCCCAGGACCAAATTGTCATCCATCCGAAAGATTAGCACCGATATGGCCAATCAGAACATATCTTATAGAAATATGTTTCATGAAGTCAACTCGCACAAAAAACAATGGAGGCACAGTTACAGAATTCATTCATTCATTCATTCATTCGGACATTTATATAGCGCTCCTTCAAGAAAAACTACTCAGAGGCGCTCCCAACTCCAGCGCGCACAAAACGAACAGTTTTAAGTTTAGTAAGGAAGGATCCTGGTAGAGTCCCAGGGTGTAGGCGTAGCTCAAAAGGAAGGCCATTCCAGACCACTGGTCCAACCACAGAAAAGGCTCGATCCTTCATGGTAGTAGTACGAGCAAAAGGAACTAAGAGGACTCCCCTATCAGCAGAGCGTAGCTGACGACGTCCTTGGATACCCAATGTAGAGCTGCATAGCTCACGGAGGTCAGTTGGGGCAAGGCCCTGACAACATCGCCATACCAATGCAGCTACCCTGAACTCGATACGCTGGCGAATAGGGAGCCAGTGAAGTACCTCAAGCATGTAGTTTGAGACATGATCATATTTAGGGATTTTCCCAATTAGGCGTGCAGCAGAGCGCAACACCCGGTCAAGACAAGTCAATCTGCTGGATGGGAGGCCAATGTAGAGCGAAGAGCAATAGTCGATGCGAGATGTAACGAAAGAATGCACTAAAGTAAGAGTAGCAGCAGACGTAAGAGAACGGATGACAGTGCGAAGCTGGCGCAGCTGATAATAGCAGTCTCGAGCAAGACGGTGAAGTTGAGGAGCAAAAGTGAGTTCTTGGTCAAGTTGGATACCGAGGTCATGAACCGTGGTTGCAAAGACAAAGCCAGGAAATTCAGATGCAAGAGAAAATAGATCAAGCTTGGCAAGCTGCTGCCGTGTGCCCAACCAAATAAATTTTGTCTTAGATGGGTTCAAGCGTAGTCTATTGAATGACATCCATGCCTCTAGAGCATCCAAAGTCCCGCTCATTATCCGAACCGCTTTGACAGCATTAGAAGGGAGGCAATGGGTGTAAGCCTGGACGTCGTCAGCATACTGCTGACTCAAAACTGAATGAGCTGTTAGTAGAGTGGCAAGACCTGAGGTGTAAATAATATAAAGTATGGGACCAAGGACTGAACCCTGGGGTAGACCATATTGTGCAAGCACCCATGAGGACCTAGAAGAGCCATGGACCACACAGAGAGAACGCTCCTGAAGAAAAGAATCTATCCATTTGTAAAATACACCAGACAAACCAAAAGAAACACTCAGCCGCTGTAACAAAATCTCGTGGTCGACAGTGTCAAAAGCGGCGCTGACGTCAAAAAGGGCCAGCAGGGTCAGCTGAGCTCTGTCGATCGCTCCGTAGATGTCTGAGAGGAGTCGGAGCAGAAGCGTTTCAGTTGAGTGGAATCTTCTGAAACCAGACTGATTCTGAGGCAGCAGATTATTCCCTTCTAGTAAGCGACGAGTTGCATGGCGACGACCTTTTCGATGAATTGTATACAAACGTCCGGATCAAACCTTGAAATCTCAAATTGTTTTCTTTCACCGGATGTCAACACACCAATCTGTTTTAGGCTTCTGCTTGTCAGAACTTTAAAAATCCGTTGAACAGTGGTTACTACGGTTTCATCGAGATTGTAAAATGTACATGTAAATGTCAATTGCTTGGAAAGTTTAACTGAAGATATTTTATCATGAGTTTATAGCAGTTTCATTGAAGCATTCTAAACTCGAAGTGTCTGGTGTTCACTGATGAACCTTGATTTCGCAACTTAGATCCCGAAAGCCAGTCCTCAGCAGCAGCAGCAGGCATAGCACACCATTGAAAGGAAGTTGATATTAAAGTTAGTGGCATGTTGGTAAATACAACAAGTTCACTTGCTTCCAAATAACCCATTACACATGACACCAACCATCAGCAAGTAGTCAGCAATTGATTTTTGGTTATCTAAATAAATAAATTTGTGACTTTGACAGTCCGGCCAAGACTAGCCCCACTATCAGTGACTTTTTCTATACCGATCATTGCTTCTTTACTAACAGAACCGCAATCAGTTTTCGCTAACAATTTCTCATCATCGTGGATAGTTTGGAGATTAAAAATAAACCAAAAAAGGTCAATTGATTAGAGCATGTAACGTGGCTTAATTATTCAATCAGTGTACCAATTTATAGAATGCAATGTGCTCTAACTGCGACGGGCAGGCCAACAATAAAAGCGGCTTATTGAAATAAATGCATTGGTTGGTTGCAACAGGTTGCAACCATCCCCGAAAAAATGTTGCAACCAACCCCGAAGCAATGCCTGTACAGTGTTATGGAACAAAATTTCGATGGCGCTGATTATAGACAAAATGACTAAATGCATTTTCAAGCTTAAATTACTTGTCCAACTTATAAAACCAAACCGAAAAATATTTCTTCAAAACATTTGGTTATATAACGAAAAAACAAAAAAGCGAAAAATTTACTTTCGATTGCCAAAAATGATTTTTTTTTATTTTTTGGTAGTCTTTATCAATTGCCTGCTAAGAAATTAGGACACATTGGCCTAAAATGTATTCTTTACACAATAGTTTGCTTAATTTTGAGTTGCTATTATGTACCGGCGAAATATCGATGGTGTTGCAACCAACACATGCTGCAACCAGCCCCGGTCTCCCCTACGTCCCTTCCTGCTTCAGCTTGTCAGAGTAAGCGGCAAAGGCAGGAGAAAGTAGACTACGCTGGCCAAGAAATTGTCATTATGGTATGAAGGATAACCCCGGCTTTTACAACTTTATCAGGATATCAACCTACAGCAGGTCTTGAATCTACATCTGCCCATACATTTAGCCTACAGTGCTGCCTACTGCAAATTCTTCTGTCTGAAGCCTATGTGTGATTTTTAGCAGAACCTTGTCTTCGATTACATCACCCATTTTCCGCGCGCTTACTTGATGCACACGGGTGACCTACACCGTATCGGTCTAATGCTTGACTTGAAAACTGCATGTAGTCACCATATCTATTCTATGGTTCACGCCAAATTTCAACAGGCCTGCTCTTTTCCTGAACATAAATATCACCCAAATAAACCGCCTCAAAGATGTTCACTTTGGGCTGTTATATCATGTTTGTGTCCAACTTTTTACCACTAACTTATCGTCGGTTCACGCAACAAGGCAAAAAGTAACTGCACAAGATCTGATTTTCAACTGCACAAATCTCTTTTCCAACTACACACTTTGTGTCCAGCTGCACGTTAAAATAACCCCTGATATGATTTATATTCTGCAGGCTTGAATAAGCAATTCTGCTGATTTCTTTCATAAATCGTAGCCTAGATGAATTTATATTTTAGCCTGCTCGTATTTTTATAGGTCTGTAATAAATTAATAATTATCTAAACACGTGCGCGCGCGCACTCACACACACACACACACACACACACACACACACACACACACACACACACACACACACACACACACACACACACACACACACACACACACACACACACACACACACACACGCGCGCGCGCACCCACACACACACATACACACACACGCGCACCCACACACACACATACACACACACGCGCACCCACACACGATTTATAGTAACTCTCAGCGTAAAGATTTCTCGACAACTGTGCTGGAACATTATTATCATGTCGATCTGCAGTCGGCAACTATACTATAGGCTAGCACTCCTTATTTAACCATAGCCTATATAATGCGTTGCCCTCGTAGGGCATCGTTACCTGTTACCTGGACTGACCTATATAGTTATGTAGGTCACTGCGTAATCTCCCGAACCTGACCATGTTTAAGAGGAGATCAGGGCCTGCTTCCTTGATTAGCCTATAGTCAATGCTTTGTCATTATAAATATGTGGCAAGCCTATAATTTCTTATTTTCTATTAATAAAGTATGGTTAGTTTAACTATAGTTTATACATCTTTCCGATATCACAATATAGGCCATAGTTATAACTCAGCCATCATCCTTCTGTTTAGTATTTACAAGGATGTCATACGTTTATGCGGGTACCTGAGGTAGGCCTAAAGACCTGTCCACAATTCAGCGGAAATCCTGTTCGTTTTGGGCAGGCCTATCTGATTGTCTTTCTCGAAAGCTATAATCACTTAGTCATTGTCACAATAATGCGATCAAAAGATTCTGAATAATCATCAGTCTGAGGGTTTAGTGGGTAGGCCTATATAAGCCCTTATTCTGAATTACTGCCTTTGTATTATTTTCTATAAACAATAAAAGAATTGATTGTTCTGTAACGTGAAAGGCTGCCGATGTTATGACATTCCATCGCTTTAAATATAGAATTAGGCTACAGATGTAGGAGAATAATATTATTGACAAAATTTGACAGTCATCAGCTGTAAGGTTTGAGATCATACCGGTACGCAATTAGGCCTACAGGGTCTAACTGTTCCAACACAAACAGAAGACCACTTGGCCTAAGCTGAGTGTTTAATTTAGTCGTCTCTGGGGTGGGAAAGTCCCCCCCCAGTAACGACATCTCGCCTCTCAAAAAATTGGAAGACCTGTTTTTACATGTAAACTGCATGCAAAGTAAATAGTTATCCACTAGTAGAATTAAGAAATAACTAGACTACTAGAGGATAAGGCAGATTACATATAAAAAGTCATCAGCAGATCAGAAGCCTGATATTGTGAGTTTAGCCTACTACGGCAATCGCGATTTCTACTTTTAAAAAGGCCATCAGAAAGAGAGTTGACAAGAGCAAAACCAGTTCACTTGTCAACGCTACGAAGCAGAATGATTAGATTAAACACTGGACTAACTTTCCGACTAAGCCGATCTCTATTTCGATGCAAGGCAACTTGGTTAAGGCCTAGATTATTTCAGACATGCTCTTGTAGCATTATCGGATTAAATAATAGTCTTGTTCACTTTTTTTATTCGTCTAGGTAGACCAAAGCTATTAGGGGCCCTGTTGTGACAAAATACGAAATTGCGTGTCTACTTCACACGAAAAAAATTATAGTGATAAGGCTGATCTCAAAATACGGCTTCATCCGGAATAGAATTACGAGACCTGAGAGAAACAGGAAATTTACGCGGCTGCAGACGCCAAATTAATTTAATAGGATTCAAGGAAGTACAAAGTTTCGTTCTTGCCCATCCGTAGCTAGCTTTAGGGCTTAGACTAAGCAACATCTATTCTATCCTAACCGTTCGAATTGTCTGCCTGCCTGAATCTCAGGATCTTGACCCTCTGCCTGTCGATTTTGCTTCGATTAAGCACCTGGGAATAAACTGGTTTCCGCGACTTCGAATTTGTGGGCGCAGTAGAAATCTCGAGATTATGATTGTGATTAGCACTGATTACGATTAGATAAGATTAGCTAATCTATTGTGAGCACCCACCAAAACGTAGGCCAAATCTCTATGGAGCACACTGGAACTTGAGCAATACAATTATTCGAGTATAGGCAGGGGCGGATCTAGAGGGGCCAAATCAGTCCATGGCCCATTTATAAATTTGCACATTTCTCACCAGCTATGTTTACGGGGAAGATGGACGTGCCTCCGAACCCCCCCCACCAGGTATTCGTACAGGCTGTCAGCGGAAAAATGTGAGAGAGAAGAAAAGACAGAGAGAAAAAACAGAGAAAAGTAGGCCTAGTGTATGACCAAAAGAAAGGTCATCAGATTTTTGGGCGGATAAAATGGTATATTATTTCTGACATTGCGAAAAAATTTGATACCGAAGATCAAAAATTTTGACCCCTTTCGAAAATTTCTTATCCGCCCCTGCGAGTATAGGCCTATGCTACATCTTAAACATGGGCGCATTTGGGGGCTAGGATCTATTTTACTGCCTTATTTAAACACTGCCTCATCTTACGGGAACTCTAGTGCTTGTGACGCATTATTAGACTAAATGACATAATTCTATTGCGTAGACCTACACTGTATGCTTACTGTATAGGCCTACAGACTTGTCCTTTTTACGAATTTCTGCTGCATGGTGTTATGCCTACCTAAAAATATAGGTCTAGTTCTAGGCCTACTTTAATAAGTTTGTAAAGTTGAGCGTTTTGCTAAAATTCAAAGTTATGCTCATTATTCATCTATCAGTCCTTCGTCGTCATTATTTTATGTAGGCCTAACTGGAGGCAGGCCGGATCTACATGTATATGCCTACTCTACTTACATTAGGGCCTACATAGCCTATAGCTATCCAAGCTATCCAGAATGCCCTCGCCCGTGCTGTCACCAAAACCCCAAACGCCATCTGCATCCCTCCTGTCCTGAGATCACTACACTGGTTCAAAACCGTGGCGTAGACAAGGGGGTTTCGGGGTTAAACTCCCCCCCATTTTTTCTTAGGAAAAAGCTTTTTAAAAGTTATTGATTCACTTAAATAAGAAAAAAAAAGTTTGTAGTAACAATTGTTTTTCTTACTTTATTCCCTTCAGTGGCGGCGCCAGGATTTCAGTTTAGGGGGGCTGAATTTGCGGGCGAAAATTTTCCGTTTTCAGTCGCAAAAATTTATGACGAACTTTTTTTTAGTCATTTGGTCGAAATCTTCTAAAAACGATCTTTTTTCGTTTTTTCGTATCCGCAAAACTGTCTGGCAAATCTCGTGCATACCTTTACGCTTCAGTTTGGGAGCGGGGGTGGGCTAAAGGGGTAAATCGCCCAGATATTTCATTTTTACATGGGGAAAAATGGATGGCCTTTTTAGGGGGGTTTAGTCTCCTAAACCCCCCCTAGGGCCGCTACTGATTCTCTTTGTTTAGACCTACTTTAGTCCCATTTTATTTACTGTAATACTGTTGGGTTTGTGTCAGGAAAGGCATCCGACCAGGCCATAACCCTCCCCCATCATAAATTCCTGACCACGCCACTGGCTAAAAATACATGAACAAACTGAATACAGTTTGATCACTCACCTACAATAGGTCTAGCCTACACTTCAATCCTCCCAGTCGCCCTATCTTCGTCAGATATTCACCATGGGCGGAGACCTAGGGGGGACAGGGGGGACGTTCCCCCCCAATCAAAGTGTTGGGGGGGACGGCCCATGCATTTGTCCCCCCCCCAATGTTTGAGTGTCAAGGGTTTTTTGGCAGCGAAAATAGAAAATTTCGTCACGCTTTTGGCCGGATGACTAAAAAAAAAAAAAAAAAAGTCATCAACTTTTTTAGCGGCGAAAATAACTTTTTTTTCGAGATTTCGCCGGTCGTCAGAAATTTTTCGGAAAATCTCGCGTCTTTCCGTCCCCCCCAATTCTCGGCCCAGGTCTCCGCCTATGATATTCACCAATCAGCCACTCCGTTCAACACGCTCCTCATCCTCTTTAGCATACACTGCTTAGCCCTCCCATCACCTCATCACTAAGATTTGCAAATCGTTCAGTAGGCTAGCCTGTTCCGCCTCTCTGGAACAAAGTTCCGCTAGCACTACGACAATCATCTGACCCATCAATGATCATACGAACTCACCAAAACTCCAACTCTTGCTATATCCCCACAGGCAGCATAGTTACGTCTTTCACTCGAAACCGAAATACTTTGCTCTTCACATAGGCCTATCCTTCCACTTTCCTCAACCTTCCACACCGTTTCAACCCTAAACAACATCCACCCTAGCCGTCTGTCTAACTACTCGTCTGACTCTCTGGATCTTGACCCCCCCTCTGCCTATTGACTTTTTTTTATCGAACTATATATATATATATCTCGGAATAAACTGGTTCCCGCGACTTAGCTTTTGTGGGTGCTGTAGAAGTCATGAGTAGGCCTGAATGATTACAATTAGCTAGGCCTACAAATAGGGCCTACCGGGTAAGCCTACGTTAGGCGTATAATAATTATCATCATTTCCATTTTAGATTCTGAAAATTATTGTTCTAAAGCTGCTTGGGGTAGGAACACGTATAAGCTATTAAGCTTAGGTCTACTTTAACAAACTATAGAGATGGTTGCAGATCGATAGACTTCTTGCAATGAAAAGCGATTCTTTTATGGCATCATGGGCCTTCTCTTATGGGCGGGATCACATGTAGGCCTATGCTAGACCTGTACAAGTAAAAAATTAGGCTACAGCCTGTTGACATAATTATAGGCCTAGGCCCTAGGCTACGACAATTCTACTGAACAGGGCCACGACATGCAGTGGCGTAGGCAAGGGGGGGTTTCGGGGGTCAAAACCCCCCCCATTGGCTCCGGGAAAAAGTTTTTTTAAGGTTATTTTTCAATTTAAGTAAGAAAAAATAGCAAAAAACAGGGTTTCCGGCCATAAACCCCCCCATGAAAAATTCCTGGCTACGCCACTGACGACATGTAGCCTATCTGCTAATCCTGCCATGATAAAAAATTCTGAATTATTGAAAACTATTTCTGTATAAGCCTATATTATTCCGACAGCATTTATTGGAGACCAGCGAAAATTAAGACCTCTATAGGGCCTACGAACTGTTTTCCTGACTACGACTAGGCCTATACGTTTAACCCTGAACCGTGAGTTGGAAAGCAAGCACTGGTAAGCTCAGCTGGTGTCCGATTATATACGTGCCTAAAACAGTAGGCCTACATAGACCTACATGTAGCTAAACGAGAGATTTTAAAACTTCAATAACCAACGAGTGGGACATTCTGAACCATTCCAGAGAGGGCTACGACGTGCGCCATCTAGAGAATGCAGCATCGTTCACCAGCTGCAGAAGACATTGGTAGCCACTCGGAACAACGCTTAGCCAGGTTAGCCTACTGTTCGTCTATGGCTTATTGGCCGAAAGTGGCAGGTTGTTGCTCTCGTGCTTAGATGGTTTTGCAGTTTGGTAAGAAAAAACACGAAGACAGCTTTGATCTATTAAGGACTCGTCGGTTTAGTAAAGCTTGCAGTTCAGTCGTTAGCGAGTCAGAACCTTGCGATAATTTGTAAGACTACTTTTGCAGGCGTAACCTATTGTTTGCGATTGGATAGTAGTCTATAGCCTTGCTGAAGATCTGTTGTTCGCTGAAGCAGACGCTTCTAATAACCGGAACTAACCGTCGGCATCGCTGATTTAAGAGGCACTGAAGGTAAGAGAATTAGTTCTGTGTACTAGCAACGATCTCAATAATTATGGCAATATGGTAAATGCATAATTGCATATACCTCGTCCTCGTGAACTTTATGCCTGATTTGTTGTGATTTGGGGAAGATGTAGCGTACTTGTTGTCTTTTGAGAGTGGTTTGAGTTCGATCTGTTGGAAGAGTGTTTGATCTTACTAAAGCTGTATGTGTATATTTGAAGATTTCGGTCATAAAGTAAAAGTTGTATCATTGAAAATTATGGGCACTGGTTTAGAGTGATGTATTATAAAAAGGACTGGTTTTCCTGTAGTTTACGTTGCCAAGTTTAAGCTGCTCTTTACGATGGTAAGTGGCAGTCTATCAAGGTTTATGATAACTGTCATCAATTCAGATTCCATGTTGCAAGCAAAAAATTACTTTCGTCAGTCTACCTTCTATGTAAGAGACAAATTATTGGCATAAATCCAGCTTCTACTTATGCGTTTTAGTTCCATTCGTCCAATTTCCATTTAGGCAAGCAATTATTGTCATCATTCCAGCTTCCATTTTAAATTGACGATATAAAATAATTTAGCTCTATAAGCTATGGTTTTACCTAAGGCCATATATATGCATTGTTGAATTGAGGATTTTTGTTCTTTCGCTTTAAAGACCTGTTTATTAAATTATGGTTTGTATGTATGTATGTATGTGCACTTGTTATAGCGCCCCTTCAAGCTCTCTGTACTCAGAGGCGCTCCCGAATGCAGAGCGGACACTGCATCGGAGTTTCACGCCGAAGCGCTGAGCAATTGTGAGTGAAGAACTTGCCCAAGGTCCTTACGCGGCGAGGTGGATTCGAACCTCGAACCTTCCGGCTTCAAGGCAACGATACCACCACTAAACCACCGTGCCCCATTGATGACCTTTGCCTCATCGACTTAGAATAACGCTGTAATTTAGACAGTTTTAATTTTTTTCTTATATTTGTTTAATTATTGGGCTTTTTTAAGCGCTAGTATGCACTGACCATGCGTCAGTAGATGATACTGAGCAACTGTGATTGAAGGAATTGCAGCCTAAGGTCCTTAGCGTCTCAAGGCAAAAGGTTGAACTTGTACTCTGTACAGTGTACATCGCAAAGCGCTTTAAACGGTTTAGTACTGTGTCTCAATTTTAAGTAAGTAAGTACTATCTATAGTCTATACATGGGTCGCGGTGGTGTAGTGGTGGCGTCGTTGCCTTGAAGCCGGAAGGTTCGAGGTTCGAATCCACCTCGCCGCGTAAGGACCTTGGGCAAGTCCTTCACTCGCAATTGCTCAGCGCTTCGGCGTGAAACTCCGATGCAGTGTCCGCTCTGCATTTGGGAGCGCCTCTGAGTAGAGACAGCTTGAAGGGGCGCTATAACAAGTGCACATACAAACAATCTATCATTATGACTGTTACTTCTAAATTTAGCATTGTGTCAGCTTTGTGTTCTCTCCATTGTTTTGCTTGTACTTGTACATCCATGGGAATTGCATGTAGCGTTTTTAGCACTCCGTCAAAATAACCCTGTCAAAATAGCTCTGTCAAAACAGCCTGGTCAAAACAGCCTCATTAAGGGCCGTCATAATCGAAAACAGTTCCGTGAAAATAGTCCCGTCATGGATGCCACCGACAACTCAGTTCCAGAATGGCTCAAATGTTTATTGATGTTAAAAGTAACACAATGAACAGCGTATTTAAAACAAATTAACGAAATTACTAGCATGAAGAGTTTGAATGTTTTCATCGCAAAAATGTCAGCAAAACTACTTGAAGGTACTAAGGTTAAAGCGTTCTTGTACCACAACTGAAGGAAAAGTTCTTCTTTCAGATAATCATTTGATCAGTGCTAAAGGTATGGGAAAATAAGTGCCTGGACGCTCCTTACCTTCCTAAAAGAAGTGCATGGATGCCCTTACCTTTTCAGGCTGTGCTGGCCAATAAGTGGCAGGACGGCGTTCATATTTTAAAATAAGTGCATGGACGCCGTCCATGGCCGTCCAGCCACACTTTAAGCCCTGCATTTGATCCTAGCTATTGATGTTGCCTTTGGAACCTCTAAATCAATTTTCAATTAACCGCCTTGAAGTACAAGTTAGATCAGTTTAATTCTGCAGCAATTTATTTGACATTACATCTTTAAGAAATTGTGTTCTTGCGCGACGTTATCAGTACTACTTTCATAATTTATGACGGGGCTATTTTGTTTTTGGGCGATTATGATGAGGCTGTTTTGACAAGCCACCAGCCTTTTTGCCTCAGACATTATATGTTAGGCTGTGTGCAAGCACAAATTTGTTTGTGATGTCACATACTCAATGTCTGATACATACTGTCTGCTTATGTTATGTTGACTGTAAGTTTGCATTACAAGTTTCTTCTTAAGTAAGTTACTTTTTATAAACAGTTCCAATATTGCTATTAAATGCTTTGGTAATAGGTGTAGAAGTTATTGCATATAATATGATAATGAAAATATAGACCAATTTAAGCAGTTTTCAAAGTTACTCCGTTATTTTTATAGGCATAGCTTGCAGACTCAAATATTTAAAGAGTACATTTCTTACTTGAAATTTAAGCAAAATAGCAGGCAGGCTTGTCCCATAATATCGTCAGAACACTCCTGTGGACCACTCTTGGCTCACACGATGCATAGGTTGATAAGTTCTTGTCTATGTATAGCTAGACAAGGTGTTGTTGGCTTTCAAGCACATGAACCTTTAACTGCATCTTCCTCTGGCGGCTGACTATTTGCGCCTCAGATTCATACTTTTGTGTGACCTTGCGTGCGTAAGAAATTTATGTAATAATATTAATAATATATTTTAGTTTAGTTTCTAGAGACCTTTTGAATGTAATGTGACGATATGTACAGATATACAAAACGATTACTTTCAGTTGCAGCGAGAAACTTGTGAAATTTCCTAAAACACATTGATGTCTTTAGGTAGAGACCTCTCACAAATATCTCTTTCAAGAAAATGTAATTAGGGTTATCTTATAACGCGTACACTTCCTTGTCTGACTTCACTGGAGTAGGTATTTGTTGTTAAGCAAATTAAGAATTTATGCATCCTCTATTACCTCACAAGAGTGTTGCTGCGAGAGTTAATAATTCTGATTCCATACCACCAGGATCGTAGTTCATCATCTGGTGACTTTGTGTCACAACCTGTTTATTTTGTCCATTTTTTTAGTGCTTTTAGTGTCTTTCAATGTATTTCTGCCACTATTCTAGCTTCACAAGTGCCTGCCGTTATCAGACATATCTGTCACTGGTGTAATTGTTTATGATTCACAACCTTTAAATTATGGCCAGTCAACATGTGATAATAATCTCTGATACCTATTCATCCTAGGAAAGTCATTAATACAATATTATATCCAGTAATGACTGCACTGAAACTGATAGTGTGGGTGTAAGGCATGGCTTGTGCTAGCAATCTGCAGTTGATCTCAATTCCTTTTCATTTGACCCTTCAACTCCATGTGGGCTTTGACCTGTGGAATTTCATTTTGCCCTCCAGGGGTTAGACCCCCTTCATTTCACGCCTCTGCCTCAGCTGCCTGTAGTTGTATCTGCTTTCCATTCACAGTTCCCTTGTCAGATTTCATCCTTCACCAGATTATTAATCGTTTATTGTGCTGCTTTCCCCTGATTCAAAGTCTGCTTGTCTTCTATAGAGTATCTTCTGGTGAAACAGTTGCTTGTGATTTCAAAAGTGCATTTGGTGCTATTCTTTGGGGGAATATATTTGATCACAATTAACTATAAATTAACTATTAATGCTTGAATACTTAATAATAATAGTTCATTATTTACTAAATTTAATTCTTAGCAGCCCTATTCGTATTATCAATCTTCCTTTTTATTATCTGAAGTAGAAGAGAATTGATGTGTGGAAGAGTGGTTTTTGAACTATGAAGATCAATAAAAATTAATGATGTATGTGTCTGAGGGTCACTGTTTTGAATCTTGATTAAACATGTGCATATTTTTAACAATGTTTTGATGCCACTGGTTGACCACAGGTGAAATAATAAGTGGCACTGAGCATAGAGTTAATGTATATCCCCTTCTTTGGACTCTGATAAACTGAAGACTAGTGATTGGAACTTTATATGCAAGGCAATGCATTTTTATGTCTTGAATCAGGAAATGCCTGTGTCCAGGGAACAGTGGCGATTGGCTGCCTGTTCAATTGAAAATGTCAGTTGACTGAGAGCTATAATTGTTGCTTTTATGGCATTCTGGGCTTTTTGATGCCATCAATCTTGGCCATAATACGGTTTTCATCTAAGTGCCTGAGTTGGAGCACGACTATTGGGTGCAGCAACAGTCTTGGCCAGTTCTGTTTTCTTATAAAACTACTAGAATACATCAGACACTGGTGATCTATATCCTATCTGCCAGCCAGCTGGCCAGCGCTTTTGTAATGTATTTTGTCTAACTTTAATGAAAGATAGTGAAAAATGGTCTTGTTGATCATGCAGTATTGTCCGTCTATGTTTTTTGTAGATGTCACTTTGTTACTATTTTAAATACTATTGTCGGGTAGTAACAATTTATTTATATATATATATATATAA
The DNA here is from genome assembly GCA_949752735.1 of Lumbricus terrestris. Classification (NCBI taxonomy): domain Eukaryota; kingdom Metazoa; phylum Annelida; class Clitellata; order Crassiclitellata; family Lumbricidae; genus Lumbricus; species Lumbricus terrestris. The sequence goes on along the minus strand of OX457036.1, from coordinate 75,786,061 downwards.
TATATATTAATAAAATGATGATGATGAGTTCACTGCCAGAAGGAAGGTTCTTTTGGGTTTTTGCACTGAGGGATGAGATGAGTGAGGTGGTTTCCCATTGCTTTCCTCACTAACAATTCGGGGTGAGCAAAGTCCAGGGTCACTAATACACAGTGGCATGGGGTAGTTTTGAACCAGTGAGTCAGTCACCCATATATGATGGCATAGATGTATTTTAAGCATTCTTAGACTAAATTGAAAAATAATATGATAAGTATGCCAGAGCTTCACTTCTTGTCTGTAATGTAAGAAAATAAAAGCATACACAAGCAATTAAATAACAGGCTTGTTAAAATTCATTTTAAGATGTCACATACATGTGTTAACATTTCAACTCCATGTTCGATGGTTGATGAGATTTCATAAAATAAACCTGTATTTGAAAAAAATATGCTGGTAGGCATGAGAAAGTTTGAAAGTTTGAAATTTTAATGACTTTAAATTTATGTTTTTTTATTGAAAATTTATTTGACTTCTCAATCCTTAGAAACTGTTAATGAAGCCTTTGACTGTTATGACTACAAAGTTGATAAGTATGTTGACCAGAGATAACTCAGTTCCTGATTATTTGAGATGAGCGTAAAAGGTGCTCTGGAGCGTGGGTGGTGCCCCTTTTTGTGTAAGTAGAATATATCCTGCAGATGTATGTCTTACATCCATGGGAGTTTCCTGAAGTCTTGACCTGGCTTCATCCTTTGCTGTCTGTTACGACGGACCCAGGGATGCAGGTCTGAGACCTCCTATGGCCAGTTATATTACAGTTATATTACAGGCTGACTGCTTTTCCTAGCAGGAGTGGAAGAAACATCTCAGGAGATGCATCTGCTGAACGCCATGAGCTGTCATAAATCATCATTAGAGGCAGTGTGAGACTGACTGTCTGAGGTATGGGCTGGGCAGGAGGTCTGTCCCTTTCAACCAGCAACTAACCAGATCAGAGGAGATAGGAAGAGACGGTGCTGGAATGACAGGAGATGAATGGTGGTCATGAAAAGGAGTCTTTACTGTAACTTTGGGAACTAGAGAGCCTTGGGAAGAAAAGCAATTCTTTAAGCTAAAATTGAGAGGTGGCCATGGTTTGGAAGTGGTATTGATTGACTTCATGGTCTTAGTCTCATTAGATGAGGACGAATGGCCTGGCCTGTCTTCATTCTAATTGACTGATCTTATTTTACACCAGTTTACAGTTTTCTTCACTCTAATTGTCTGATCTTATTTTACACTAGTTAACAGTCAACACCTATAGATGCATTTTATAGCACTGCTCAAGAGTTTGCTAGCTGATGTCAAGGGACAGAAGTGATGAAATTTATTCCTGCTTTGGCATTTATCTGATGCCCCACACCAGTCTTGTGATTTACAACCAAACTACACTTATTACTGTACTATTTAGGATATTTAGATCATAATAGGCATATCAAGTTGTTGGTACATTGTTACAGAACCGGATTACTAGCCTGAACAATTTTGTTTCTTGCTTTTGTTCAGTGACCTGTGAGTCATGAGATTGACCTCCTCTTGCAGATTGCCTGCTGGCATTCTAAACCAGTTTTGCTGGTTTTTATTTTTCTGTAGTTAACCCCAGTCCGTAGCTCACTTTACCCTTCTTGCCCAGGTTGATTTGGTTGTCCCTCCTTCAGCAGTCCCTTACTCTCTCTGTGTTGCACCCCTCGGACTTCTGTGCCTTTGGTGTCCTGTGATCACCTGCTGATCTGGGCTTGCAGGACCAACCCATGCAGCTGTTGCTGTCTAGCTAAATGATACCAAGGGGGCATAAGATGTAGTCTTGTGGCTGGCTAAATAGTACTACTCAGTCGGTCTTCTGGCTTTAGTATTTCATGGCTATCTAATTTCACTGGCTGCCTACAGAGGGCGTGGGTCGTTAATGGTGCTAGATGCATCTGTTCTGGATGAGATTGAGTTTCTTCATGTCAAATGAAGATGCTCTCTGCCTGCTGCAGCTCACCAGGATGGCTGTCTGACAAGCGTGTAGGTGGGCCTCATAGATCTATGAGTTGATGCCCTTGTCCTCTGTGGCCTGACCTTTGTGGCCACAAGGGGGTCTGGGTCAGTCAGGGTCCGTGGTTGGGTCAATGTGTAGGTAGGTCAGTGAGGGTAAATGATTGATGATCATGTTGATGCTCATGAATGGACTTGCATTGTGTAGGATGTGAGATTGCTGATGCTGATGATGCTGATGCTACTGGACCCAGATATATCAACCCACCAGTAATTATTATTTATATTTATATATTTATTTATTTATACCTATATGTATAATTATATACTCATTCAGTCATTCATATATATATATATATATGTATAATTATATATATGTAATATTTATATATACCACCAGGTTAGGAGTTGATGCTGTGCTTTATGATAAACTATTTCTTATGCCTTTTTTGTTCTGTTTTATGGGTGCTTCATTATTAATGCTGTTCCAATCACCTGTTTTCTGCTTTTTCTCTATTATCTACATGGTGTTGATTGGTGTTTGGTTGTTTGTGCACCTTTCATCTCGTTTATCATCATCATTCTATCATTATGTTTTGCTAGAATATTGTCATCATCATCATCATCATCATCATCATCATCATCATCATCATCATCATCATCATCATCATCATCATCATCACCATCTATATTTAGAGTGATTATCATCATCACTATTGTTATCATCTTTCTTTCAAATAATTTCATCACTCATCATTTTTATGCGCATTAATTTGCAGTGTCAGATTCCCACTTGTTTCTGTAGCTAGATGACAAACAATGCCTCTGTGATGATGCTAGGTTCTATTGTTCATCTAAACACAGGACTTCAGGGCTGTCTTCTCTTTCCATTTCTGCCTACACTGAAGTGATTGTCTTTCAGAGTGGCCACTAAAATATGATGAATGGATTCTGGTGCCACCCATTCAACTACTCTGACAGCCACCACTTACTATGGAGCCCCATTAAGTGTCATTTGGGGCTTTAGCATGTACAGTGTAATGTTCATTCTTGGTACTTTAAACGATGGTGACTCACAAGACTTCGTCTGTGCCAGCTCCTCTATAAATGACGATTTATCTAGACTAAAAATTGCTTATCATATTGAATGGAAGATGCATCCTTCCCCATCACTGCATCCCTCTATCTGTATGTGGTCTTGTGTTCCTGTATGTCAGCTTCTGTATATGTTGGACTTGTTGGTTCACTGGTTTTTGTGGATAATTGCTTTGTTTTTCTGTAGTCTATCTAAACTCTGCTGTATGGGTCCATGTGGCTCGTGCCTGTGCAGCTGTCAGTCAGGTTCAAATGTGTTCACAGAGGTTCAAATGTGTTCACAGAGGTTCAAATGTGTTCACAGAGGTTCAAATGTGTTCACAGAGGTTCAAATGTGTTTGCCTAAGTTCATATGCGTTCACATAGTTTCAAACGTGTCCACATTTATAGATTGAAATGGATTCACAAAGGTTTCAATAGTTTTGTTAATATCACTGTTTTGACAAACCAGTTTTGGGTTTTTAGAAATCGGATTAAGAACCGATTTTCGGTTTTCTTAATTGGCTCTATTGAAAATCCCACTAATTTTCTGCTACCAGTGTAAACAACGATGGCGGCTGCTAGGATTTGTTGACGTTTTCCACGTAAAGGTGTCTTAGGAGTTTCCGTAATTAAATTGTCTCATTTGCTGGTTTTCATTTTTGCATTAACAAAATGTTAGAATTTGCTGAAATACATGATGATGATTCACTCAAGTGCCGTGCATCAATATCTATCAACAACTTCTAATATAAAATGGGTTGTGGGTAGTGCAGCGTGGCAAATGCCATTTATTTCTTGCGATTGGTTTATTCACATGGCAATTTTTTATGCTAATGGTTGGTACAAATGCATAAATCATTTTTTATAATTTTTCAAAATGATGTTTTCACTGAATTCGATAATTGGTTTGCAAAACCGTTTTTTTTAACTGAAAACCGGATTTTCGTTTAACAGCCCTGGTTCAAATGTGTTCACTTAGGTTAAGAGTCAACCATGCAACATTTTATAGCATGAGTTGCTTTGTCATTTTTCTTTTCTTCTGTTCTGTAGGCCCTATTAAGCGTTGAATATGATATCGTTCGATCTTAGTTTCTTGTCGTTACTAGGTCGAGATCTAGCGTTTGATGAATCTCTCTTCGTAATCGTAATCGTAATCTCATAATTTCTAAAGCGCCACTGGAAAGCCAAGCGCGGGGCACCGGCTTATTCACGAGCGCTGCGTTGAGTTAGGAGGGTTGTCCGTGAGAGTAGTCCGAGGTGGTCCGGGTCGAGTTACCATAGGATCAAGATCAAATGCGTTGAGTCAAAAGGGTTGTCCGTAAGAGTAGTCCATGGTGGTCCGGCTCTTGAAGAGCACTGTCTCAGCTTGTGATCACTTTTGCAATGAGATCTGGTCACTTGTCCTCAAGTGCTCGAAATATGTAATTGCTGACAATTCATGTCTTGACCAAACGAATTCTCTTACATTTCTTCTACCCTGCGATGTGTGTTTGATGCCTTGAACCCATGGCATATGTGTGTTTCAAGACATGTATATTTATAACCTATTCACGTGAAGCATACACGTGCTATCCACATGCTTTAAGTATGAGAAATATCTGAAAGGTAATTGAAAAGGATTTTCAATGTTTGTTCCGAACCATCTGCGAATATGTTTGTAATTAATTATTGTTTGCTGAATGAACAGAGGAACACACACTGGCACAGGTATTCCAGACCTTTTACTGGACTGAACTCAAATTATCCGCAATAATGTTTTCATCGGGCGTGCCAAAGGGAACTGTGATGAAATGACGTTTAATTGCTGTTTCCTGCGATGATTAATGATGATCGGTAATTAATTTCTGTTCGTTAGCTTTGTTTCTCACATCATAAATTTGTCTAAATTGCAGATAATGTCAGCACCGACGGTCACAGGCATTTTGACGTCTAGTGTTTTTACGCATGTTGTTAGATGAGCATTGAGGATACAACCAGTTGACTAGGTTCAAAAGCTGGTTGCCTTTTCTATCTTCAGTTCTTCACCTGGAGCTTTTTGCTACAGTCTAACTCCATTGAAGGATGCACTTGTTCTGATCCTTAGGCGTAGAAAACGTTGTTCATAGTGCTTTTGAGGGATTACTACAATTCCGTTTATAAAAGTACACATATACATGCATACATATATATAGTTATATATATGTAGTTCTATATAATTTTATACATACTTTTATTTATATAATATATATATATATATAATTATACTTACATGCATGTGCACATTTGTGTCAGTTGGACTTTCTTCTAACACAAACCTCCCTTTTTGTGATCGGAATATTATATATTCACTGTGCCTTAGACAGTGCATTGCATAATTTAACCATTTACAATGTTTCTTTCACCATGGAATTCCCTTTCCAGTAGCTCTGTGGGTTAAATTTGTGATTGATGAAGGTCTGGTTGGGGTCATCACATAATTTGGGCCTTGTCCATTGTGTGTGCTTATGGTCCACAGCAAGGCCTACTGGTTCTATGCTATATTTTTCAGTGTGTGTGCGTGCTGATAATCTGATAATTTTGTTGGATATATGGTAGTGATATATTCGGGTGATTAGCCTTCTGCTATTTGCGTAAACTTCTTCCATAAACTTCCAGATTGATGTCGTTTTCTTTGTTTGGAATCGACTTCCAAATCTCTTGCATTCATTCTAGGAAGGTCTGTTCTTTGTTCAGTTGATAAATCGTCTTTACCTATGAGATATTCTTGACTGCTCTGTTGCATTTAAGTTGGGTAGTACTGTCAGAAGAATGCACTCTCTATAGAAGTTACGCTATAGACCTGAGCTGTTTATATTTGTATTCTGTTTATGGATATATGTCCGTGATGTTCATTCTCTGCATAACTTGGAAGGGTTGTTGATCAATTTAATGCCTAATGCATTAGCTAATGAACCTTTGCAGACTTTGATATATGACTGTACTTGGTAGTGGACCAGCTTTCCAAAGTTCCAGCATCTAACTCTGGCATATTAGATTATCAGTGCAGTATAGGTCTGTCCTCTGAAATGCTGCTCAAGTTACTTTCTTTGCAGAAACTTCCTGGCTTCAAGGTTTTGTCTGAGTTGACTCGATGATAGTTGACTCAGTGGCTGGTGAACTAAATAGGCCATAGATTGCTCTTCCCCTACACTCTGTCTGAAAATTGGTATATTAACACCTTAATGGCATTATTATGGTTCTGTGTCCCTGCTCTGTCTGGATTTGGGGGAAGGGGTGAGGAGTGGCATGTGTGTCAGTTATGGCTTTCCAGATGCAATCAGTGGCTGCTACTGTGTGGCAGGGCCACAGAGTATCCCAATGACTAGTTTCATTGGCTGCTTTATTGCTCTGATAATCCATTTGCTACTCTGGTCAGGCTGCACATAGTACACATCCATGTCAACTCCAGGGTTGTCTGATGAAAATGCCTCTGCTGCTGAGCACTCAGATTCTGCTTTTTGTGGACATATTTTTCTGTCTCTGTGTGTGCTTTCAGTCTCTGAATACTTGTGTGTGTGCTTCATTTGTGTGGCTTTTGTTTGGTTCAGTTTTTTGTACATAGACATCTTTTCTGTACATTTGTGTACAATCTTGTACAGAAAATACTTTGCATTACACTTCTTTCTGTTTCTGTATCTATTATATTATTCTGGATCGGATAACTCTTGATATCTTTCGGAAGGACTGGTGGACTGGTCTTTGTTTTGTGTTTCTGGCATTCTTCCATTTATTCTATCTGGAGACTTTCTTGATGAACAATGCTGTCCATCAACAAAGTCCAGAGTTGGAATAAATGGAAGAATGCCAGAAACACATAGCAAGGGTCAGCCAGCAGTTGACAGATGCTAAGAAGCAATCGAACAAAGAAACATATGAACAGATTAGCAGAAGTATAATAGACAAGAAGAAGAAGAAGAAGTATAGAAGTACTGAGCAAAGTCCAGCAGGCAGTCTGTGTAATTCGATGTCCATTCTTGGGTTTCTTTGCCTCCTCTGGTGCAGGCTTAATCTATACTGAAGACGTTTCTTGGGCTTGGTTATTTCTGCTAACAAAATGTGCCTCTGTGTTTGTTTTTTTGTTTCTGCTGCATATTTTCCTAATATTCTGTGTGCTTTTTTAATGCTGTGCTGTAGTGTTGTTTTGAAAATTGTTGATACTGACATCTGGTGCATAGATCATGTTCATCTGTTGCGATTCAGACTTCCAGGATCTATCTGAATTGATCGCAATCTGAATTGCTAATGCCTTTTCAAGTCTAAGTTCAATCAATCAAGTTTGGTATATACCGCAAGTTTAGTATACACTGCAAGTTTTGTATACAACGCAAGTTTTGTGTGCACTGCCTCAATTTATTTTTCTTGTCAAGACAAAATATAAAATTGTAGGGACAATGAGTAATACCCTAATGAACCTAAAGATCCACAGATCTTATGAGCATGAAATGTCATAGATTGGTTTGGCAGCTAATTCATTTGTTTTTATTTCACAGTGTAAATGAACTAAAAGTATGTCATCTCAAGTCCAGTGTGAGTTTAATGCTTGCCTAATTTTGTGATAATCCAGCAATTCCCATAGCCAAGTTATTTTCTAACCCATATGATGTCATGACATGCTAGATATTCAAAAACATGGTGTGTTAATAAGAGAATAGGAACTTTACCAAGTATGAGAACTTTATCAAGTTTACATGAGTGATGCAATTTTGAGAGGGTTGTGGTTATGCAATCAAATGCAAGTATTGATAGAAGTTTTCAGGCTGTTATGATATGTACAATACTGCTGGAAATCCCTTTTAAAATACTTTGGTATTTATTTGGTTCATTCCTCTAAATGCATTTAGTTTTGAGTTAGTGTCTAACCTCAGGTGTGACCTAGGATAAAGACATGATGTCACGAGGCCACTATCTGTCAGACTCTGTTAATTCACTGGTTCTGGATGTTGTCTTGCTTTCTGAATAGATCTATAGGCTGCCTCATCTGTCTCGCTCTGGCAATGATGTTGTTCCTGTAACTTCAAATTTAATTACTAATTCTACTAGTATTGTTTGTGTCAGAATTAGAATTTTTGACAGTGGTTATTTATAAGCAAGCTGGCTTATTACCCCATTGAATGTTGGTCAGAGTCTCTCAAGGGTGTCCTTTTAGTCAGTCTGTCATGTGAAATTGACAGTTCAGGTAATTTAATCCACACAAAAGGGCTGACCTGTTTCCCATGTTTTTATGCAAGACACATATATATCTGAGAGACTAGTTCTGTGTTGATAGATGTGTCTAAGGAATTATAGGGTGATGCATTGTAAATAAGTCAAGCAATGTTCTCTTTAATAAAACTGTTGTCAGTCTAAACTCTAAAGCATATGTCATCAGTTGGAATCCTTGAGTCTAGTTAACTGTTAACACAACCTCCTTCTTGTTTTCACTTGTGTTTGTTCAGTGTTCAAGTGTCTACTGGCATGCTATAACGGCCTTCTGCATAGCTGGATGAAATTGAAGATTGGAGTAGGCATGTTAGTTGACACTGGTCTGAAGCCTGGATCCTTTTTGACAGGACCTCATATGTCTCTTATTTTCCCAAGTGTATGCTACTATGCTTCCCACCATTAGCAAACCGACTGTATCTGTTTTTAGCATTTTTTTATTTATCCAATAGTTGTCTGCGTTAGTTAAATCATAACTCATAAGTTACAGCTGACACTGGAATGTGACTTCATTTTGTGGAAGAAGTTTGACTTAAATTGTAGAGTTGTTAACTACTGACTTTCCTTTGGATGGTTTCCCTTGAATTTTATTTGTGCCTAACATGTACCACACCAAATTTGCAACTCTTTTAAATAGGAACCTACCGTAATATTTTTTATTACTGATGACCATTGCTACATAGATATCCTTTAGAGGTTGACCTATATTTAATGAACACTGATTTTAATAAATCACCGAACCCCCTCCCTACAATTTAATACCAACTTTTATTCAGTGCTTTCAGATACCTTTGTGATCTGATCTGCTTTGGCTATTCTCTTATATCTGGTTTGAATGCCTCCTGTTACTCAATCATGTGTTTTTTGCGTTTCCATGTTTCCTAATTGGTATAGTCTGTCCTTGATTTAGGGCGCATGACCCAAGAGAGTGAATTGCAGAATGCTCTTAAACTTTGGTGGAGCTGAGCTAAGCAAGACAGTCGTCCATACGGATCAGGATCATTAACTGGATGGGGAGCCAGTGCAGAGTGGCCCACATAAAGGAAGCTGCATTGCCAAACCTGGAGACATATCCAAGAAGAGGGGCAACTTTAAGAGCAGACAGAAGCTTTAAAATATTTGCTAGCGAAAGTCCATTAAAGATAGCATTGCCAAAGTCCACCTTGGTGCAGATAAGGGCGTGAATTAAAGTAGTGGCAGCCTAAGGGAGAGGCAGCAGTGGGTAGTACAGAGACATGTGGTAAAAGCCTGTGCCAGCCACCTTGGTGTATGAAAGTTTCTACAGTCTACACTGTGTCTTTATTTTTGAGTCATTAAATAGGTTCTTATTTGAATTACAACTTCTTAATGAAGTAAAATATATATAAATCAGTAGACTTTATGATCGTATCTCCAGGGAACTGTTTGAAGCTGAGTACAATGACTGTTGGGGAAGTTCAGAATATAAGGGCAATTACTTGCCATCCAAAATAAAGAAAAGAGGCTGCTAAAACTTACCCTAATATTACCATTGACCCACATGTCTCATATATAATTGTATTCAGCCACTGCAGTTCTGTATAATACCCTTAAGATCTGTCCATTGTGGTGTTTTATGGTTTTGGCAAATGGATTATTTAAGGAAATGTCAGTTAGGGCTGATGAATTTAGTGTCAGCTGTTTCGTTCACCCCATGAGTTATCTTGGATTGGTTGACCTCAGTAATCTTTGCAGCAAACTTGAAAGCCCCATCTCAGCTAATGCTTACCAAACTTGCTTGGGCTGGATCAAGCCTAGTTGTGTCTGTATAGCTGGGTTCTTTGAAGCAGTAATTCTAGGTGTGTACTTTATTCATTAAATTGATTTAAAATGGCATTTAAACCTTTTTTAAGCTATTGTGGTGTAAGCCATGCGATCATCCATTAAACTTCACTGACCTGTATTTTGCAGTGGGCTTGTAAAAACGTTGTCTAAGCTCTGAGCTTTTAGACGGTTATCATTCGATTTCTGGTTTTCAACATGAAATCTCGTTTTTGCTTTTAAGTTTTACTGAGATTGACTGATTCGTTGTCCTGGTGTGTTTGACCTACACTACACATGAAACACATTGTAAAGCTACACTGGCCTGGTTAAACATTGCTGTATAGTTTTTCACCCATATTTTTAACACTGACCTGACTCAACATTGCTGTGTAGTTTTTCACACATATTTTTCACTAACTAGTTTATTATATCAAAATGCACTCTTCCAGTATTTTCAGATAATTATTGTTGAACCATATGAGAGCATCCGGCTCTTGATTGGCTTGAGGTTTTTAATATGTCAGTATGCATGTGTAAGTGACTTTCTCAACACTGTCAATCACCTTTCTCACTCAGATGCCATAGGGTAGGACATTGGGTGTTGCTGGCTTCAAGTCACAGGGTTAATTAATCAGCAGGATCTTATTTGATTTGGGTCTCTGTCCATTGGGCCAATGTCTGTTTATATCATTCACTGGTTGTTCTGAATGATTCACAAATTACAAGTGATATATTGTTGCGTTTTTGTTCCAGGTTTCTTCACTGAAGACTGGTTAACAACTACAAAGGAGGAGGAGGAGGACATCCTGATATGAAGCATCTGTTTGTTTAAGAGAGAGATTTCATTCAGAAGTGTTGCTGCTGCTTCTGGCGGTTTCACGAAATATGTTTCTCTTCGTCCTGCTTCAGTTTCTTGCGATTCTGCATTCGAACCACATGCTGGTTTTGGCTGACGAAGCAGGAAATGCTGATGGTTAGTAATTATCAAATTGCATGATTTCTTAATTTTATGGGTTTACTTGACCCTTACTTTATGCTTAAAATAGTGCTTTCTTGTATGTCTTAAATGATCCAAAAAGTGTTGGTGCAGGGTAGGTTTTTCTGTGATTTACAGGTTGAGTGCATGGCAATTCGCTATATATGTCTGTCTGTCTGTCTGTCTGTCTGTCTGTCTGTCTGTCTGTCTGTCTGTCTGTCTGTCTGTCTGGTTTAGATGTTAATGAATTGTGAAGCATTGACAATTTCTGTCTGTCCGATCTCCATGTTGAATATATATTATTATTAAGTTTGTTTTTTTCGTATTCCTTTTGCTACCACTGGGTTTGCATCTTTATAGCAATGCTATCTTGAATGGCACTGTAGCCTAGACGTTGGCTAGACTAACTGCGAATCCAGAGGCTATGGGTTTAGTATCTTTCTCTCTTAATTAATTGCGCACCGAATCATTATGGAGCATTCACTTCTGTGCTGACTAGCTCTATTCAAGTGTGTGTGTGTGTGTTCATGAACAATTTTCCCAGCATATTCCTGTTTGCTCTGCACTTGGATCTCTTCTGGAGTCTGCTGGAAAATAAGAGTTTCCGTGGAACAAGTGGAATGAATCGACCCACTTGACGATGACTGCGGACACAATATGTCTGACTCTGTCCACACCCATGCTGTATCCTGTCACTGCCAGCCTTGAAGAGCTCTTCTTCTGTTGGTCAAAGCCTCATCTTATGCTAATATTGGCTTTGTCTGAGCACCCGTTCATTGGTCATCATTGTCTTAGTCATCAGTCTCTTCTGCTCAAGAGGTCGTCTGTCCACTCTTTAGCTTGCTGTCAGCAATATCCTTTTGTCAGCTCTAGCCAGAATTAAGATTGTATCCTCATATCTATGCTGATTAGGCAAGAAGGTACACATGTGAATAGTGTTTCCTCTATATTCAAAGTAAGTGAGTAGGTAGTAAGTAGGCAGTACTTTGATTATTTTGTGCAGATTAGACGTGTGTAGTGCTTTCTCACATGGAAATTGAGCTATTGAATATGTATAGCTTACACCAAATTGTGTAAGTCATACTTCATGTTAAAATGGCACAAAAATTTAATTACTTTCATCAGATTTTATGCTTATTTTTAAAAGTGAAAATTGCTTCAGAAGATAAAAGAAACCCAAGTAATTTTTATTTGCACTTTTATGCATTTTATATCAAGTCCTTAATGGAGCTCCTTTTATAATCTTTCAAATGCACTGTCTAACCTATGCTTGGCACTTTGTTCATTAAGCACAGAAACTTCATCTCTAAGCAGATAATTGTGAGTTAGCTGAGGAATTTACAACTGGAGAGTTTTCACATACACATAGAGCCCAGCAAACATGCAGTGTCTCCTTTACCAGTCAGTTTGCTTGGGCAACTAGTATTCGAACGCTACTAGCGGCGCATCATTATAACACTGAGCTATATCCTTCTGAATTGAAATTCACAGAAGAAATTGAACAGTTTGGTAGCTTTTCAGTCTCAATTAGAAATCCATCACTGCCACCGAACTATTGGGGAGTGGGTATGTGAATAGTATATTGGGAAGTGGGTATGTGAATAGTATATTAGGGAGCTTGTATGTGAATTCTTTTCAGCTACATGCCTTTTTAGTGGAATTTTGTTGAGACAAAAAGCACTTGAGACACAAAGTGGTGTAATTTGCAAATACTTACTAAATACATGAAATATTCAGGGTTTCTAATTAAGCACCAAGTATGAAATTGCTGTTACCAGCAAGCAGTTGGCAGTTCAAACTGGCTTCTGATTTTTACCAGTAGTTGTTAATTTAATTCCAGAACAATCAGCAGGAAAAGTAAAATAGCATTTGGCTTTGACTCAAAATTCTAAACTTATGTTGTATTCAGTTTTTCTAACCAGAGGCATTTCTTGTAATATTTCTACCTGAAGCTCATTTGTTTTCAAGTATTTTCTAGCTTTCCTTTGTACTTCATTCTGTGCTAGCCAACAATACAAACATTCAAAAAACATAAACTACCTATGTTTGTGAAAAAGTTAGGTGATTTAATCACATGCGTGCATAATTATGTGCATATATGTGATTATGTAACCTAATGAAAAAATATCACATTACAAGCATTGTTGTCAGGAATTAAACATTTATACACTAAGAAGAAGTGATTTTTTTATGTAACAGCTATATTGTGTAGCGTAATGTTGTGATGTCCACAGCATTTTGTTTAACCAACTTTAACATTAAATTACTTAGTTAGGATTTCAGAAGTTTGTATTTTGTGTCAAAATGGTTGTGTAGGCTGTGTATTGTGTAATATGTATAAGCTATGTTGTTAGAGCTAGATGACCAACTTACAGTGTTTTGGGTCATCAAGAGCATTTCAGAGGGTGGTTGTTGAGACCCAGGACTTTATGGCTTGCTAAAGCTTGCAGCCATAAACCATACCTGAGCAGCATTTATTATAGATGGAGTGATGTGCACTGTTTTTGCAACTTTGCATGCTGTGTGACCATAATGAGGCGACTAACAGGATGATTGGTGGAGCCATGTCCAGATGCCAACAACTGTCTGGCCATCTGTCTACTGCTGGGTATGGCTTGACATTGGTGCATCCATAGCAGCAAGGATTGTCTGGTTGTCTATTACTGAATGTTCCAGACATTTGTTAGCCAATCCATTGCTTGGGAAGCTGACTATTTACCCTGCAATGATGGATGTGCCTCTAGTTAAGTGGAAGCCACAGCTGTTGGCTCACTGTGGAAGGAAAAGGATCAGTTCAGTTCTCAGCGGACTTTTCTACCAGCACCTGAGACTATTTTATGTGTCAGCGGCTACAAATGTGAACCAGTAAATCGTCTGTTTAGAGTGCAATGGTTCTAACTCCAATGCATTTAGCCATGGAGTTAGCACCATTGCACTCTAAACAGACGAAATATATATATTTTATGTATGTATAATGTTTGTATAGTTTCATATACTCTATCTTATCTGACCATTTATAAAGCGCTTCTCGCAGCAAGAGCCTTTCAGAAGCAAGAGCCTTTCAGAAGCGCTCAATCTGCATATATATATATATATATAAATTGCATATATATATATATATATAAATTGCATATATATATATATATATATATATAAATTGCATGTTAAACATTCATCAGTGGCTTACTAACTGGCTAGGAGTTATGCTGCTTGAGCTTATGCTTTGAGAAGGGTTTCATCCAAGCCTGTGCTGCTTTCTCTTTCTTCGCTTTCTCTTTCTTGCTTGTACTTAGCACTTTTACTGTAAGTGTTCTCTGAAATAGGTGTCAGACCTTTTCATGGGAACTATCTGATTAATGTGTCAGGTCAAGTCAAGTAATTTTTTAATGCAACCAGTTTCACACACAGCACCATAACAGACTGATGAGAATCGAAATCCCGCAAGGAGGGACACCCACTGAACAATTTATTACCAAATAAATTAAAAGATTGAGCAAAACATGATTCATAGTGGATAAAAAAACAGTCACGTAGAAACTTTACAAGCAGATAAAGCAGCTCAGAATCCAGAATTGACTCTGGAAGCATTACATTATCAGATTAAAAACTTAACTATGATCTTAACTAGGAACTTAAGTAATTGTGATACTGCACTCATAAAGAGCAATGCTGAAAATATAAGTGTTTTGTACAATGTGGCATTTCTGAAGAAAGACAGATTTTCTTTCTATTTGTACTTTATTTGTAGTTGATAGTTACGACTGTTATGGAGATTACCTTTATCTTGTGGAATCTTTTGTCACTTCTACATGTCCTTTCTTTGGCCAGCACTTGTTTATTGCAGATGGTCTCAACACCTGGAATCAATTATCTGCCTGCTGACATCTGTGTCTGTCCTGTCCCACTGAGACTCTACTGTCTTTGCTTCTAAAAGAATGAAAACATGTTTCTTTCCGTCTACCTCAGATGGTGCTTTTACTCTCCTAATTTCTATGTCATAATTATTTGGCTATTGCAAAGGGTCAGTTGGAGTAAGAACTTGTGCCGCCGTATTTGAGCACTTTCATAGCACTTTTATATTTACGAGTCCCATAGCTTAGTTCTTGCAACTTTGAACTGAGAATTGCATACATGTGGCAATTTATAAATGTGCTTCATATGAGCTAAGTGAAGAGTTTTCACCATTGTTAAGTAGACTGAGTTTGAGTGGATGTTTAAAAATTACATTGACCTATTTGTAAATTGATTTTTCTTAACCTTTTGAACCCCTAGCTCCTGTAACTCTATGGATAACCGGCCGTCGGGTTCAAAGGGAAGATCCATTGACTACCACCAGTAGTCAGTTTGACAAAGTAGCTTATTAAAGACTTGAGACAAAACCGTGATCCATTGCATTAGGCTTTGACCCCAAACTATTCTTTCAGAAGCTTCTAACATCAGAAGGAATCCTGTGATCTGATCTCTGCATTCCTATATCCACACACCTGATATTTGAGTTGCTCTGAAGAAGTTCATATGGCAGGAGTCGGCAGCCAGAAGATAGTTATAAGACATTCCAATACTGCTTAGCATTTGCGCAAACTAACTGATATTTTGACAAGGCTTGTCTGGCTGTACCAGCCTATCTAGATACACTTTCTGGATTATAGAGAAAATATTCCCATGACTGTTGTAGTCATTACTGCTCACCGGACCAATACAAGTAGACGTTCTAACTGGGCGTTTAGATCACGTGCATTCACCAGTTTGTGGCAGTGCTTGTGAAAAGTCCTTAGAGTTGTTTTACATGTATCCAGATTTATGTGAGCGCTGGTGCAACGCTTCATTGGTGCTGTTTGGACATCAGTGACCAGCTGTGCGTTGCACCGAAGAGGAAGAGGCTGGAAGACAAAGTGGAAGGAAGAAAAATCAAGAGGAAGAGGAAGCCAGAGGAAGAGGAAGTGAGTGAGAGAGGTACATGATGAACAAACCTGTCTGAATGAATCTTTTGAAGCCAGTGAAAACGGTTAGAATGGGTCCAGCTGTTGTTTTGCTTTGAAGCAAAGATTACTAATCGGTTTACTCTGCTCTGTTGCAGTGGATGGCGATTTCTACCATCAGTTCACAGTCGCTGTTTTATTTTGGCTATTTTCAGTGTGTTTCACTTATTTACTGGCTTGTAGTATGTACTATGTAACGATGTATTGTAAATCACAGCTTCTATTGTGCTCGATCCGGTAGGCCCCAAATCAATATTGAACCTGGCAGTGTCTAGTAGAGTCATTTTTCTTTTTTTTACCTCTGACCTGTATTGGTTCTGCTGCTGGGTTGTTTAATGGTTGATGACCCATTTGAAGATTGCTTGTGTATACAGAATCCTGACACTTCTAAGTAGCTACACTGTTGAACCTTTGAGGTTGGAAATTGGATTAATAAAGCAACGAACCTAAATCCCAACCTTTTTAATTCGCAGTTAATTAATAGTATTTGTTTTTTTTAACAATAAAAGAGTTGTCTGCCTGCCAATGTTTCATGCGAGTTGGACCAATCTCTTTAATGTGGACTCTGCCTGAGGTATTTCAGTTGAGGTTACTACTTCAAGTGGAAATAACCTATGATTTGCTTGTGTGTTGTTATTCTGTAGCCCTCTAGGTGCAGATAATAATTACAGACTCGCCGTTTTATCCTAGAGACTCACACTGTGTTACAGGCTTCTATTTGAGCGTTAATTGTTATTTACAAGTCCTATTGGCATGTGAGCAGATCACTTCTGCCAAACTAAGCCTCCCTTTCAGCTTTTTTGGCTCTAACCCACATCTTTAGTTCCGATCTGCTACATGAACAAAGTCCTACATGCTGCATTGGAGATTTTGACCCCCTTCCCTGCCTTCTGTTTTATTGTGCCCCACCTGATATGTGGTGAAATTTGGCCCCACCCAGCTGGTTGTCTAGCAAAGGTTCATAAGGTGCACTTTATCCCCTGCAGCTGCATGCCATTTATCCTTCCATAAGAAATGTTCTTGTTTGCCTGAATCTGCTGAATGAGATGTGACATTCATGTTAGACTGAACAGGTAGAAGTATCCCAGTACAACAAAGGGAATATATATCATCAGTTTATCCTATTATTATGAGAGATTTAAACGAAGTTTCATCTATCACCAGTTTAGTTACACAGTTCAGTTATTCTTGTTCGATGGCTGATATGTTATTTCCACGGACCCCTGTGTAAGCTTCACGCTTATACAGGGGTCCGTGGTTATTTCCAGTGCTCTTCTCCCATTGAATCCAGATGTTGGTTTGCCCTTTTTATCCAGCATATCATGCATATGTGTAGTCTTTGTTTACTTTTAGTTTCTTCATTTCTTGCCTTTTGTGACATTGATCTGCATGACCAACCATTGACCAACCAACCCATCAAGCTGGTTAAACAGACAATTCCATCTCACGTATTTGTTCTCATCGTTGCCATAGTTTTATTCCTCCATTTCTAATTATTTCTTAGTAGTCCTGAGCAGAAGGCACTCCTTTTTTAATTGAAGAATTGCAGTGCTTCCTTCCATGTTACTTGCAATGCTTCTTTGCTGTCTAAGTTTGTGAGGTAATTGAACCCATGATAGCCTAAACATGAGCCTTAATCCTGTGTGTGAGAAGATGGTAGTACTCTTCAGGATGCTACACCAAGCAGAATAAAATAAACAAGCAAGCAAAGTCATCCTAACAACTCTGTCAGTACCAGACAGTAACATTAACAGTAGCGTTAACAGTAATGTTAACTTCCAGTTGAAGACTCATTTCAATGGCTAGTCTATATGTCAGCCGCTTTAATCCCATTGGTCAAAGTTAGCAACCCCTCCCCTACTAAGAGGGAAGACCCTCTGCATTCCTGTGGTTGGGTGGGTGCAGCTTTTTTCCACTGTCATTTGCTCTCAAATAAAAAAGCAATTTATGCAGTCATAAAAATGATGATGTATTGTGTCGGATAGCTTTCTGCAAAACCGAAAACACTCCGGCTGCACGATTTCCCATGCTGAACCATTTTAAGGTAAATGTGATTGACTGTTGAAATTGTCTGTGAAACTCTTCCCATCTACAGCGGCTCTGAATGCATCGAATTTAGTTAGCAATGCTGTTTTGTTTAGACATTTAGTAGGTAAACAAGTGATGAAAAGTTGAAAGATAAGATTAGGTATAGCGACTACTTAGGTTTGTATGTATGTATGTATGTGTGTGTGTGCAACTGTATATGTGTCTGCACTCTACACACACATGCACACACACACACATGTGCGCAATACTCTGACCTAATGCCCAAGTTTCTTCCTGATCTCATCTGCCTGCTGACTTCAGCATCTTCTCTTCAGTCCACTATATGCTCAAGATTGTGAATGGATAGCTCAGGCATGAACTTTTTACCCTGTGAGCAAGGACTGCCTTGGCCACAACTGGCACTGTTGCCTTTATTGGTCCTGCGCTTTGGAATCAGCTCTCTGCAATGACACACACATTCTTCATTCAGCTTTCACTGTCTCAACTCTACTTTCTTATTTCTGTGTCTTTCAACCTATGAATTCTGTGAGAAGTGCTTTATAAATTTATATAGCTCTACAATACAATACAATATGCCAGTGTATAATAATAATAATTGTGGCAATTTATATGGCGCCGTAGCACATACAAGGGCACTTTGCAAAGTGCTCAGCTATTAATGGTATATGCCAGGTACAGTATATGCGTACGTGTGTAAACATCTTATTATTTATGTACCTATTTCTATTGTGTACGCTGAAGCATACAGAAGTTTGGATGAAGATGTTGACGTTGAAAGATGGTGTAGGGTTAAGTGATTTTTCCTGATATTTCAGCTAAATTACTATTTTCATTTTACTCACTATAGACATTTAAACAAAACAGTGTACTGCATTCTCAACTCATTCATTGCAGGAATTATTATTTTATCCATTTATCATCAACAGTTCTGAGAATACATGTTGCTAATAATGAAGGTTTTAGGCTTTTGGCTTGAAGGATCTCCCAAGCTCCCAAGGTGTGGCAACAGTCGAAAAGCAATCAAACAGGACAGCCGTTCATCTAAGTGATATAGCATAGCATGGCTTGGGATCCAGTTGAGAGTGCAAAGGTTAAAGCATTATCTATTGGCCATATGTTTGTGTTTGTGTGTGTTTGTGAGAAAGAGGCTGACATGGTTTGGCAGTAACATAAACTAAAGTGGGAATAATGTTTACCCAGAGTGAAGATGATACATGCATGGGCTTGTGAAAATTGTGTGTTGAGAAGAAACCTAAATGGAGAGTGGGACAGTTGCTTACCTATGGTAAGTAAAGAAGTAAGGCCTCATGACCACAACCATTCTAGGTAGAATTTGGTCATCAATCTAGTATATTTAATCTCAGAGATTGCCAACACATTGAACCTGGATGATTATTTATACCAACTACAATGAATTAAAAGTAAACCCAAAAGCTTGCCAGCTATAAATGTTGCAAGCATTGCCAAAGTTTTAAGACCCACACTCAGACCAAGACCGCACGGTTGAAGACCAATGCCGGAGAATTCAATGCAAAGAGCAAGACGAAAATCTGAGGCTCAGAATTAGTTCACAAAACTCATGGGTTTTCTTCCCTTCCAATCCATAACATTACTAAAGTCACTATCATTGCTAAACCACTATCTGCCTCCCCATCTTGGTGGGGTACATGACCATATACTCTCCCAACATCAAAATGTTTTCTAGTTCATTGATAAATTCTGACAGCCATTAATTTAATATCTTTTTATTTTAATTTGTATAATTTTTAGTTTTCTTGTTCATATTTCTGTGTTTGCGTCAGCTTGTTTCCTCAGTGAATGTATATACATTCTAGGACCAAGAGTGACTATGTTATAATGGGGAAGTTTAGAATTATTGATAGTCTGAATTATACATCCTGTTTGGTTAGTTTTAATTTTTTGTTTGGTGTAATTAACTGTATGATCAGTATGAATGAAGGACCATTTAGATTAATTACTGCTTCATTAAATTAAATTCACTCCATTTATCTTGGCTGATGGCATGATTTCTAGCTAGTTCAACTACTGAGGCAGTGAAGTGGTAAATTATAATTGCAGGTGTTCATCTAATCAATCAAGCAATCAATCAATCATTCAATCAATCAATCAATCAATCCGATGTTATACAGAGCAGTTCTAGATCTCTTCTCAAAGACGAAACTGATTGCAGATGGAAGAGAACAATGTTGGGCAATTGACAGAATGGAGAGAAAGGTATTCTGAGGAAAGAGACATATATATATGGGAAGTTCATTCCATGTCATTGAGCTGATCATGGAAAATGCTGGGCAATGCATAGTAGCTGTGGGAGCAAAAGGAGCAGCCAGGTCTCCATGGGCAGCGAAGCAGAGGCTTGGGCAGCTGTGAGACAAGACAAAGCTCACAAAGATAGAGTTGGATTGATAGATACCCAATGGGCATTACCAGCCCAAGGAGGAAATCCGGAAGGAAATACATTGAGTCAAAGGTGCCAGCATAGAATCTATCGTGTGTAAAGATGATAATCAGTTTCAGTGAACCCATCAATAAGATGTGTAGCTGCCCAATGAGCCCACTGCAGCCACCCATTGAGATATCTCAATTTAGATAGCATCTATTCCAGAAAACTCATCTGTCTACACCCAACCTCAATATATTCACAATGGCTTTCAATTGTTGGAGAGTAAACAATAGTCTCGTATGTGTCATGGATTGCATGGAAGCCAGTTCCAGAATCCAGAATGAGGGACCGACCAGAGTAAAACTTCTGTCTGAGATGTGTCTCTGTGTCTTAGTGAGATTCCCTTTCATTTGATTAACTGCCAGACTTTAAGTATACTCTTCTGTGCCCAAATGGCCAAGGATCTAGATCATGGAAAAATGGAGTTTTGTGGTTTTTTTCCGATGACTAGGCATATATCACTCATGTCACTCATGACATTCTGTATCTGTTGAGTATTAGGGATTGCTTTTAGGACTTATGTGTTGTTTTCTCGGTAATGTAACAATGATGAGAAGGAGAAGGGGAGAAAATCTAAAAGCTAACGATGAGAACCACCGATTGGAATGAAGTGTGGTGCATGTGGAAGAGCAGAAATCAAGAGTCAGCTTAGCGTCCAATTAAGATTTATAAAAATTAGACACCTGGATTCCATCACAGTAACCACTAGACTGTTATGCTGCCCTGCATGAAAAAATTACTTTAGCGAAGGATTGAATATGCTGCTTAGGAAAAGATTGCTTTTAAAATGAAATTAAAACTCCACTATTATCTGGATGGTGCTCGGTCTCTTAAGCTTAGTCCAGGCAATGATAGATATTGAATGCTTGAATGGACATCATTTGCTCAGCCTTGGCATATGCAAGTTGGTGGTCCTAAATGTCCTTTTCATAGTGCGAGTGTATAGGAGAAGTTCATAGTGGAATGTCCGTCCCTCTGTCATTAAACTGGTCTGTCCTAGTGAAGTTGTGACCTCTAACTGTTAGGGTTTACAGTTCAAAATGCTGACCCCTAGACTGCTGTACTTCTCTGGCTTTACTTTATAAATTCCTACAGAGTGTACATTACGCACCATCAGCTTATAGATGTCAGTATTGGGTTGATGTAATTATAAGTGAAAATTTATTTTTAAAATGCCACCCAGCAATTTGTAGGCCGTTGCTCACTACTAACTCAAAAATTTTTGATTGTTCTTTATTCATAATTGTTGAATTTTTTTCTGCTGATTTTCTGGGGATAGTGAATGCTGCCTTGACTAACCCGGCCTTGTTCTAAACCCTCTCCTCACTCCTATAAGGACACTCCCCTATCTGACTTGTTCTAAACCCTCTCCTCCCTCCTATAAGGACACTCCCCTATTCCATGCTTCCCAGACCGCATGACAGAATTGCTCTATGGGCGGACAACTTAATGGGAAAAACGTTTAGCAAGAATTCTTTATGACAGCGCAATTTCATGTAAACCAAAGTATGGCTATGCAGCTCTGGATTAATAAAGAATACAGGAATTCTTTATGATGCACAATTTCATGTAAACCAAAGTATGGTTATGCAGCTCTGGATTAATAAAGAATACAGGAATTCTTTATGATGCACAATTTAATGTAAACCAAAGTATGGTTATGCAGCTCTGGATTAATAAAGAATACAGGAATTCTTTATGATGCACAATTTCATGTAAACCAAAGTATGGTTATGCAGCTCTGGATTAATAAAGAATACAGGAATTCTTTATGATGCACAATTTCATGTAAACCAAAGTGCGGTTGTGCAGTTCGATTAATAAAGAATATACTTACTTACTTACTTAGAACGCATGATTACAATTAAATCGTGTTTTATTTTTCTGCTTTGTTCACAGACTACGGTCCTCGCATAGGGTATGCATGTGAGGGTAGCACCCTGAAGATCGAATGTGCGCCTGGTCTGTTGATACGCATCATGCGAGCCAACTACGGCCGATTCAACATGGCCATTTGTAACGATGGCCGACAGACAGACGGATGGAACCTCGAATGCATGTCGTCTAGATCGCTGCGAATCGTCTCAGAAATGTGAGCGATTAACGTTCTTCCACTTCATTATCAATGTCGTTTTCAGTCAGAGATGAAGCTGCTGCAGAACATTTCTTCAGATATTAATATATTTTCTTAGTTTTCTGCACTGAAGAGTCATTATGAATTTGCTCAATTATGACCAGATGTGTAGTGGCAGAATTAGACTTGAGTACACCCTGGCCTATAGTCGTCTAAGCCTGTCTGCCACAGGTCATTTTCCGTATGCTTAACTCAAATATTTGTGAGGTGAGTAGCCTACACTCTGTATAATGTATACCCACGTTTGCCCTTGACTACAACCCTGCCTGTAACATGTATACTGGTTTGGAAGTTGGATTCCTTAATTAGATAATCAAAAGAGAATTAATTCGTTAAAACTTGTATTGTTGGAGGTTCTTGATTTGGCTCCCAAAGACGGCTTTTGAATCAAGAATATTTCTGTACTGACTAGCACAGTGCCTGTGCAGTGAGTTGGGTGAATGGTGCTTTGTCAAGCATTGAACAATTCTCTGACCCTGATCTTCAATTGTCCTACTCTAAAAGGATTTAAAAATATTGGAACACGAAATTGCCCCTTTTGAGGTCTTGCGATGTTTACAACATCTTGAGAGGATCTTAAGATGTTGCTTAAGTTACTGGGTACATAGAGACACACGCACGTACACACAAACTAATCTCCTGGGTTTTTCACTTGTAGGGTGTGTCCTATCTAGTGTTTCCATCATTTCTTTTTGAGATTGGTTGATTGCAGTAATATTATATTTGGAGCCATACTTGCTGTGAGACCATTTTTTAAAATATATATTACACAGTAGTTGGAAAGCTGTATGAAGCTGGTTGGGTATAGGTCATGCCATCGCTGGGTATCATTAGCAAAAAGCTGGATGCTATTGCATATTGGGTTATGTGCCTCATCTCATATAGCGTGAGAGATGGAAGCATGGACGGAAAAGTGAATTGGGTCTTATAACAGACTCAACTATGCAGATGTCTGTGGGTTGTAGCTTGTACTGTGATATGAAAATCTCTCGTTTGACTGTGTATCTTTGTCTAGCTGTTTACTCGTTTTTCAGTCTGCTAGTTACCCAATCCATGAGCTCCTATTTTATACACACAGCTCATCCTTATCTGTTCTATCTGCTTACAATTCTCTTCGTTTTATCTTTTCATCTCTTTCTCAAACCTCCCTTTCCCTCTCTTTTTTCTCACTTTCATTTCTTTCTGTCTGTACTTCTCTGTCTTTCTATCTCTCACTTGCTGACTGGTTGGCTGTAAGGTTGCCTATGACCTACCTTTCTGCATTGTTCATCAGTTGTCTGTCAGTCAGTTTGTTTGATTGCCTGTTTGACTGCCTCATTTTGTGTTTGTTTGCCTGTTCAACTGCCTCATTTTATGTGTTCTTTAGGAAGGGTCTGTAGGCAAACCTGGCAAAGTACATGTGGAAAATAGGGTGAACTTCGGCTATTAGGCCTATATGAACCGTCTTATTAGCAGATGAAGGTCATGGGCAAGCAGTTGAAGGTCAATCATCATTGAACCCTAAAATCCTATTATGAAATTCTTTGAAACACCATACCACGGAGGTCTCCCCAACCACACCCTCCACCCGCCTGTCAAAACTAATCTCCAGCATTAAAGGCTTTTGTAAGAGCCTGAGATCCTACTTTAGATTTATGAGTACAGGTGGTTAACCACCTGCCAAGCAAATGAATACACACACATTTAAACAATGGCATCAATGGAGTCTACCATACTTCATCATCTACCTAGTTATCCAGGGCCTGGCTTGTTCTGCTTCTTTTGTCTGCTGGATTTGGATATATGTGCTTGGTAACTGACCTGTGATATTGTTGTAAAATTCTGCACATTAATGGGGCGTATACTGTTCTGTAATTGGTGAATGAGCTGTTTTGGTCAGACATAAATTTTCGACCTCTCTACCCACTTTTGTATGAACTTGCATCATTTTAACCAGTTACTAAAGACCTTTCGAGTAGGTTTTTCCACCACAGACTCCATCACTCTGTCAGCAAACTGGTATTGGCCTGCATATGACCTTTGGGTCTACAACAATTGCTAATGCAACACAATTGGCCAATAAGTAACGGGTTTAGTAGTTTTCTTTTCAACTGTTTTGGGAGATTGAAAGACAGTTGTGTTGAAGTCCCTTATGACTTGATACTCTGTGCAGGTTTCTTCTTTCTTGTATACCTTTGAGCTTGTTTTTGTTTTGCTCCAGACATATCCTGCTGGTCTGTGATTAATGGATTTGGCTCTGGCAGATATAGTGATACATAGTTATGTTATGTGTCTGTGTGTGTATGCATGTGTATATGTGTTTGTTTGCGTGCGTGTTTGTGTGTGTGTACTTGCCAATATATGCGTTCTATACTCTTGTGGCCAACTTGATATATAAAATAGGATTCAGGTTATCCGGTGCATGGGGTCAGACAGTTTGAGACAGATTGTATCTTACAGTGTCAGCATAGCTAGCTAGAGTGCAGATATTACTTGCTCCTTTTCCTGCTCAAGCTCTTTAGACACACTCTGGAAGTAAGGCGACTGCTGACATAATACTCTGTTCTGTTACACAATTTTCAACAAGTTCAAACATGCACTTTGTTAACATATTAAATTGAAAATCAATAAATCCCTTCAGGGGATTTCGTATTGATTAATCATCTTTAGCAGTTTGCTTCATTGTACAATTTCAAAGTACTTTTAAGTAACAGTTAAAAATTAAGTGAGCTTCACTAGTGACTTGATGTGCTACGATTAGCAATACTTGTGCAGTCATTTAAATTTGATTTAAAGCAGTGGTTCTCACAGATATTTATCCCACAATCACTTGTAGGCAGACAATCTGTCATATGCCCAAATGAGTTTTGTGAAAGTGAATGATAGATAGGTAAATTGTATGTTTTCACTATAATACCAAAACCATAGAAAATGTTATATACCAAACTGTCAAAGCACAGTGTGATGTTGTATTCTGGGATGGTAATTGCAATCAGTAACTTTTGTTGTGCCAGTGTCTAAGGCACACCAAACACCAAGTTGCAATCTCCAGAAGGTTAGACTGTTAAGACTTTATAAGAGGCAGCCTACAGTGGATGAGCGATTTGAAAGAGGTAAGCTTTAAGTTCAGAATGAGATGAATGACACAAGTGTCATGAGCAGAGCAGACACCAAACACACACATGCACACACACACAAGGAGGAAGTTCCAAAAGTAGACCTGTGCAGAAACTAAAAAGCTTATTCGCCCAGAACTAGGGCATAGCCGGGTGCCGTTTTTCAACCGGGTACCGGGTCCGGGTAGTTTGAATAAAATCTGCCGGGTCCGGGTACCGGGTCCGGTTATTAAAAGTAATCGTTAATCTCTAAACTGAATAGTATGTCCACACTTTGAATGCTGTCAAACAAACATCACTCAGTTTGCTAGCTACCTTTGGTGGAATTGAGTAAAACTCGAATGTGGCAGTTTTACTACAGTTGAGTTCTGCCAGGGGTTATTGATTGAGAGGTGCCAGTATTACCCAGTAATATCTGTTCATGAACTGTGTTGATAAAATCATTCTATAGTATAGAAATTATGCTGATCTGTCCAGTCAGCCAAGAGGAGGTCAGAGGCCCGTGATAAACAGTCCTGCTTCTGTGGTGTATGCAGTCCAACTACATGTAGACATAGTTCAAAGTGTACCATCCCTTAATCTGTGAGATGTATACATGGTCATATTAGAGAGGGGGTCTATTAAGCTTGGCTGCAGAGTCATATAACAGGTGGAAGGTATCCTTTCTGACAAGTACTAGTCTCTGACTTGAATGAGGGTGTGACAGACCAAACAGGCTTTAAAGATAAAGGGATTAATGACAGATGACCCCTTGCCAACTTATATATCTATGGTCAGTGAGCAGCAGCATATATATATGTATATATATATATATGTGTGTGTGTGTATAATGTATATATATATATACACATATACGCCCTTTCACCCCTTCCTATACTCCCTAACCTTCTACCACTGTTCCTCCCCTCCTCCTTCATCATCTCCTTTCTCTTCCCTGTTAGATATTTCAAACAGCCAAGCAGCAGGAGGAAGAGGAAGGGGAATACTAGAAGAGAAAGAGGAGGAAGGAATAAGAGAAAGCATGAAAGAGGGTGCCATTCTTATATTTAAATATATATATAATTATATATATATATATATTTATTCAGCCACCAGGTCACACATATAAATATATATATACTATTTACTCCCCCTCTTCTCCTTCATTGTCTACCACTGTTCCTCTCAGGAAGGGGTGTAGAAGAGAGAGAGGAGAAGGAGGAAGGAGGAGAGACAGCAAGGAAGAGGGTGATACAAACTCTACCCTCCACCTCCTACTTCCTCTTGTTGGTAGGCTGTTTGAAATAGGATAGTCTAATATAAAGCAGCCATCAGCAGTCTGTCTGTTCTGTGATTGTCTGTTCATTGTACTATAATTCAGTTGAGAGATTTTGCCGGTTAGCTGCTAAGCCCTTTAATGTGTTGTATGCTATTCATAATTACCACCCGGCCCGGAAGACCTTTCATCACCGGGTCCGGTTATCTGCCGGGTGTCAAATACCCGGCATATCCGGGTATCCGGGTCAGCACCCGGCTGTGCCCTACCCAGAACATGCGTAGTGAGGATGTTGGAGACTCCTCAGGCGCTCCTGGACTTTGCAAGTGTCCACTGATTTAGAATTATGGTGTGACTCAGAATAATTTTTTGTTAATTGTGCATTTTATTGTTATTTTCGTTTTCTGTGTGATTATTTGTCTGTCTGGGTCTTCAGGTTTTTTAATTAAAAAAACTGATTATTTTTCTGTTTTTCAATCAGTTTTGTCAATTATTAATTCTTTAATTTAGGAAAACTTTCAATCTGGACTGCTGTGTTTTTCAGACTTTTTCCTTGAATAATTTCAAATCTTTCTTATAATAGATCTTCAGGTTTAGCCGAACATTATTTTGTTCTTATTTGTGCTTCTTGTTCAGGCTTTTCTTAAAAGTCTGGCTTTGTTCAGGGTTTTCCTTTTTTCTTTCATTTGTCTTTTCTATTGTTTTCGGTTCTGTTGTCTTTGTTTAATTGTGAAACAATTCATTTCTTTCTTTCGAAAGTTGTTCATGAATTCATTTCTCAAAAGTGATTTATTTCAGGACTGATGGTGGATGACTTTGACCTTTCAACCCTGATGATTTCTTGTGTAGTTTCTAGTTTCTGTCTCATTAATCATCAGTCTCTGCTAAATTGCATAATTAATTGAAATTCGCTTGGATCTGGTTGGAACTTGCTTGGTAGTAACAAATTACCAAATACAGATAATTCTGATTTGAACCAGCCAAGATGTAGCTTTTCATTTCATTTAAGTTATGTGTAGAATGATTTTATGATAATTTGTACTGTGAATGTGCTATAATAAGACTACGGGCAGTCTACTGTTTCAACTGTCTATTAATTGCTCAGATTTTGGCAAATCTTTCAGCAGTGGGACAACGTGTAATATGTTGCAAATTGCTCCAATCTCACAGAATAATTTTTAGAATTTTTTGCTGAAACGTTTAATATGATATGTAATTTTGTTTAAATTTGCATATTAATTCTTTAAAGAGATCTCCTTCATACAGTGAGCCTAAAATGAAAGAAATTTCTCCTCTTTTTTTAAACAGCACACATCATCTACAGTTTTTCTGGGAAGGTGTTAAGAAGTTGTGTATTTGCTTAGTTTTCAATCTTTTCATCTGTTCTGTTTCCTTTATAATCTTTGTCGTTTAGCTCTTTGCTTGGTAACGATTTCTCGATAATAGGTGTGATCGTGAACCATGGTGTATAGTACCAGCGTCGAATACTCATTTTGGTGACACATGTTCGACTACTTTCAAATATCTTGAGATCGAGTATAACTGTGCCAGAGGTAAGAAATCTCCCCGACCCAGTTTGGAATGAGAGTCACATTTTGGGCTTGATCTTTGACCTGCGTGGAATGCTGCATGTCTTGTTATAATGCTGCATACATGTCTTGTTATAATGCTGTATGTCTTGTTACACCTCAGGTTTAGCATTCTGCTTGTCTTGACTTTACTTCTGCATGAAAATGATTTTTTGCATGATTGTTTCAGTTTGTTATTTTAACTCTTCTTTAACTTGTTTTGTTGGATTCTGGATTTTTGTTTAGGCATCTGTTTTCTTAAGGCTGTGTGTACTTCCCCAACTATGGTACTACGCTGAAGTTCTTGACAGAGGAAAAGTAGATGTTCAGTTGTAATAATCATACAAGAAGTGATGAGAATGATTAAACGGTAAACTTTGTGTGTAAGATTTCCAACAAGAATCACTAATATAAACAAAATGTTGAAGTAAATTAAATAAACATTGTCAAGTCTTATTTCATGAAGTTGATGGAAGTCGTGATTAGTGAGTTTCTTTGCATTCCAGATCTGAGAATATTTTATATCGCATGCTGAAATATGTGTATAAATTCATGGACTGTAAATTCTAGCGTAATTTTGTCCATAAAAGGATCTATAAAATTCCTGTCCAAGCACAGATCTTGTGACATGTTAAGTTTATAGCTGTACTTCCTAAAGGATTTTAAGAGGAGCTTTGTCATATGTGCATTTCTTTGCCTCTGAATCACACGGTTTGTGAACGTTGTGCACATTGCAAATTTTGATCACGATAATAGTAATAATGACGTGTTACTTGGAATTATGAGGCAAGAGAATACTGGTACAGAAATATGATCTGTATCACAAGACTGATGACAATGAAGCAAAATGGTTTTTTGAGTGCACATATTATTGAGTCAGAGTGCACATATTATGGAGTCAGAGTGCACATATCATGGAGTCAGAGTGCACATATTATGGAGTCCAGAGTCTAACTGAAAACCAGTCCTTAAGTGAAATGCACTCTAACATTTTGTTTGAATATAAACTATATGTCTGCCAGAGGGTTTGTGAACCATTGCAGCATTATAGATGCAAGATGGATTATGTATAACCAAAAATATTATAGCTTTTTTAAGGCCTCGCTACCCTTTCTGCTGGCATGTCAGTTCAGCAATTTTTAAATGAATATTTATTGGTTTCATTTTAAGTCAGCTTTCATATAGTGAACTCTGCTTGCTGCTGCACTAATCTGGTGAATATTGCATTGGTCTAGGAATGTTTGTCTTTGTAATGCTATAGGAAGGAATTCTTTTAAACTAATTTGAAGACTA
Organism: Lumbricus terrestris; assembly: GCA_949752735.1. NCBI lineage: Eukaryota > Metazoa > Annelida > Clitellata > Crassiclitellata > Lumbricidae > Lumbricus > Lumbricus terrestris. The sequence continues at coordinate 75,756,177 of OX457036.1, read as the reverse complement.
TATAATCAGAAGCTTGTGGTGAACTGTGAACAACTGACCATAGATTAGTGTTTTTTGCCCAGATTATGACTCATGTTTTGCACTAGTGAAAGTTCAGACTGATCTTTTTAATATCTGAAGTTAATGATTCCAAGCTGTGCAGGTGTACATTGATGATGCAGTATATTGTCAGGAATAGAAGTAACTATATAGCATACAAGTAATAACGTATATTTATTTATTTGCTGCATATATACAGTTATCGTGAATTATTGTGCAGTAGTGATTATGTAATGAATAGTTAGAAAAAACTAGTATTTAATAAACATCAGCTTGTGAGTGTGTGTATGTCCAGTTCAATAGTGGTTACTGTGCTGTCAGCCAAAAGACTGAGGTACAAATCCATTCCAAGACAGACAGATGTTTTGAATTTTGCTCAACTTGTACCCTGTGGTGAACTCTATGGGAGTTCAATATCAGTCTGTGCTTGTCAATAAGCTTTCCTTGTCTCTCATTGGTGAGATTAGACGGTCAGGGTGAAACTTGTAGTCTCTTCTTTTAGATCCATGGCCACTTCTCCGAGTTGGCCTGGGGGACTGCCTCTTCCTCCTTTTTTTGTACTGGTTATGCATATGTTCAATTCCTAGTGCAATATCCCATGCGCTGTCTTTAAAAACGTGGCACACATACGGTATCATTTCTGCATGGTGTGCTTTTCATTAAGAATTCATTTATGTGATCATTGTATAGCTTGCACAGCTTTATTTGTCATGTAATTGGATGACAGATTTGCAGTATCGACCAGTAATATCATCATCATTATTATCGTCATCATTATCACCACCTGATTCACGAATTTTGATTAAGGACATGGAATTATAAGATGGTGTCAGTAATTAGTAAGTCTGTTAGTTAAAGTTTCTAAGAAATTGGCCAAATTAGAATATTTATCTTCTGTTTATCATTATAGATTCTTTCTATAATGAGTTTTGATATTATTATTTTTATTATTATTATTATTGTTGTTGTTGTTATAATGATAATTATTTGTTATGCACTTCAACATTTATATCTATAAAATCAGGTTTGTGTGGAATGAACTCTATTAATAAAATAACACATATAAAATATGCAAAAATATGGTATAACTGATCATGGATTTTTAAAGCTTTGTTGTACATGTTCGAATGTAGGCATCTCGTTGGTTTATTTTGCCTTTTAGCACTAACTCATATAACGTTTGTTTAACAGTTGCTGAGTAAATAGGTTTTGTGCCTTAACAAGTAAAGCATGCTTGTTTTTATTACAAGTTGTTTGCTAGCCATGCATGTGTTTTGTTATTGTTGCTTGTGTTTTGCTCACCTTCGGTCATCACCGGAATGTCAACAGGTGTGATAATCGCGAAGGAACTTGCTTTATACAAGTGACAAATCGGAGGTTCGGCGATCCATGCAATCTGACCCCAAAGTACCTGGAAGTCCAGTATCGCTGTGAAGAAGGTAACCAATGTTGAAATAGGTGCATGGGTAAATTTAACTGTCCTTGCTTGTTGCTGTTTATTGACACTGCAATACCAAAGATGATTAGTGTAGCCTCCTCCTTTATCCAGGCTTGGGACTGGCACTTTCAGATTGCAAAGAGTGATGGAGTTGAGTTTTGGTAGGCTATTAACTGTTGAGATGGTTTAGAAATGAAGGTTTTTCAGTGTTTAGTAAACAAAAAATAGTAGGTGTAGTGAATGAAGAAGCTCTGGAATCTGCCAGAATCTGGATAAGAAATGTGAGGAAAATGGACATGGAGAAAAATATGTAAATAGACTGGGGTTTGAGAAGGTGAAGAAGGATGTTTGGATTGACTGATTTGATCTGGGTCTTTTCCAACTTAACCTGTTGATTCGTCTGAATTGAGTTATTGATTGAGAGGCTCATTGCATTGGAAAGGATTGCTTAGATCTACTGAACGTTACGCCTTTTGAGCTTTGCTTTATTAACATTGTAAATTTATGGAATGTGTTTTTGTATCAGATTAGCAATATTAAAGCTCATGAATTTTTATGTGTAGTGGATTGAAATTACCCGCAATAAGTTAATTTGTTTATGTAGGTGTTTATTCCTTTCCCCAGGTTTATGTAGCAACTGAAGACAGGTTTCGAGTTTCTTCCAACCCTTGTGTTTATTATCTTTCTTGGGTCTTTTTCTGTTTGTATAGTTTTCCTCTCTCTGGTTGCTGTGCGTATCTCCCTGTGTATGTTTCAATCTCTCTGTATGTCACTCTGCCACTCTCTGTTCAGTCTGCAAGCTGTTAAGATTAACTGAATAGGATTTAGGGTCTTTGCCTTGGTGTCTTTCTTATCTACAGCTCCATCAGTTCCTCTCTCATTGATGTGGTCATTTTGATGCTAGAGGTTCCTTGAATCTGCTGTGTCATCATGGGGTCAATATCTAATCTCAGATTGACCTGGTCAGCCATGTGTGTGTGGTCAGTTCATATCACCTAAAATGATGACTGTAATTGGATTGCCTCATCACTTTGCTTGCCCCAGAATCACATTCATCACTCAACAATTAATTTGGAGCACTCTTGATTGATGTTTGTTGGAGAATTTCAGAACTCTTTGTGCGTTGCTGGCTGCCACTTTGCCAAAATATTTTATTCTTTTAAAGTTTTATGAGCCATGCGGAATAATTTTTTATGTTTTTTAATTATAATTGCTTGCGTATACCTTAGAAAATACACTACACCTACTAGTTAGACTTTTTGGTAAAATGCTGTGTATGTTGGCTGGATATGGATTTCTGGAGTTCTGTTGGGAAGGCAAAAGCAGAAAGAGTTGAACTCGCATGTTGATGTAGATTTGCGTTTGAAGTGCACCATGAAGACATAAATGTCATGAACTATGACATCATGACATTGATGACAGATGGTGGGTAGATCTGGTCTGCACTTGTGAAAGCCTTGAAGGGCTGTGATTGGACAAAAGTACTGTAACTAACATGTGCTGAAAAGCATGATCAACAAGGAAGATGAGATGATGATTTTTTTGGTGTGTTAGCCCAGATGAGCAGAGACGGTAGCACATTGGCTGAATCAATATGAGCAAAGAGTGTTTACTTTTTTTAAACAGGATAGCTTAACCCAATGACGCCGGATCGGGGCCATTTGGCCCCGAAAATGGGAGCTATAAAACAGACTAAAATTAAAAGTTGTTTCCTTATGTCATACCTAAAAATAACTTGAGCGATGTTTGCGGAAGATTGATCGTTATTTTGACACCGAGTTTGTTGCGAAAAGTTTAGTTTAAATTTAAAAAAAAATAATTTGAAGTTCGAGAAAGATGCCACGCGGAATTCCGTTTTCTGATGTTCTGAGGCGTGTCTTGGATGAAAGATCAGCAGGTGTCATAATCCTACATAAATCAATTATTGATAACAATAACAATGAATTTCATAGCCTGAAGCCTGCTGATTCAGAAAATGTATACTTTATTATGATTACTTGCAGCTATTGTTTCACTGTTGTCGTTCAACAATGTTTATTGACGACTGTTTTGTCTTTTGACATTCTAAGGGCGCTATATAAATCAACTATTGATAACAATAAAAATGAATTTCATAGCCTGAAGCCTGCTGATTCAGAAAATGTATACTTTATTATGATTATGATGTATACTTTATTATGATTACTTGCAGCTATTGTTTCACTGTTGTCGTTCAACAATGTTTATTGACGACTGTTTTGTCTTTTGACATTCTAAGGGCGCTATATAAATCAACTATTGATAACAATAAAAATGAATTTCATAGTCTGAAATCTTCTAATTCAGAAAATGTATACTTTATTATGATTACTTGTAACTATTGTTGCACTGTTGTCAGTAAACCATGTTTATTTTCGATTGTTTTGCCTTTTGACATTGCTAAGGGCGCTATATAAATCAAATAGTGGTAAAAATAAAAGTTGAATTTCATAGCCTGAAGTTTGCTGATTCAGAAAATGTATACTTTATTGGGATTATTTGTAACTATTGTTGCACTGTTGTTGTTCTAAGAATGGTACCATCAATTTCCTATTTTTTCCTAAAAACAATTCAGGTGGGAATGGGTTAAAGATGTACATCGTATGCTGCCAGTCATCTAGGTTGAGCTTACAGTGCAAGAATAAGGTGAAAAATGACAGATTTGAGCAGTACAATATGGAAAAGCTGAATGAATTCTGCACAGGATAGAAAGCAATTCCTTGTGGTTATGAAGCGATTTGGCTAAAACTTAAAGCAACCTTTTGTGCTTAATATATGAATATGCATAGGTGTAATTTCTGAGACTTCATTTCTTTAACTGGAATCCAGTACTCCTCTCATCTCATTAATAAACAAGGGCGGTTAAGATTTGTATGAACTTGGCATTTTTCAATGACTTTTCAATGGATCTACTACATGTTTTAGTCAAACAAAAATTATTAGATAAAAAGGAGAAAGGAATGGAAAGTAATCAATGCTAGTCTAATAGGCTATTATTCAAAAGATGCACTGGATGAACACTGACCTCCATCATAAGGAAAAATGCTAAATAATTGTCTTATGTCTTTATTTTAATTTCCATTGTCCTGAAATGCGTGCAGTTTTCCAAAGCCAAATCATTCTGCTGCACATAAGAATTCTATTCTCATATTGCTTCTGTGGTGCCCAGTATTCTGATTATTCTGCTTTAGTAAGATCTGAACAGATTTACAAATGATGATCATGAGTATTCAGATCCACATGATCATCATTATACTTTATATTTTTATAGTCCATACTGATGAGAGGGCTTGATTACCATCCACCATGCTAAGTTCATTCAGCTGACAGCCAGCGTAAGGCAAGAAGATGGATTGAGGTTGAAGTGCCTCTTTTGGATGCTTCCTTCTTTGAGAAAAAGTCACTCTTCAGACATGGTGATGGCTGCTTTTACGCTAGGCTAACAGCAATGTATACAACATCACGGAAGATGTATCTTTTGTTTGGGTGTTATTCAAGGTCCCATTTACAATGCATTAAATGGTGTCTTTTTAGTTGCCAGGTTAACCTCATCTATTAACCTCCTTGTGCTGAGGTATTGGTAGGTGCTAAGCTCCAACCATCCTTGATACCTGAGATTGAGGGCATATACCTGATCTTTGAATACATAATTGACCCTGCTGAAAAGCTATTTACTTTCCCTTGTAACATAAGATGACCACGTAGGTAAAATGTAGACTTAGGCTTGAACGTGGGAATTGATTGGCCTTGGATGAAATTTAGACCAGATCTTTCTGTTTATTTAGATTTCTTTATATTTGAGCAGTGCCAAGTGGTCACGTCACCTCCTGCTTATTATTTTCCTTACTGATGATGGTTTGCTTATTTGATCAGCGTGATTGTTTAACTGACATGCATGCCTCAAAGACCAAACACTGCCCTACCACAGCTCTATTCTGTAAATGAAAGTCCAGTGCCTGTCCCCCTCCCTCCAGCAGTAATACGCCCTGTGGACAGTGTGGGTGCCCAATGCCTTACAATTATAAAACATCATCCATCACCAAATACATATGCGATACACAGTGAGGCAAGTTCTGTCTGCTGGACAATCACACTTGCTTACAAATAATTGGCATGGGGACCAGGGGTCTTGTGGGTAAAGCCCTATTTATGTGCCTAACAGCCATTGGATTTTGTGGACTGTGTGTATTAGCATTAAGCCTAATGATCCTTCTTTAATGCCGCATTCATAATCAGCCAAGAAGGCAGGAGGGAGTCTGACTAGTAATAATTCATCTGCCGCAGAGACAAGTCCTGAAAGATTGCGTGGGCTTCTTCCTCTTAAGCATTCGCAGGGATTATCCTGATTAAATTCAAGGAAAGCGTTTGCAAGGGATTCTGCTAACTGCGCTCAGTAGATTAGATTAGACTTACTTGTTCATGCGCATAGATTAGACTTACTTGTTCATACGCATTTTGGAATGCTTTGACAAAATCGATGTATGCTAAACTTAAGCTTGATGAAACCATTTGGATTTGCATGAAATAACGAAGTTGTGCTCCGTTAAAATGCAAACTATTTCCAATACAGTCAGCATGCCAAGGTTTTTTTTATTGTTGTCTTAGTTCTCGTTTGCGCTACTAATGCTAATTTGCACTTTGTGGTATTTCTTCCCCAGTGTTGGCTGTTTAGTGGTTATTTACTTCATGTATAAATATAGGCTATTTTTTATTGGACCAACTGCAATCCACATTCCTTTGTACAGACATCGTATTTAATATGCAATCAATGGTCAATATGAGTGAAACATTCTATCTATGGAAGTTGACAAAGTTATGTGTTATGAAGTTATGTGATTGGTTGAAGGGAATAAACCTATTAAGGATGTGGCCTGGGTTTCCCAGAACCCCCACCCCTCAAAACAGGCAGGTGTTGGCTTTAAGGCAGAGTTGTTCAAATGTTGGGCTATCACTTGGGAGGTATCACTGACGGATTGATGTGCTGATAGCAGCAGACTGAAGCATTCCCTTCTCCCTCTGTTCAAATGGCAAAGCCCCACCATGCTAGAGCAGCATTTAGCAAGTGAGCCACCATAGTTGCCCTCACCACATCAAAAGCCCAAGGTCAGATAGAGATGATGGGCAGTAAGCATGCACAGAGGGCATTACGTAGAGTTTCAAAGAGCAGTATTGTTAGTGCCTGCCTGCTATGTACTCTGATCACTCCCGGAATGGCCACTGGGGCTGACTGACATCCCCCCTCTCCTGATCTCTCTTACAGTCACCTCTTGTGTCTTTTTATGGTTTAGTTTAGGTCGCATGCTTTAGCCCATTTTGTTACATGTTCTGACATGGCTGAAATAGTGTTCGCTATTGTGGCAGAGGATATCAGTTTGTAACTATTATCTGATTTTTTCAGTGTCATATTTCCAGTGTGAATCATCTTGAGCTTAGATATTGTAAGTTAGTTAATGAAATTAGTCCAGAGGAGGTTTTGCGTTCATGTTGTAATGTATTAATGTCCTAGTGTTGTACTGTATTGATTCTAGTTTTGGAGCATTCTATTTATTGGAAATCTGTTATTTTGAGTAAAAGAGTATAATACATATATATAATTATATATATAGAAAGTTGGAGCATCAAGTAACAGGGATGTTTACACTTGCTTAGTGAACATGAACACGCTGATAAGTGTGGAGATGACATGGCGATGTTGTGTCAAAGAATGATTTATATCGAATTAGAATTGATTGATGTCTGGATTACTTTAATATTTTAGGCTACAGTGAGTGATGCTATAGTTAGATTCGTGCAGTTGTTACCAGTGGATGATGAGTATGAATAGTCGAATCAGACGACATGCAGACTAATTGGATGAGTGTGACCATATGCGTTGAGATATATGCCACTTGGCAATTTATCTACTGAGTTACCGGTACTAAGTATGTATGTTAACGTTTTATGCTTTAGTAATTACATTTCAGTTCAGTGGTTTCTAATTAATGTGGTTTTACTACATTGTCAGCTGTCGTAATCTTATTGTATGCATGTCCTATTGTTACAGATAAGCCACCTACTGTCGACACTCCTCAGACAATAGTTTTGAACGAGATAAACTCCTCAGCAGCACTGCGAACAAGCAGCTCATTAGAGACAAAGACTTCCTTTGTCTCCGCATCATCTCGAACAGCCACTACCAGTGCCACGACTCGTGGCATGGGTTTGTCTTCATCATCCCTGCCTCCATCACTGGATCCTTCCACTCCAGCTGCTCTGTTCTGTGAGGCGACCTTCAATCGCAACGTACACTGGCCAAGGGCAAAGCCTGGTGAGATGGTCGTCACCGACTGTCCCAACAACCCTGCAGGTGATTTGAATTGATTATGTTTTAATCAGGTAGGTAGTGAATTTAAATCAGATGACAAATTTTCCATATCTGCTTTCAGTTTCGATCATGCTGTGTTGCTTGATTTTCTGAAATTCTACTGTTTCTTTTTGGATTGGCCATCTATTTTCTGTACTTTGGTTTTTAGATTTGCTGTTTTAATTGAGACTAGACCGGAGATTCTAATCATGTATTTATGCTTCATCTTGAGAGGGGCATCAAGACCACTGCCACATACAGACTTACAGACTGACGAACAGAAATGGTGCTATAAGAATTCTATAGATGGATAGACAGACAGACAGACGGACACAGACAGATTGACTGACGGACCTATAGATAGATATACCGGTAAGTTGTGTTGCGTGACTGTGGGATGAATAAGATTTGATTTGTACTACAATGGAAATGCAAGTATATACATTGGATAGAATACAGCTGAAGGAAGGAAACAACTGGAAGAAGATTTCCAAAAGATTCCTGTAAATGAATCTGTGGAAGCCAGTTGCCAGTTGTGGCTGGTTGGCAAAGATGCAGGACCTCCAATGATGCAATATCTTCGTATGTAGCTTCCAGTCAATATTGGGCTGGGTTTATGGACCAACTTAAAAAACCATTGGAATTTCTGCATGACCTTACTAAATGACTAGCTCCCTGTATCAGTCTGAATGAGGACCATGCTAATGGACTGAGAAAGGCCTGAGTAAATGCTGACTTTGGTCTTGTGTGGGAATGTCTTTGGTTGAATTAGCTGGAGTTGTTAACCTCTGCTTGAGAGGCTAACCTCTGCTTGAGAGGTTAACTTCAGATTGAGAGGTTAACCTCAATTTGAGAGCCCAATTTTAGCTTAAGAGCCTGTTGGCCTGCTGCGCTGGAGATGATGTATTGCAGATGCATACTTTACAGGACACTGAAATGTAGCAAGATTCGTTTAAGATGCTAATTTGGTAAATAGATTGAATTAAGGTCTTAAAATGAAAAATAAAACGAGTTGAGTGTAATGATCTAATTGAACATTGTTTATAAGACAGGGTTGAGTATAATAATAGACAGGATCTTCAAACATAATTATAATGATTGGATGAATTAAAGAGACAAAATTGAATTCACCATCTCTTGTGATGCAAGTGGCATTTGGGACTAGTGATTGATCAGCCCTCCCCCCTCATCCTCCCATCCGTTGTTGTTCGTCATATATCTGCTCCAGTGATTTCTCCTGCTGGATTACAAGTTTTTTTTAATCATTTTGGTCTTGTTATCTTGTGATTTATGATGATCATGCATATCCCAGTCAAATTAAATATTTGTGATGTTGGTGTTCACGATTATTTAGATTTTATTTCAAATAATGCCTGATGATTATATTTTTGCTACTGTGCAGCGCTCTTGTGTGAAACTACATTTAGGACGTTTTTCTGTGATTAATTTACGCAATCAGCTGACGGCTTGTGTATTTACCACATGCACCAAAAGCACTCATTGTATTCGATTAGACTGTGTTATTGCCCAGCTTATGTGCTTTTTTATGTGAAAGTTATGCACTAGTTTGAATTTATTTTTTATGTGTGCTTGTGTTCCTCTTGGGTCACAGGTGTTGATATATATGTCTGCAGTGCCTCCATGTTGTCTGACTGTATAAATTGGTACTGCTAGACCACGGACCCACCCCACAGTGGCTAGGCCCTTGTTTATCTGACCTGCCCTGACCCAGTTGCCCAGTGATAAGAACTGTAGGAACCATGATAAGATATCCTGACTCACTGGATGGACAAATCCATACTGGCTCCAGGTTCTCTAAGGTCCAAAAGGCACCTAAGTGTTTTTATGTGAGTGTTGCAAGGCGTTGCTTTATACCATACAGGTTGTTTAGCACTTCCAGTTAAACCTTCTGTTTTTTAAGTGCCATTGTTGTTGATTTTAAACAAAAGCATATGGAATTTCTATAATGAATTTCAAATGAAACAATGCAGAATTAAATTTTACTCAACTTGTAGTGTACTGATGTACTGGTAATTAACAGCTAGTAATTTAATTACGTTATTACATGCCAATGTGTCGATAATTTGACTAGGGGTAATTGCCAGTGTTGTTAATTAACCATCAGTTTATTAGTTATGATTTTGTCTTCTCACTTTTGTTTTTCTGGACATCATACATCATATACATTTGAATTGTTGATGCAATAATACTATTAAAAAAAAGTGTAGCAAAGGTTGCAGGCCAAAAATATTCCAACTTGGTTTTACTGTCCTGTTTGGGATCTGATGATCTGACTCACTAACCTGGCACAACAAGCACTAAGGTGACTAGACTATAATTGTGATGTCACCACTCTATTAAACGTAATGCACTTCATGCATAAGATATAGATGACCAAAGCTGTACATTTAAAAAAATCTAATACCCAGAAAAGTGTTGCACGAATAGTTATGAACCGGCACGCGTCGCGTCGTGACACTTAACGTTGACCTGAATTTTTGAGGAAATGCCATTCAGCGTTTGATTGAAGTGCGAGAAAAGGAAATTTCTTGATGCTTGAGCGCAGAACTTGGAACGCTGTTTAGGTTTGTCTGTCGAGATAATAAGGTGATAATAAGGTGGACGATTAGTCAGAATGTTTACTTGGACTGAGCAAAGAGAACGTAAGAATAATCGCCGTTGTCCGGTTGTTGTCTGGTTGTTTTCTGGTTGCTGTCGGTTGTTGGCGTTGCCTTTGAAGTTGTGTTGGTTAAGAGTTATTGATTGGAAGGAAGAGTTTGCTCATTCATTCTGTCACTGAGCGCCTTTATCCCGTGCGGGTCAAGATGTCTACTTAAAGGTACTTGGATCCCAGCTGCACATCAGAAGGATCTTCAAGTGCTTGCGCTTTTACAGACCCTGACCAGAATCGAGTGAAGTGCTAAGGAATGGTCATTTTTGTTAGTTGGTCAGACGTTTGGCCAATCGTGGATGAGCTGTATAGCGATGAATGACATATATGTTGCTAATCGAGGATTTAAGTTGTATATTGTGTCTACATTGGGACATGGTACTCAGAGACTGGCTGTTGTTTCTCTGTTGCTTATGATCAGAGTTGTTTTGTGTGTGACGTATGTAGTCTCGGCCTCTGATCTCTGTGCATATTTGACTTAGTAGCGCACAAATCAGGTAGGCTGATCCATAAAACATGTGATGGAAACGGCATACATATGGAGTTCTGAGAGCGCTGAGAAATGGGGAGTGCAATAAGAAGCAGAGAAATGGATTTGATGATCTAATCATGTGAAAGACTGAAAATAAATAGAATGCAAAGAATTATATGAATGTTGTACAGAAGCGGCTGCACAGTGCATGATAAGACTTTAGGTAGTGAATTATTTTCTTCAGACGATGTATTTATATATCAGTGAGCAGATAGTGTAAGTGGAGATTGTCCTGGTGTTAAATTTTCTTGGATGGCTTGGAAGGCTGGTGATAGCAGCTGTCATGGTGATGGCAGAGGTGTGGGCAGAAGAGGGGTTGGGATCCTATGATTCGTTTGTCAGAATTCTGGTAGTAGTGCTGAAACTTTTATGGATTTAATGCAATGCTGATCTACTGACTAGGGGGTGTGCGTTTCATATAATTTAGCCTGATCTACGAACTTTTTCAGTACCAAACTATCCTAATAAGGAAGACTTGGATTGATGGCTATTTCTAGGACGTACTAGCCATAACTTGTGCTTCTTTGCTGGCTATTGGGAGCCACTATTCTCTGTGGAAAAAATGTTTTCGAATGCTGGAAACTTACGATTATTGCTTTTGACAGCTGATAGCTGTACTCAGTTTGTTTTGATATGGAGCTGCGATGTTGCAATCCACATTAGTAGCTTTTTGACAGCGGATTGCTTAAGGTCGCTGGAATGTTTGAGCTGGAGCATGAGAAGAAAGAGAAATCCTGGGGCAGTTGTTTTTGTAACAGTTTAATGTAAGATGCCACTTCACAGGTTTCCAGTTAACCTCGAGATATTTAGTTGTACACTCAGAGAATGAATGATTCTCATAAAGTCGTCGTAAGTAGCATCACTACTAGTCTTTGGAAGATGATGAGAATATGCATAAAATTTGACTTTCAAGAAGAAGAGAGCTTCAGGAGGAAGAGGAAATTTATGATCCTAAGGATGATTGTGAAATTGATTATGAAAGTGATTATTTAAGAAGACTATGGGAAGATTATGGTGATCAAAGTGACGATGATGGTAATGAAATGGTGCATAGAAGATGCACTTATTTTCTGTCTATTGTCTGGCAAAACATGGTTTTCTCCTGGGACAGATGGAAATGGAATTGATTTGTCCATTGCCATTGTTTTCCAACAGCAGTCATGATGGTCAGTTTGACCAATCAACCGCCGTGCTACTCCTATCCATTAGGCAATACATCAATAAATAGGATGCAAATCAGGTGGTGCTGCACCCTTTAGACCACGGCTATGTTTTCTGATCATGGAGAGTCCCCTGGAGTGAGGCCATTCCCTATCAGGGGGGGAGGGGGCTATGCTGCTGGTGTCGACACGCCCTACAGTGAAGCGTATAAATATCAGTTACGAATCAGATCGCTTATTCCCCAAGCAACAGTTTACATCCTTTGCAGTCGATCGCTGCATGTGGTCATGCATATTAATCTTTCCATTTGCTGACTGGAAGTCGAGAGTAGGAGGAGCAGGAGGAGAGGAGGAGGATGAAGAGAGGAGGAGGTGGAGAAGGAGAGGAGGAAGAGGATTCCAGGTGACTGAAAGCGACAGACATAATTTGCAATAGCTGTAACGATTATGTTCTGGGTGTTTTTTTACTAAAAGCAATGATTGGTGGGTTAAGTTGTTGATGCTATTTGAGCAATTTATTTAAGTGTACTGCTGATATAAGTGCATGATGGTTGTTTTGTACTTGATTACAATGCTCTGACACGGACGTAATTTGGCGCACTGTAATATTGTATTTATTTCAAGCCTAAGTTGACACTTAGCAATGAGCTGCTTTGGTTACCCTGTTATTTTTGTTGCACTGTCTTGCTTGATTTATTAAGAGATTCTCCTTGTCTTTTAGAGTTTCTTAAATGATAACTATTCACATGTTGGCATATAAACAGTAACATTTTGGTTGTTTAAATTGAACAGTGCAAAAAGCGACATGGCAGTGTGGAAAGAATCCTGTTGTATGGATGCATCATCCGGATCTCAGTGGTTGCGTCTCTCCACAAGTTGTGAGCATTCAAAACTTGGTGAGTCATCGTCCTCTCTTGTTTACCTTCTTTTCTCTTTCTAATTACGCATTTACTAGACGCTGACGGACTAACAGCGTTCGCAGAATCCAGGTTGTCTTATTCGTCTCTCGATTCTAAACATGTGCAGAGCGGCACTAGACTGCTTATCCTTTTTTTTCTTTACAGCTAAACAGTTGATTGGTGTTGATTGGATTGTTGACTTCTTTGAGTAGTCTCCACCAGCTTCTAGCTGGAGTGCTTCTACCAGATGGAGATAAATGGTGTAGGATGATGATGGACTGTAGGAGTTCTCCAGAAAACAAGTTGGGCGTATTAAGGGAATTTTTATGTTTCGCATAAATCATGGGATATTTTTGTCAGCGTGGCTTGTCTCGTTTGCTGGGCTCATCTGATTGCGTTAAAGAGTCTGTCTGTCTGTCTGTCTTGCTGTGGGGTTTGGAGTTGAGTTTTATGCATCGATTAATTCACGGGCCACTCCTCAGTGAGTGCACTGAATAGGAAGATAGATTGATTCGTCTCGTTGACTGATGCAATTATCTTGCGATGGCTTATTCCTGTGCACGAGTTTTTATTCGGCACGAGTTTTTATTCGGCAAACATAAACACATGCGAACATTCAGACTCACAAACACTCACATATGAATACGTCTGATTATTCACTCCAAGACACACATGTGATTCTCACCAAGACACACATGTGATTCTCACCAAGACACACGTGTGATTCTCACCAAGACACACATGTGATTCTCACCAAGACACACATGTGGACACATCACTCTGGGTCTTTCCATGGCACAGCCACTTCTAAAGTACAACGAAAATCTCAACCATTATTGATGTAGTTTTAGTTAAATATTTTAGATATAATCTACATGCGTATGGTAATAATTATATTCAAAAGCTTTTAAGACTGTTTTGGTATTCACCTTCTGCTACCATACCAGGACTTTGTAGGACTTCTTGAAAATTCTGTGTGCCTGTTCAAATTCAACAAGTTTTCAATCAACAGATCTGTGACAGATTTTCTGTTGCATGATGAAGTTTTTAACATGGTATATGTTGGCGATGTGACATATTTTTCAGCTGAGTGAAAGCCATGACCACTTCAACCCTGGCATCATTGAAGTGATCGCCCGTGACATAGTTCTGGTGACGGAGCCTGAAGAAGATGTCTTTGGTGGTGACCTGTCAACCGTGACTGCTGCCATGCAGGAGGCGGTTGACCAGGTCGACATCCATGTCCATGAGGTGCCACCAGATAAGGCTGTCCAACTTGTACACAAGGTCAACCAGGTATGGCAATTGCATCCTTGGACTTAAAATATATGCAAACACTCGTGGTTGATCCCCCCCCTATCTACTGTGTGTTTATGTATGCATACATTGCATATTTTGTATGTATCAGGACATACATTTTCCTCAGATTAATTAGCATTTCGGTGTGATTGTGTGCATGTCACAAATTCAATAATACTAATAATTATAATAATATTGATAATAAAAATGCAGAACATTTTAAGTGCCTCGCATAAATAGTGTGTCCATGTCTGTTTTCTTATGGATCTAAATCTGTACATTCTTCAAGACAGTTTGAGACGTTTGCTTATTATTGTGAAAAGTCTTCTGCTTTTCAGCTGCTTTTTTATGTAATAGAAGTACTGGATAAAGATTTTAAACAATGCAATACAATACCAAGTGCATCTGTTTATTTTATTGTGATTAAATACCGGGTTTGTTGTTTTTGCTCCATTTGTATATACTCTTTTCTTTCACACGGTCCCAACATAGCGACAGGCACCGAAATAACATCGTTTAAACCTTTGTGATTGCCGCTTCTTTCTAAAGTGTTCTGCGCCAGTTAAAACCATTTTATTTTTGCTGGATGGGTTGTACAGCGATGACTGACATACATGTATATAGCTAAACGAGAATTTGATTTGTATATTGTTGGACTCTCGACCTGGAATGGCTTCCCTTTTGATGCTCCGCTACCATTCCAGCCGCTCCCTTTCTATAACTGCTTCTCAGACATTCCTCTTTCTCCTTAAGACAGTTTTATTTGACCGTGCTATGGTTGAGAGTGCCTCTGAGTAGTACCCTTGAAGAGGCGCTATGCAAATTTCTTTTAATGAATGAGTGAATAAATTTCGATTTATTGTGTATGTTTCCTGTGCATTTGATGAAGGTAATGCAAATGAAACTATTTAAATAAAATTTTAAAAAAATGCTGGCATCTTTTAATGCTTTGATGGCGTTTGCATACGGTCAGGCGGTTCTACAGACGAGCAGTAACCTTCTGGATGAAAAGCACTTTGACTCGTGGAAAGATCTTCCGCAAGCTGAACAAGCTCAGACAGCAACACGAATGATGTCAACCATAGAGAACAGTGCGTTCCAAGTCGCCAGAACCCTCACAAAACCGACCATTGTTATCAACGTGACAGTTAATATTGGTGAGTTCAGTGCCTTGGTTATAATGAAAATTTTTTAACACTTATCCTTGACACCACTCACAGCATTGACCATTCATAGACGCTTCCAGTGCAAATTATCCTAGAGAAGAAATAGATTAGATTGTTAGTTGAAATCAGAATATAAGTTGAAAAAATTATGTATTTGTTGGTTGAAAAATTAAAACAAACTCTGTGCAGATGTGAACATTAATGTTTTCTACCAAAATGTTTGCTACTTTATATATTGCGTGAAATGTTTTTCCATGCAGTTGTGGAAGTGCGGATTGTCAATGTCAATGAACCGGTTGAAGACCTCGTTTTCCCATCGTTCGGCTCGATGCAGTTCGATGGAACGGAGTGGGCCGACTGCGACAATTCGATTACTCTGACAGGACATACTATACAACAACTGGGAGTCGACGGTAGGATACTTTTACACATTACACTTGTACCAACAACTTAGACCTGTCAAATTATATGAATGCAACTAGGTGCAGACACACATGTATACTAAAAAGTAATTAAAATGTCATTGAGGTTATGGGAAGTGCCTGCTCTAAGATGTCCAGAAGCGGATAGACTGAGACATGACATCGATAGACAGACATACATAGAACGAACATCATTTCTGGGGTTGAAAGGTTGATGAAGGATTCTGAAGTGAGTTGTTATGGTTAGGTTGAGAAAGTTACCACTGCTTGTATGGTTTGAGTTCGAGTTACTCGTGTTCAATTAATATTTGGTCTTTAAACAGAATAAAAATGTCCTGTCGGATTACTATTGTCACATGATTAAAACTAATCTGATCTTTAATGTCTATAAGAATGTGATGTTCAAATTATTTTGTGTGGCAGTGAATAGTCAATTTATGCCCCTGTTTCTGCACAAAACTATTGTCGCCATGGTGACGGGATTAATACAACTTCGAATGGAGTTTTTCTAATCTGACCCAAGAGAATCTTCCGTAATTGCTTGACCTCAGATAATAGCAATATCGTCATTAGTTCTCAGAGGTGTATATATATATTAATTGAGTATGACAGCAGATTGGGATATAATTCTTCCACTAATAGCACTGCTTTGCATGTGATGTTAGGTCTTGCGAAAGTTGTGTTTGCAACTTACAACAACATGGACCAGTGGCTGAACTCGGACGACTATTTGGACGACTTCGAAAGCAATGACGACCCAGAAACAGTTCCAGAGCTGAAGGTGAGACACGGCGCTCCGATGCAGATGGATCAGCCGGATGTATACGGTTCGGAGGAAGACAATGGGGAATATCCGGACAATGAAATTCTTAGGCAGGATGACTTAAAAAGTCCAGTCATCTCGAAGATAATATCGGCGTCTGTGAACGGTCGGAGGGGAGAACAGATTCCACTGGAAGAGCCGATCATCTATACTCTCGAACACATTACGGTAATAATGTCTGCTGGAACTCTGAACAACTCTAAGAGACGTCTTCAGTTTATTGTCTTGGGATGTGCCTAATTGGGATTGTTGAAGGTGGTGATGTTCCAAGGGCCTTGGAAGTGGATCTTTAAAGTAAATTTATATAAATGTTGTGTTGCAGTTGCAGTATATCATGTCATTAACAGGTATATCTCATTCATTTTAGGAAAGAACTTTTTATAAGTGTAATTGACTGATTATTGCATTGATTTATTGAATTAATTACTTTATAATTTGTGGATAATTGTTGACGAAATCCATCTTGGTGCAGCAGTGTCTGATTTTGCTGCAGAAAAGTTCTATGTTAATTATTTGGATTAATAACTGTGGTCAGAACTTTAGTAATGTATTGAAGATATTGGTGTGTTTTGCTTAATACAGTTTCTGATTGAAGGTATGGTAAAATTTTGTTGATATGTTGCACTTGACTGTCTGCAGTGTGGTCTAAAGTTGAATGCTGTTTCAGTAGAAGATCAACAGTTGCTGAAAGTGATTTATTCCGATGATGTTGAGTGTTATGCTTTAGAATTAGAAATCCTGAAATATCCGTGTAAGTCAGATACATTGTTAAGCTGAGGATGATTTTGTGGATTTTATTGTTTGTGTACATCTGTAGAAGACATTTATTTTCGCTCCAATTAAGGAATCTTTCAAAAGCCGTTACCAATCTCATCTGCTGATTGCGTGTTTCTTCGTTCTAAGTGTTTGCTCAAATCTTGTTTATCAGCTGTGTTTGCTTTAGTCTTGCTATTTTACTGAAGTTGGTGATGGACTTTTGAATATTTGATTTCAGGATGCTGAAATCTATAATCCATCTTGTTCGTTCTGGGAATATTCGGAAAAGTAAATGTTTTCTTACTATCTGTTTTTTTCTTTCTACTATTGAAGTTATGCATATTTTGTTATTTTCCTCGTTTGTTATGCAGTAATTCATTTTCCCTGATGACACTTATGAGCATATTATTGTGGGTGATAAGTTAACTTTATCTGCTGACTTCTTATCATGTGATGCAACCTATTTATTGTTAAACATACTGGTATTTATAGTAATGATAACTGTTAATTTTTCATAGGCATTTTCACTTTCTATGACTTATAATTTTTTGATCTCAGGCATCATTTCTTTTCATATAACACAACAACATTTCAGCTAATTTGTCTTGAGCTTAAAAAGAATGATAAGAAGAAGACAAACAATATAGCACAATGAGAAAGCCAGGACCAAAGGAAAGTGCTGTGCAGTAGGTAGAAGCCTCTTCTATGTAGTCACTGCATAAATCCTACGTGCAGATCGTAGTAAGACAATTTTTTGTCTGTTTTTGCTGTTTAGGACCATGGATGGAAAGTGGTCAACAGTTGGGTGTGATCTCGTTCACACAAATACGACACATACGACATGTCAATGTACACATCTCACCAACTTCGCAGTACTCATGTCCGTCAAAGCTCCTTTGGTAAATATCATCTGTTGATGTTATTTGCTATGAACTAGCTACGAATTTGCTGTAAGTTTTATATAGAGATATTAAAGCACCATAGGGCATATAGGTCTTTATGTGAAACCAAGGTGTCACATGTGCCTTCAAATGTAGATTTTTGAGTTGGTGGTGGTAAAAGTTATGATTTAATTATTTATAGCATAATTAGATACTCAAAATGTTTACTTTCTTTTCTCTATCTAATTACACGTTTACTATACTAGATGCTGAGGATTTCTTGTTAAGAAATAATAATCGCAACTTGCAAATGCTACCATACTGCTACTCATACTTGTGCGTGCATCCCAGTGCTTGTCCGTAAGCGATTGATTAGTTTGAGGACCGTGGCGTGATAACTGGAATCAGAATATTTCAGTATCAGAAAATATTAAATTTTGTATTCTATGCTATTCAATTAACCTAGTGCACTGTTTGTACTTATAGACCGTTTTTAAATGCAGGAGTAACAAACGTATGGTTGTAATAACAAGGAGAAATTTTAAATTTAATGTTACGTGTGACATGATGAGATTTAAATGTTGCATATATATCATACTTATAAGCTAATGTTGAGAAGCAACGATCCGTGATAAGGTTTTTAAAACAATAACAAGTCTGCAGCATCAGGAAGTTTGAGAAGCATTGTTCTAGAGCACAATTTGCACCATTTTCTGAAAAGATGTTCTTGTATTAGCTTGTTTTTAATAATGATATGTTGCTCTTTGATTTATAGTTTATATTTTAGAGGAAAAACTATTAATGATATTTAAGATATTTTGTTTGCAATATATAAATGACTGGAGTTGCAATTGTCTGAATTGCAATTGTCAATTTTCTTACTCAAGGGATTTCATTATATTTGGCTGCTGTGTTTTTGTGTAGGCAAATTTGTCTCATCAGCAGAAGTTCACGCTTTCGTTTATCACATACTTCGGTTGTATTCTCAGCATTGTCTGCCTTATCCTCTGCTTCATCACATTCGTTTGCTTCAAGTAAGTCTAGACCTTATCTAGAATAAGTATAGCGATTCAGAAAATGGGTAAAATTTGTCTAACCAGACACAGAAGTTGGATGGAATAGGGATGGGTTGTAAAAAGTTCACATTTTAGTCACAAAAGAATGTGCAGAAATGTTTTGGTAATTGAAGTTAAAAGTAGATAAATATGATGTGGCGATTTTATCTTGTGGTTACATCAGGGTATCGGCTTCCATTCAACAAAAGATTTCTTTGAAGTTAAGGCTCATAGTTGGTAAGACATTAGCTCTGGTTAGCCAAAAACTTCAGTTCAGTCCTTATTTCTCAGTCTTGCTATATTCAAACTGATCAAGAACAGGTAATTATAATTATCAACATCTCTACTCATACCTAGCACTTGAATTTTTCTTGGTGATTGAGATTTTGCAGTTGCTGGACCTAAATTTTGATACTTTTTCCTCTAACTGCCTGTTGCCCATTTCCTGTTGGTACGCACAGTATCAGTAGACCCCCTTATGCATGCATATACATGTGGATTGACCTCTTCTCACTCTATATTTACGCACTAAAGGGATGACAGCCTCTGCCTGTGAGTACAGGTAAAATGGTCATCTCCTTGCCACCGGATCTGCCCATGAACAGTTTATGGTCCAATGTTAAAATTGCAGCATTAGAGCGAAGTTTCCTTTTCCAATAATTATTATAGTAGATGCTGTGTACTGAACTTGCGATCACTAACAGATTTAGACTTGTATGACCCAACGTCTGTGTACGCTCTTGGGTTTACATTTAGGAGATGATTTTTAAGAATAACTAATGTTTTGCATATTCATATATTTTAATTTGATTTGTCTTTTTATAGACTGCAGCATTTTTGGTGGCATTTTGTTTTAGAAATCTGTGGTGCGATCGTAATACGATCCACGCAAACCTCGTTGCATGTCTGTGTGTTGCAGAAATTGTCTTCCTCTTTGGTATTATCCAGTATGACAAACCGGTCAGTGAGATATTATGTATACTGAAATTCTTGAAAAACTAAGAAATTAAAATGTTAATTTTATGATTTTCAATTACTAAATGACTGAAAATAAATGATCTGCCCGAATGTTGAATTTCATTTGAAGTTGTGAATTATACTGGTTGATGATTTAAGTTAGGTTAAGTTTTCCTATTTAGAGTCAGTTTTGACTTACTTGTATTTCTATTACTAAATTAGGTTTTTATATCACTTGAAATCTTTTGATTGATTATGCATTAGTTTTTCTTTATTATTTGACAATTTGTATCGTTGTGACAAGTGAAATTGATAAATTACTGACTGACTGACTGGCTGGCTGGCAGACTGACTGACTGACTGACTGACTGACTGAGGCTCGCTCCATTGTGTTGATAATGTTGATTTGTTGCAGATGCTCTGTTCCGTTATTGCTGGTGTGCTGCACTATTTGTTCTTGGTGACGTTTGCGTGGATGTGCTTGGAAGGAATACAGCTCTATGTGTTGCTCGTTGAAGTCTTTGAAGTGGAGAAGCCACGCATTAAGTGGTACTATCTTACTGCCTATGGTAAGAAGAAGCATGGATCTCTTTAATGATCTTTACTCTATTAGTTAATAAGTACTATAATTAGACTAATGCAATGGTTTGTGTGCATATGTTTTTCCATTGATCACATTTTGTCACTCTCTTCACTTTGCTTAAACCACAGTGGATCATTTAGGATGAATTTAGTGGTTATTTAGTGCTGCAGCATCTATTATTTTGGTCAAAGTTATTGGCTGAATAGAAAAGTAGATTGACTTTCTATGTCTATTTGGTTTGTATCTAATCTCTGCAAACCTTTTTGAACTTCTGTAAATCATAGGAAACACTTGTTTCTATTTGTCTGAAACTTGTTGTTAATCTGCTGTGTTGTTAGATCAATGCAGACATATTTGATGGCAAAAGATCCTTAGACCTTGGGATAACATGTCCGAAGAGTTTCTGTAGAGTCGTGTGAATGTGTATCGCCCTTAGGTTTTATCAGAGTCATTTTAAAAATAAGAGACAGTGAGGCGTGCTAACAGATTGAAGTCTCTTGGGAAAAAAGCACCCGATGGGAATTGATCTATCTTGTACAAATGTTAAGAGGTTGCCAGCATTGTTGATGTCATAAAAAATGTTAAAGCTTCTTTCCAGATTTTATCTACAGGTTAGCGAAGTTGTAAAATGTTGGAATGTATTGAACTAACAGTAATTTGGTTTATTTGTCTTGTGTAGCAATTCCAGCAATCATCGTTGGAATATCTGCGATCATTTACCGTGAAGGATACGGCACAACTGAGCAGTGAGTTTTAACAGTCTAAATCTCTTCGTTCGGTAAAACTTTTAGGTTTATTGTTTTATCTTAGAGCCTTTTGTTCAGCTAAGTCGTTTTGTGCATCTCTGATTAAATTGGGACCTGCATAACATTTTAAATGCCAGTGTTATTTGCAGTGCTGATTAAGATTGATTGAATTCATCAAAAAATGGATGTGTTGTGAAGCTGAAACAACGGCAGAGTTGATCGATATTCAGTTGATAGGACTGTCTCAGTGACACATTATATTGTTTTTGTAGCTGCTGGCTTAGCACTGAGAAAGGTTTCATCTGGGCTTTTGTTGGACCTGTGTGCGTTATTCTGTTCGTAAGTGCAGTTCACTGTCTACTATTTAAATCTTGAGAAGATTATTTTGCACTATTGTTATTATACTTTTCTGATATTTCTTTAATTTTACATTTCCATTTTGTACTCTGAATGTTTTAGTGTGACTGATTTCTTTCAATCTGCATGTGCTGGTCAACTTCAGGCTGATAGTACTCTGTCCTATGATCATTCACTAGCAATAGAGTCTTTTGGTGCTGTCTAAAAAGAAATGAATCTAGTCAATGATGTCAATTACAATCAGCTAACCATGTAGAAATCGGCATGCCTTACAACTCCTCCTTCAGACCCTCCTATTGACTGTTTGTATTTTGTCTGCATCGTAACGGGTTGCTGTTTGTCATCCAGAGTGATAATAATGAAGACATAATGTCTATAGTTGTAGTTAGTGCTGTAAGGGTGAGTTAATGGAATACAAAATTGTATGAGATGATTTTTTTTTTGATGTTCGTAGGTGAACTTTGTTATGTTGACGGTTGCCATAGTTGTCATGTGTAGACATGCTTCAAGTTCAATTAACAAATGGAAGATGAATCAGAAGACCCAGTTTGAAAACATCAGGTAAATTAATAGTAGCCTTTGTCAGATTTTTTGCTTTCTTATGAGAGCATATTTATATTGTTTTTTTAACAAACAATCTGTTGTTGTTGGCAAGTTATATAATTTAATGTTGGAGGATGTAAAAACTATGCACTAGTACTGTGCAAATTGTTGAATCTTTGAACAAAGTTTTGTGATGTTCTGAGCCATTTAGATGTTTAATTTATTTTTGCTATTGATGTTTGTTTTTGTAGGTCGTGGGTGAAGACGGCGATGATTCTCGTTGTTCTTCTCGGTTTGACGTGGACGTTTGGTTTATTCTACGTCAACGAGCAATCGGTCATTATGGCTTACGTCTTTGCGATCTTGAACAGCCTGCAAGGCGTCTTCATCTTCATCTTACACTGTGTCATGAACGACAAGGTGAATTCTTCTAATCAGATGTTATGACAATCTAAATTAATTAAGCTTGCTTTGGATAAACAGATGCTCTTCAAACTCACGTATGTCACTCTTATGATGAGATTAACATTGCATTTCTAATGCATTAAATAGAAATTCCTTCACGTGAATGCAGTTATTTATTATGTTATTTTAACAGTGATTGTTAAAGACATTACTAGATACCACCTGATATGTACAGATTGACTATGCACAGTGTTCTTGAGACGTGATACTTAGTACCATTAAAATTAAATATATATGCTTAGTTGCCATCCACTAAATAAGAACACAGTAACCGAATGATTGTGTTGTTTTCCACTTGCATCAACATCCATGCTTTGCTGGCCTTGTCCTACAGATCAACACTCTAATGACATGCCAGTTGTATTTAACGTGCTCTCATCCTTAAAGATCTTTTGGCCCCAAGACCTGTTGTGTGTCGTGCAGTGCTTGCTCTGATAGTTGTAGAAGATGGAAAAGATCAACCCTTGCATTAATCCAGGGTATCTAAGATGTGTGTGTAGCTTAGTTTTCACAGCAGTCACATTTTATTGCAAATGACTGGCAGCGTGCAGAATATCATTGTAATGGTAAGGGTAATGGTAATGGTAAAGGTAATGCAAGGGTAATGGTAATGTGTTCCCACTGATGATGTAAGCCATTGTGCTGTTTCCTTGACTGAGTTTGAAACCCAACCTCTGGGTCAACAGTCCAGCATGCTAATCACTTGTCCATTGAGCATCCTTGTGAACCTCAGCCTCTATGTTGACTGTCTAAAGATCTTACCATTAGGCTAATGTACATCCCAATGTTTAGAGCATGTAATAATTAAACAATGGCTGTACCTTTAATTGCAGGTGATGAAAGAATACAAAAGGTGGGTGCGTCATACGTCTTGGATTCCGGAAAGTCTTGTCAGATGTGGTGGAGGAACGCGGCCATCAATATCAACATCTCCTATAAACACGTCTTCATCTGGGGTCAGTCAGGGTCATCATAGTCTTGCTTATGTCTGGTGTGCATTGAATCCCTCAAAAATAGATGCACTTTATTTTTCCTGGGTTTCTCTGCCTGGTTTTGTTTTGGTTTCTTACTGGGGATACTATGTTCAGAAACTGGCAGACTGTGGTTGATTAGCATAGTTGGAGTTTTTATTGGTGCGTTGACAGTGTGTTTTCTAGTTAAAGTTTTCATCTGTTTGAATTAAGGCAATCGCTATCCTGCTGTGTTCATTTGTTAATGAGAAACCATTTCTGACATGTCTCTAACCGATTACCTAATTTTAACTTTATTGGGTAATGCTTCTACAGACTTGCATTTCTATGATTCTAAATGTCCATGCTTCCGTGATAAGCAAAAAGATAGTAACTCAAACTGTTGTGGCTTACCAGTTATTGTCTTTTGCTTAGCACGGCAGCATATCCATGCTATTGAGGTTAACACTTGAGGTCTAAAACTTCTGCAGATTACAAACCTGCATGATGTGACTTCAACTGAACATGTCAAAGTGTTTTTTCATTAAGTCAATTTGAAATTATATTTTGGCAGAACAAATGAAAGAGGTTGTTCTCGTTAAAGTTTGCATGCTTTGAGTTGTTTGCTGTTGAATATTTTTCACATGTATTTTATGTGTTACTTTACTTAACATTCAATATTTTCCTCCGTTTATTGATATTTATTCCCTGTTGTTTTTAATTGATACTGCATTTTGATACCCAAGTTGAACGCAGTATTTCATTTTTAAGCACACTGGTTGAGTTGTCTCTAACGAAGTGACACCTATCAACAGTGTTACCTGCTTTTTATGTTAACACCTCAATGCTATCTTTATAATATTTATGCTTCTTTGAATTGCTCATTGGTCGCTATGTATGAATCGGTTTCAAATCTCTTACAATGGTGTTGTTGACTCCTGGCAATGGCAAAAGTTTATCTGAAGCCCTTATCAGATTGTTCGAACCTTTTATTTTATTGTTCACTGACATTGTCTCATTTTTAACTTAACTACACCGTTTTGGTTTATTTAATTTAAGTTGTAAACTTTTTTATGGCAGAAACTAATGAAGGAACAGAAAATATCATTGGAGGTATTGTTGATTTGCTGTCTACATGCTTGGTCTTCCTTCAACTGACTTACTGACCTGAGATTGGACTTTCAATTTGACTCTGGCTTATTTACTCTCTTCCTGCCATGCTTATACTCTGAGTGTATTTCATTCTGGTCTAACTGGTATTCACTACTCACATGTAAATTTCTTTGCTTGATAGTTCTGTTTAGAATCATGTTCAATCGTATATTGTATGGGTAAAACTTACACATTTGTCCTATAACTTATGACTTTCTATCTTAACTTATAACTTTCTATCTTATATTGGGTACATAACTTGTTTCTAATAACTTACCTGCACTTTGAGTTGCCTTAATAAAAAAATTGAGAGTGTAATTATAATTATACTGCCAAGTTCGCTTCTTCAGTTAGGAGGAAAACTTTGTTTTCTTGTGGCTATCCATTAGTCTTTAATGGTTTTGTTTAAAATAAACCTGAGTGCTGTTATTTTTGCATGAAAGTTTAGGCATGGAGTGCCAGCTAGTATTTGCTTTGGATTTCTGTCTGATTGGGTTGACTGGTTTGGTAGCATTAGTGATTGAATATTTGCACTAGAACATCAGTAATTCAACCCTTTGGATTGTACGTACTTATGTAGGCTGTTAACTGCACCAAAGAATCCAAGATAGTGGGTCATATTGGTATTGGGTAAAATTGTCCAAGTTATGACTTATATTGTATCTGACTTTTATATTGCATCTGACTTATATTGTACTAAATATATCTGATATGTGAAGTCATATGATGACGCTAGTTTATGAAACTCATTTATCTCCTGTATCAGTAGAAGTTCTTTAGTTATGCATTTTCTCTGATATGGCACAGTCGTTAGAAAGCTTATTGGACTGAACAGTTTGTGTTGACTTGTGTATCTGTTGACAGCATCTGACGAAGTTGTTGGCTGGACGACAGAGAAAGCGATCTTCTACGACTAGTTTGCCATCTTCATCTAACCAGATAAAACGTAAATGTTTTTTTCAAAATAATATATTTATGTCTACCTTGTTTAATTACTGTTATTTTTAAGTTATGTCATTATGTTTTTTGTCTCTCTTTGAAGATGCTGCTATTAGCCTTAACCAAGATCTTTAATACTTTCAGCATCTCATAAATGTAACATATACAAATAAACTATACATATATATGTGTTGGTAAGCAAAGGGTGAGAAACCCTTAAGAGACTCTTGTCCCGCTTATTCCATTTGTGTAGTTGGCAATTGTATCATGATTAAGACAGGTATGGTAGGTTTAGGTAAATCGTAAATTTTGCAAATTTGGTACAAAGAAAGGTACAAGGTAAAAGAATAGGTATTTCAAATAAATTGTAAAATTGTATGTAATGGTGTGTAATGGAACATTTTTATCTTACTTTCTAACCTTTTCACACATTTTGCTCTGGTCACTTTATTACAGTTATTTTTTTATCTTAACACATTGACCTCCTACACGCCATGTCAAATGACTGGCTGAAGTACGAGCTAACTCGTATTTGGCGGTCAGCGTGTTAATAAGATTCTAGCTTTGTACTCTGATAATTCTGTAGGTGGCTACAATCGTATGCAGAGAAATAGTTCCGGCCGTGATTCAAGCCACCTCACTGACTCTGGCATCGCATGCAACGACGACTTCAGTCACATTTACAGTGAGCCAACTGAGGACCCCAACGCCTACCTGGAACCAGCGCGCCTTCATCTTGATCCAAGGGACGAGTACTACATGACCGGAGGAGACATATCGATGATCGAGGGATCAGTAGCGGACACCGATTATCTCGAGGACTACGGAAGGCGCAAACCCGTTGCTATCAACGTCGACAAGTACAAGATTATGCCGATGACCTGCTACAACAACCGTCTGTCAACGATGTCGGAGGACAACAAGCGAGTGTCAGAGTCGTCAGACTACAGCGACACGGATGGCTACACTCTGACATCGGATGCAAAGAAGACGACTTGCCAGTATGAGCAGGAGCTCCTCTCGACGCCATTGGCCGCAGACGCAACACAGAAGCACGGCTCGGATGATTCGTTGGTTCGTAAGAAGCTGATGGCGCTGAACGACGACATGCCGGATGTTCTACTCTTTAACAATCTCAATAAATCAACGGACGTCGTCTCGAAGGGCGATAAGCACATCGCAGAACCAAACATCGAAGGATCATCGTCAGACGGATGTAGCACGTCAAGTCGAGGCAACCAGTCGATTGTCGGTCAGGAAACGGGGATCAAGTCGTCGTCCGACTTGGTGATGGGGGGTCACCAGGGACCGATTGCTGACCAGACGACGAATTCCAGCAGCGCTGTGAGGCAGACGAATGACATTGACAAAACCAACAACGGCGGCAGAGTCACGAAACGTTGAGCTTGACATTGTTTTTGCTGACGATGTGCCGCCACCATGTGCTGATGATGACGGACAGTTTGGTTGGATTCAGACTTATCTTTGGTTGTGACTTTTTCTGAACACTGATCATGTAGTGCCAAGAAAAAAACTAACTCTGACAGACTGTCAATCATTCATTGCCAGTCAGTTGCTCAATGCAGCTAAATGGCTAAACTATTCTGAGGTTGTGGTGCTCTGTACATGGCACCAATAAGTGTTGGTCTTGTTAGCTTGTTACGTTTCAAATTACTTGCATTATATTTTCCAATTTAGCTGTTTACTGGAAATTCGTTACTTGCTGATGGAAATCCGGTCAATAATGTTTATTAATGCTGCACCTCTTCAGGATCACGATGACGTAAGGTCAACTTCCGTAAGATTGGCAGCTGTAATTTCGTTTAATTACTTACATATTCAGTAAGATAAATAGTTTATAATAATACATGTCACTTACATACTTACATGTTCAGTAAGTGAACAGTTATATGTTTTTTTAATCATTGTGTTACATTTACCATTTAACTGATATTTACAAAAAGCTTGCTTGCAACTTTTAACCAGTAAAAAATTGTATGATGCTGCATGAATTCAGATCATTCGAATGACTGTTGTGCTTCAGTGGCATAGGCAGCTGCAAGATTTCATTGAGCATTGCATGCTGTTGCTATGCAACTATGTAACATGAGAATGTGGCCTGTCTGCCTGTCAGGAACCACTCTGAACTCTTAGACTTTTTATTCAACAATTCATAGGATTGCATTACTTCAGTTATGATAATTACTAATTGGTGGTATTTTATGATATTAAACAGACTTGAAAATTACTGAGTACATATATTGTGTCAATTGTCATTCATATTGTGCTGCATTTAACATGTTTTTAATTTGATTGAATCTCGACTAAAACGAATACAGAAGTCGATGGTAATTAATTGGATCTTTGTCAACGTGATGTAGCGCGCTATATTCGAAGCGTTAAGAGTATGTCTTAAACGACTTGTTTTCCAATACTTTCCACTTTTCACTTGGATCTATAAAGCCAACTAATGGTGGTCTAGTACAAACGGCTACTGGGAATCAGATCTGTGAAGACCTGGGCTATTATACAGGTGGGGGCCTCACTCAGTTCCTGATTCACTGTAAGGTAACATTTTGGTCAATTTCGGCTGATCCTATAAATTCACCAATTTAACAGATCAGTTTGACTAGGAGCAGGGGCCAATCCGGCCATGGCCCCCCCATTTAAAAACTGCATGGGATGTGGCCCCCACATTTGGTTTCAACAAGCCATTAATGAAGGATAGTATAAAGGCCATTACTACAACCAGGATGACTAAAAAAAAATTAATAAAAAAAGGTCAACTTTTTTGGCGGGTAAAACGGTCTTTTTTTCTTGAAAATTGGACGAATGACTTTTTAAAAAGTCATCAGATTTTTCGCCGACCAAGACGACATTTTTTCACCCTGTGAACAACCCAAGACCAAACATTTTGGCCCCCCTCAAAAATTTCTGTATCCGCCCTTGACTATTAGTTATATAAATAAATAAGTGGAATTCATCTGTATCTTTAGATGCAGGATTCTTGCATCATGCTCAATGATTTGTTTGTCAAGATGGCACTGTGTAAATTAGGGTGTCCCAAAAAACCTTTTTCTTGAAATTCTTAGGTCTCACCAGTCAAAAAGTTTCCTATGGAGATGATAATATTTGTGTAATTTTTTCGAATTTTTACAATAATTTTTAGAACACCCCCCAGGAGCTCCAAATTTTATATATAGCGTACAATGATATTCGTGTGCAAATATTTCAATATATGAGGCAACGTCATTCACACCACATATATTTTAAATGCTTTTGCACAAAATATGATATGTCATACTATGTAATTTCTCAAAAAATGTTATGCTGTGTTTTTCTCAGACTGGTTTTGCAGTTAATTGACTGAAATTTGACAAAATTGATATATGCACAGACTTTCATATATTATTAGAATTCGGAATATTACTTAACCATTATTGACTACTATAATAATTCGAGCAGTTATTCAATAAATAGTTTACTTTGAGATGGCATATTGGTACTGGTACACAGTACCAAATGTGAGATAGTCACATGTTTGATCCAATCAGTAGTTCACTGCATCGGAAGAAGTGACTCAAGTGAGTCATGGTTGCAATTTGGGAAGTACTTTCGATGTTTTTCAACAGCTTGCAATTAGAACTGTTTATGACTTTCATTTGTTATGGCATTAAATGTCTGTATCAGGCACAGCCATTGACACATGCCAAGTTGTTCACGACTACAATGGCTTAATTGAACTATTTTCCAGATGGTCAAACAGCAGGACTCTCTAGAAAGCTGTCGTCAATGCCGGTAGTCTGGAAAAAGCTTTGAGAGATATATAGCTCTTGTAAAGTTGTGGAAGAAACTTGGCCAAGTGAGATCCAATTTCGGGGTCATGTGTAGTATGAGAGCTGCTTCCTTGTGTGGTGTTAAGAGATCGGAAAACAATTCAAGAGTTGCGTGCTCTGGACTGAAGTATCAAGAATGGCATTGCATTACTTTAAGTGCAGTAATGCTGAGACCACGCTGGATAATCACATGCTTGTAATCTTCTAACATAATGCAATTAAATGGAGCATCAGCTGAGGTCGGACAGTGCGCCAGGATAGGATGTATACTATGCATCCTATACATCCTATCCGGGCGCACTGTCCGACCTCAGCTGATGCTCCATTTAATTGCATCATGTTAGTTAGAAGATTACAAGCATGTGATTATCCAGCGTGGTCTCAGCATTACTGTACTTAAAGTAATGCAATGCCATTCTTGATACTTCAGTCCAGAGCACGCAACTCTTGAATTGTTTTCCGATCTCTTAACACCACACAAGGAAGCAGCTCTCATACTACACATGACCCCGAAATTGGATCTCACTTGGCCAAGTTTCTTCCACAACTTTACAAGAGCTATATATCTCTCAAAGCTTTTTCCAGACTACCGGCATTGACGACAGCTTTCTAGAGAGTCCTGCTGTTTGACCATCTGGAAAATAGTTCAATTAAGCCATTGTAGTCGTGAACAACTTGGCATGTGTCAATGGCTGTGCCTGATACAGACATTTAATGCCATAACAAATGAAAGTCATAAACAGTTCTAATTGCAAGCTGTTGAAAAACATCGAAAGTACTTCCCAAATTGCAACCATGACTCACTTGAGTCACTTCTTCCGATGCAGTGAACTACTGATTGGATCAAACATGTGACTATCTCACATTTGGTACTGTGTACCAGTACCAATATGCCATCTCAAAGTAAACTATTTATTGAATAACTGCTCGAATTATTATAGTAGTCAATAATGGTTAAGTAATATTCCGAATTCTAATAATATATGAAAGTCTGTGCATATATCAATTTTGTCAAATTTCAGTCAATTAACTGCAAAACCAGTCTGAGAAAAACACAGCATAACATTTTTTGAGCAATTACATAGTATGACATATCATATTTTGTGCAAAAGCATTTAAAATATATGTGGTGTGAATGACGTTGCCTCATATATTGAAATATTTGCACACGAATATCATTGTACGCTATATATAAAATTTGGAGCTCCTGTTCTAAAAATTATTGTAAAAATTCGAAAAAATTACACAAATATTATCATCTCCATAGGAAACTTTTTGACTGGTGAGACCTAAGAATTTCAAGAAAAAGGTTTTTTTTGGGACACCCTAGTGTAAATAATGTATTACATTACGCTATTGAATTCATTAGTAGTCACAGGATTCTGTTGCCACCATCTATTCGTTCAGCTAAGAATAATTGTTCAGATTTTTCTATTCTGATGAATGTGTCTCAGGCCAGCCAAAAATGAATGCTGACAATGCTCTGCTTGTACAATGTACATTGTGGTCGTGTTATAGTTCTGCTGTTTTTTGCTGGTAACAATGTGCTGCGTGATATTTGTCATTTCTGATTTCTGTCATTATTTTTCTGTGCTTGCTTCTAGTATTAGTGTCATTATTTAAGAAGTTGTAGATGCAGTATTCTACACTGACCACAGTTGGAAGGTTGGATCTTGCACCTCGAAAATCTGCCTCCCAGACCTGTGCTCTCTGCTCTGTTTGGTCCTGAATGCATTTAAACATTTGCTGGAAATGGATTTTCTGAATTACTGCATATGCAGGTTGTGGGAATGCATGGGAAGAAACTTGTGCTTTGTTTCTGCTGCAATTGTTGAACTTATCAGAATAATTTTAGGTTGAAGACATACACTTGTTCTGAAGTGTGATAGGCAGCTATCTTAGGGTACATAATCTTTTTGTGCATTTGAACCTTACAGTGTAAGATATGATTTGAATGTGCTGTGCAGTCTTGCTTTGCTTGCCAGTAGTATGAAGAAAAGATTTGCTGCAAAGAACATTGCTGATTGCAAGAACATCATGAAATCCCAACAATGCTACTAAGGTATAAGATGTCAGATTTTCTTCCTTTTTATTAGAAATTGTTTATGGATTTTCTCCTGTTTTTATTTTATTTTAAAGGGCTACATCATTGCTGAAAGATATGCACTCTAAAAAAATTCTAAACAAAGAAAAGTTTGTCATAGGTTGAAGGACTTCTATGTGGTTTCAGTGAAATGTAAACATAACTAAGGAAATGTTGAGGCAGTAATATGTTCAAAAAGGTGATGAGTATGTAAATGTATTGTTGTCTGAGAGTCACTTCAAATTGGTTTAACTTTATGCGGTAAAACTATGTAAGTATCGTTTGAGTCTGGCAGGAAATTTGTTGCTATATGCATAGCTTGCATGGAAAAGTTTAGTTGAACAAAATAAACACGTACTTCCATTTCTCATGTATTGCATACACCGTACTTATCTAGTGCAACAGTGACCAGCAACCAATTCCCATATGCATGATGCATTGCCTTCTAAGAAGTCACACACTTCGAATATGCTTTAAAAGTAGAAAATTATCCTTGTTATCTAATTTGTTAAAAAGTGCGATAATTGAACGTTTGTCTTGGTTTGCTAATTTTGTCATTGCTGTTAAGGAACAAGTTATTGTGGAGAAGCTGGTATGCTTAAAGTGTTTATATTTCTTCTCTTTTAACTGTTTAATAATGGGAGTATTCTAAAGCCACTGAGAAGTATATCACTTTCATCATAATGGATTAATGTGAACTGAGAACATTTATCTTATGTTCATTTTGTCGTCTGAATTATACAACTTTGACCTAATTTCAGTATTTGAAGAAAAAATCGTCTTTTTTTAGAAAGGTCATTTTTTGGGACTTGATACATTTGATGCATGTTTTTTTTCTTTCTGCAGTTTATTGGCGTATCTTTTGTGTATCTTTTGATTGCTGCAAAATCTTCTGATGCAGTGCAAGTTTGTAAACAGCCTTTGAACGTATCACGCGTGTCAGTCTTAAATACAGTTGATGCCACTTAAGTGCAAACCGCTTAGACATTTCACCCATGGACAGCAATACAAGGACTCCAGCTTTCCAGTGTTCTGTCTTAGCCACATTGTGGTGCGTATCAGTGCCAGGTAACCTAACAATATTACCAGTAGACATTCCGCAGTGTGCAAAAACCTTATTAGAAACATTCCGCTTAGTGTCTGTAATTCGCATTGTTCCAGTTGCTTTAATTGATAAAAACGATAAGTGACTAGACATGTCTGTATGACTTTTGAGGGAAATAGAGTTGCTTATTAAACATCTGTAAAATAAGCTTTATTTTAACTGAATGATTACTGAGACCATTGTAGTATGTAGCCCCATCTCTGTTATTTAATATCGGTACATCTAGCTAATTGTACACAGTATAATGTTGATTCCTTTTATGTGCATAAGTTGGTTACCGGTAAGTGCGAAGGTTTAACACTGTCCCGAGGCTATGCACTTAAGTGGTGTCGACTGTATAAAACTGAGTATTGAGTACTGTATCCTCTCTAAATGATTTGGCTGTCTCTCTTTTTTCTGAAAGGCAAGAATTGACTGAAAATTGTAAACTTGTGGTAAAGACTTAGACTTGTGTTTCTTTTAAGTAAATTGATTTAAAAGTTCAGTTTTGAAGCAATTTTTTTTTATACTATTATGCGTGTCCCAATTGATGAAATAGACTTGCTTAACCAGACTTGATTGAACAGATATTCATGTTTAATACATGTAGTTTACTTTCTGTATTTGTGATTGTAATCTTATCTTGTGTCCGCTGCTAGATATTCTTTTATTTCTTAAAAGGAACCCAGTTTTGTCAGTTTCTAATTTACCAATATTCTTGCATGTTATGCTATCTCGGTAAAATTATAGTTCAAGGATGCAGAGCAAAAATCTTGATGTGAGTGAATGTGAGTAACTGCACAAAAGACCTGAAATCTTGAGCTCCATTTTGCCAACAAGCGATGGTGGCCGTTTTAGACATTTTCAGATGAAAAACTGGGATGGTTGACTTTTGACGTAGCCTAGTTAAGTGGAGAACTACAAGGATATTAGGATTATGAATGATTTTGCTGCTTTTAAATCCAAAAAATTGCTTTTTGATTACCATAAATTTGAAAATTAAATTCTTAATATTAAGAACTGATTAAAATTGTAAATGTACACATTATCGTACATTTGTACTCACACTTTTGTTAATTCTATTGGTTTTTATTTAGATTTGCTCAGAAAACCTAAAGATAGTTTAGGACCTGTGACTGCTCTGCCTAGGACCTGAATTTCTGTCGGAGGGACTGATGACAGACTATTATTAATATTTGCCTATATGTAGAAGCCAGAGCCTTCTATTACAGTAATAGAAGGCTCTGAATAGGATTACAGCCATCGCGGTACATGATAATGCAGTGTGAAAATTGTGCAAAAATAACTTGTAATTCTGGTGTGAAAAACAGACTACTATGGAGCTTTAAGAAAGACTGGGGGGTTTAAACCCCAACCCCTTCTAGGGCTGCCAACTTTTGATTTTGCCATTCCGGGACGCCCGCAGTCGCTAGATATGAAATTTGGGCAATTGGGCTATACCAATTTACACCGTCCACATATATTGCATAGGCATAAAGTCGTGGAGAAAGCACGTCATCTCTCAAAAATCAGGACTGGCTAACAGTACATAGGACACAATATGCTACTGAATGCATGTGGTTTGTAAAGTTGTCAAGACTTGAACCCAGAGCTGTCTAGCATTTGATGTTCAGCCAACAACCGTTACGTTAAGTTTAATCCTGGGGCCTCTTTTATTTCTAATATACATTAATGACCTCCCTAGCTCTGCAACTTTTTTACATTACATCCTATTTGCTGACGATTCGGATGCTTTTTACTCCCACCCCTCTTATGAACAGCTAATTAAAATAGCAAATAATGACCTAGAAATGGCCAGTGAATGGTTCAGAGCCAACAAGCTTTCACTGAATATTGCAAAAACCAGTTATATAATTTTTAGATCTAGTAAAAAAACCTTGCTCCACCTCCTGATAGTAACTTGCTAATTGATAATATATCAATACCGCAAGTATACTCATCTAAATTCCTGGGGGTACACATTGACCAGCACTTAAAATGGAATATACACACAGCTGAGATTTCCAAAAAAAAATCAAAAAATATAGGCATAATTCACAGAATAGCCTATCTCCTTCCACCTCATGTACTAAAAACATTATATTTTACACTTATACACCCATACTTAAGTTACTGCAATCTCATTTGGACATCTACATACGACACTCACCTAACTAAGCTAAATAGACTGCAGAAAAAAGCCATAAGAATTATTACTAAATCTCCCTTTAATGCTCACACTAGCCCCTTATACCAACAATTGAACGTGCTAAAAATATCCCAAATTAAATTCATCCAAACTAGTACATTTATGTATAAGTATGACAACAACCTTCTTCCACTTGCATTCTCATCCTATTTTAGACCTAACTTATATACTAAAGGCATTAGAAATAATAGAACCTACATAAGTGTCTTTGCAAAAACGAACACTAGAAAATTTTCTATTAAGTACCAGGGTCCTCTTTTATGGAATAACATACCAGAAAGTATTCGTGCATCCAGGAGTCTCGCTCAGTTTAAAATCCAAATCCGTGCATACACATTAAACAATGTAAAATGAACTCCTTTATTTAACCAATGTTCATGCTTATTATTATGTTTTTGATATATGTTTTGAGGGAAAGTATCCCGTTGCTTCTGTTCATTTGCTTTCAAAGCACCGCCATTAATTAATTAATTAATTAATTAATATCGCATCTGCTTTTTATCTTCTATTGTTACCCCAATGAATTTTCTGGTAAATAGGCCCCACTAGCGGGATCATTCCCTTCGGGTAGCCTATTGGTTCTGCCACACTCAGTATTGGTTGCTTACTTGTCCATATAATCGCAAATGTTAACTAGCAATCAATCACTGTGTGTACTATCCTGTAAGCAAAATTGTCTGCTTGTCTTTGGGTTTTTTTGGTGGATCAATAAACCAATTGAATTGAATAATAGAGCGTAGAACGCAAATTCATCACACAACTTGCCGAGTTTAGTGTGCAAAATAATAACATTTTGTCAGGTCATCTCTACTACAAATTCCGGGACAATTTGAGATCAATCCGGGACACGGGACGCACAGGACCGATTCCGGGACTGTCCCGGCGAATCCGGGACGGTTGGCAACCCTAACCCCTTCGGCAATTCTCACCCTGCGATAATGTCACCACACCTTAGTATAGTTCTACCCGCGAGCGATGGTTTGAATGAATGAGCAAATGTGCTTGCGATGAATCCCACGATGTATCAACTCTTCAACAGACGTTGTAGACCTGAATTAGTTTGATAAACACTGACAGCCAGTGCTTATTCTAGTCCCTTGGGGGTTGGGTTTCTTGGGGGGGGGGGCGGAGAAATGGTCGTTTCAGGCGGACGGCAACTGCTCAGCCAGACGCCGACGACACCCTTTGACCGGACGACCTTCAGTGCTCTGCCTCCCCGCCCACCACATCCATCGAGGGGGACCGTCCCCTTGCCCCTCCTAAGTCTCCGCCCATGCTCTGCTGTCCAATTCTTCTACTGACAGGAAAACTTCACATGTATAAACCTGTCGAATTTTTCTGAGGGTATTCTTGCATATACTTTGTAGGATTCTACGGTACCTATATAGGCCTTCATGTAAACCATAGGCGGAGACCCTGGGCCGAGAATTTGGGGGAACGGAAAGACGCGAGATTTTCCGAAAAATTTCTGACGACCAGCGAAATCCCGGGAAATTTTTTTTTTTCCCGCCGCCAAAAAAGTTGACTTTTTTTTTAGTCATCCGGCCAAATCTCGACGAAATTTTCTATTTTCACCGCCAAAAAGTTGATGACCTTTTTTTTAGTCATCCGGCCAAATCTCGACGAAATTTTCTATTTCAACGGTTGGGGGGACAAATGCATGGGCCGTCCCCCCAACACTTTCATTGGGGGGGAACCGGGTTATTGTTACTGACGTCTCGGTAGGAAGGAAACAGTATGGCGGTCGCAGATACACGCAGAATAGAGCGGTCTCAACTCCAGCGATCGATAGCCCAATGTTTCCGCTTAATAGTCAATGGTCAAAAGACACGGCAAGTGTGCAATAAGACAGCAGGCATAAGTAAGTAAGTAAAAGTCCAGCTTTTTCAATTGCATCAGCTGTTTTATGAATCCAACTTCTGTTTCAATAATGATTATTTTTCATCAATCCAGCTCCAATTTAATCGGAAACATTTTAATCAATCCAGCTCCTATTTAATTAAGAAGATCCTTATCCATCCAGCTCTAATTTAATCAACATTTTCATCAATCCTGCTCCAATCTAAGCTATAATATTTTTATTAACCCAGCTTCTGTTTATCGCCTGTTATTTTCGTCAGCCCAGCTTCTATTTCAAATATAAGAATATCATCATCCAGCTTCCATTACTTAAGCGTTTTTTCATCAATCCGACTTCTATTTCAGATCTAGAAATACCTTCATCACTTACTTACTTACTTCACACAACATCACTGACTGAAGCGGGACCCCAATGTTTCGCGCGGAAACACTGGGCTATCGATCGCCGGAGTTGAGGCCGCTCTATTCTGCGTGTATCTGTGACCGCCATACTGTTTACTTCCTACCGAGACGTCAGTAACAATAACCGGGAACCGTCCCCCCATGTCCCCCCTAGGTCTCCGCCCCTGATGTAAACAACATCTCTAGATTTGTCCTTGGAATTCTCATTCCTGGGATAACTTACCCCCCCACCCGCCCCATTCCAAGAGACATCTAGATTTAACACTGACCGTCAGTAGGCCTAACGCTTCATTGCTGATACTCCAAAAAACGCGAGTGTCGTTAATTCGAAGCATCTCGGCTTTAAATGTTTAGCATTATTCATGGCTATCCGCTTACAAGCCTTACATGAAGTGCTCTATTAAATTCCGCACAACGTATCAAACACGCCACTTTATTAAAGCACTAGGTGAGGAACCCGGCGTTGCCCGGGAAATTTAGGATTCGACCCACTCCGGCCACAACCCCACCACACCACACCCCACCACTCCAACCTCCACCGGTATGCCAGCCGAGAAATTTTGGTTTTCGGGCGGCAAATTTGCCCCCCAAATTTCCCCCACTCTCCCCCACCTCCACAATACGCCACAACTAACTCCGACCTCCACCGGTACGCCACCCGTGAAATGTTGGTTTTCGGGGAAAAAATTCCCCCCAAAATTTCCCCCCAGACCCCTCCCCACCCTTCACAACACGCCACCACTAACTCCGACCTCCATCGGTACGCCACACGTGAAATTTTGGTTTTCCGGAAAAAAATTCCCCCCAAAATTTTCACCCCCCCACCCCCTTCCACAACACGCCACCACTAACTCTGACCTCTACCGGTACGCCACCCGTGAAATTTTACTTTTCGGGGAAAAAATTTCACCCAAATTTCTTCCCCCCCCCCACCATCCACCAGGCCCACCCCTACACCTCCCACTCGACACCTCCCCCACCCCACCTCCCCACCCCCACAACACGCCACCACTAACTCTGACCTCCACCTGTACGCCACACGT
Organism: Lumbricus terrestris; assembly: GCA_949752735.1. NCBI lineage: Eukaryota > Metazoa > Annelida > Clitellata > Crassiclitellata > Lumbricidae > Lumbricus > Lumbricus terrestris. The sequence continues at coordinate 75,717,466 of OX457036.1, read as the reverse complement.
GAAATTTTGGTTTCCGGGGAAAAACATTTCCCCCCAAATTTCTCCCCCCACCACCCCACCTTCCACCACCCCACCCCCACCCCACCCCACCCCCTTCCCCCACAACACCCCACCCCTAACTCTGACCTCCACCGGTACGCCACCCGTGAAATTTTGGTTTTCTGGGACGAAGTGTGAAAATACATCCGGACATCCGGACATACATACATACACACAAACGGAAGGACAAACTTTGAGAAATATATTATAGATATAGCCTACACACACACATATATAATTACATATAATATATATATATATACATTGTAGGCTCTATCCTATATATATATATATATATATATATATATATATATATATATATTAAGAATGAGACGGCCTGAAAATGCTGGAAGGAGACGCATAGGCCTAAAGCAGTCTTAAGTAGGCCTAATAATTATTTAGGCACGAAGGCTCTGATTTAGAAGATATCTAAAGATCAGTGCGGCGCTATACACCAGTGACCATGGTAATTAACTTAAGCTATGGCAAATGACCTGGTAGGCAGGGCTTAAAGTGTGCCAGGACGGTCATGGACGGCGTCCTGGCACTTATTTTCGAGGCAGGACGCCGTCCTATCACTTATTTGGCCAGCACTGCCAGGACGGTCGTCCAGACAGCCATAGACAGCAGTGCATGGCAAAGGGTTTCTATGGGACGCTGAGTTTTATGCCTAAATATTTCACAAGTATTTCAGATAGGCCTATATCATTTCAGATTTCTAGAGTGTTATCCATTGTTTATCCACAGGCCTAACCAGCGATTTTTATTAAGATGACGTCTTAAAATGCCACCATTGCAGTGAGGAAATTCAAACATGCAAACAACGTGGAGAGGACATTTATTGAACTCGTAAACTGTGTCTTTCATCAATGAAATTATGAGAAATTTGTTACCATTACAGTTTGAAGATTTAACAAAAATTTAAACAGCTGAAAAGACACTTTTGAAGCCATAAACCACGACTATCGGCATAGGCGCAACCACCCTATGGGACCACGGGACGCGTCCCCCCACTTTTGAGTGGTCCCTAGCTTTATTATTATGGTCCCCCCAACTTTTAGGACGTGATTCATTATGGTCCCCAACATTTAGGACGTGATTGCGCCTATGACTATCGTCACGGTGTAGGCCTACCCTCAACCTGGAATGATCTTCCTCTGATACTCCGCTCTCTTTCTAAAAATCAATCTCAGGCTTTCCTCTTTCATCTTGATGGCCTCGCTGAGGTTGGGAGCGCCTCTGAGTGGTCCCCTTGAAGAGGCGCTATATAAATGCATATAAATAATGAATGAATGTTACGAGAGAGATGACTGCGTGAGTGGACAGCGAGTGACGGATTGTATACTGTAGATTATAGGCGTATATAACGACGTTCAACTCAATTACGTGCAATTATTTATTTTATTATTCTTATTGTTGCGTAGCAACGGCGTCTACATATTTTGCCGCTGGAGGTAAATGGCGCTTCAACGGATGCAAGTTTAACACTATTTAGATAGGTACTAATCTGGTTTTGTGTTTAATGTGTTTCTCATAAGCTCCTCAAATGTATTGTTTTAATTAGCAAAAATTGTAATGTACGTGTGCAATCAAAGTCAGAGTCTCTGGCAGTCGTTTAACTTTGCAATACACTGTGCAAGTTTATGGTCACGTCAAACACCTTTTTAATGGGGACATCTATCCTATATAAACTCCAGCAACCCCAGAGCAATCAGCACTTCTCGGCCTTTTGGCTAAGATCAAAGTGAAATAATAATTAACTGGTTCCCTGCTGGACCGCTGGCGTGAGGTAAAACTTCGTAAGTCCAATAGCAAAGCAGGAGGGTCACTGGCGCACCGTAACTGGTCGTAAACCTATAATAATAAACAGGGCTGTTAACAATACTGGAAAAAAGTATTGGCAATACCAATACCAATACTTACTAATAAAAGTATTGGCAATACCAATACTATTTCTTAAAAGTATTGCAATACCAATACCAATACTTTTACCAATACTTTTCGATAAGTTTTGAAGTTTAATGACTAAAAAAGCACATGCCATTGCCCGTTAAACAGTGTTAAGCAGTACAAGCAGTGTAACTACATGCTCTCCAGGCCCGTATGCACATGAGGGCATAACTCTTGTATATGGCTTAAATCTGGCCTAATCAGGAATAGGCCTACTGGGTTATTTCCGTATGCACGGCTTGAGATTAGCGAATTAAACTAGGTATAACGTTATTCCAACTTCGAGGTAGGAGTTAGCCGGCTACTCCCATTGTGAACAATTGACGGCCGACGTTAGCTGGACAGCGCGAACAATAGGCAGCCGTCGACATTTCCCTGGGGCCCGTCTTTAGGTCTGAATCTGTTTCCCCACGCTAGCACCGACCGCATATAAATATCTTTCACGCATGCGCGCTCAGCTATAACCTATTGAATTGGGGGGAAGAGCAAGCGTCATGCATCGTCGGGTGCAAGGAATGTGTAGATTAGTTATTCTCGTTGCTATTTTTTCTCGTGCATACGGATACATTCCAATGGCTATATCGGGAATTACTAAGTCGCGTTTAGGCACTATACATTGATTACCTTATGCCTTGTCCTGTGCATACCAGACATAAGTCTATCACTTAGCCATACTAACTCTGCAAAGATTCCAATCTAAATAAAGGACGCGTTTCCGGTCATTTGACTATTTATAGATCTCGATTTCCGTCCATTCCGGTCAAAGATCACAGATCGGTGAGATCGCACCAAAGAGTCACTTATTCAAGCGGATGAGACCATATAAATTATTGTGAAAAAAGTATTGGTATCGAGTATCGCTGACAGGCTAAAAAAAAAGTATCGGCGATACGCATGCGATACCAACAAAATTAAACTATCGCGATACTCGCCGCGATACTGAAAAAAGTATCGGCGATACCAAGTATTGCGATACTTTATCGCGATATTAACAGCCCTGATAATAAATAATAATAAAAAACAAAAACAAAAAACAACAAAAAACTATGTGAACAACGGACCATGATCCTGAGGGCCGTGGCCGGACTCAGTCGACGCCGAAGGAAAGGGCGCTGTAGGCCTACATGAGTTCAGTAACGTGAGGGATTAGGGTTAACCGCCGGTGCTAGCCTGTATCAGAGCCAGATATATAGCCTATGTTTGGTCTGTTTCGGTGTCAGATGATGACCTGAGGAGGTCAAGCCCAAGACACATCACCGCATGGTGGCAATGGTCAAATAATTGACGATTGTCATGAAGTGACCCAGAATTCAGACCGCCATTCCGAATAGGACCAAATCCAGTTTTCTTTCCGCATTCAAAGTCTTCCATCTCACACATCTGTCCGAACAACCTTCCTCCGCAGTTCGATCACAGTTCGATGGGTGATGCTTGCTGTTCCGTTGCCTCTGCTTGTTGTGTTCCATCTGCGTGCCATCGTCGACTGGAGACGACCTCCAGGGAGGACAAGGTGGAACCAGTCCACAGGTCGTCGTCGTCGTCTTCCGCTGCTCCCCTGTCGTTTCCTTCTCGAACGCGACTTCCGCCGAACGGAATTCTGTACATGTAGATATAAGCACATTCTGAATAATTCTTAAAATAAAAAAATGACTCTGACCGCCGGGGGCCCCTCAACATCCTGGAGCCCTTGTGCACTGCACAAGCTGCACCACCTATTGCTACGTACGCCACTAATCTGCACTGAAGTGATGAGCCGTTTAGTTAAAATGACGACCTAAAATGCTATTATTGCAATGCGGAAATTCGTCAAATTTGAGCAATGGGGAGAAAACATTTCTTGAACTCTGAAACCATATCTTTCAGCATCGAAATTATGAGGGATTTTGCAGTCAAGAAATTTGACAGATTTAAACAATAGCAGTATAAGTTAAGCCTTCATAGAATTTGTTATAAAAATTAGGATATCACACATTTTGGGTGGGCTGAGCCCGTAAAAACCCCTAAATACGACATGCCCCTTGAGTTTCCTATACGGTACCCATACAACGGCATACTTACAAACTTGTTATTGGTCTAAACTTTTAATTGTTGTGATTACGGTAAAAACAAAATCTGTAACTTCTACAATAAAACTTTGACTTTTATTGTTATCCTGATACTTTAATTGGTACTCTGAAATACGACTTATTCTTGAAGTTTTCATGACTTTATCGTTCATAAAATAGCTGGCAAACAAGGGCCGAAAAAAGGCTCCAGTTGAGGTCGACACAGCTAAAAATGCGTTGGTCGCTGGGCTCCGCCCCAGACCCCGCTGGGGAGCTTACGACGCTCCCCCAAATCCCCTAGTCGGCATGGGCTTCGTGCCTTCGGCACTCGCAGCTTCGCTTCGGCGCTCGCAGCTTCGAACCTTCGGCGCTTGCAATATGAGCACCCTTTTAAGAAAACATTTCTTATGCACCTCTGGGAGAGGAACGGCTTAGGGCTTCAGCCCCCCCCAAACCTAAAATCCTGGCGCCGCCACTGACGACCAGTTAAGTCTCCGTATACAATACAGCGTCCTGGCACTTCTTTTTTTACACTTTAAGCACTGCTGGTAGGCTATAAAAAGCGTTCGCCGTGGTCGTTGCCCTGCCAGAATTTTTGCCCTGTTCGTTACAACGCCAGAATTTTTTTCGGCCGAGAATCTTGGGGACAAATGGGCTTCCTGTCACTGTGTTCGTCACTTGCCCGACTGTGGGGCGCGGTGTTGTAGACCGTGTAGTGGGGGTAAGGTGCCTTGGTTCGAATCCACCCTTAAGCCGCCGCGTATGGACCTTGAACAAATCCTTCACCTGCAATTGCTCGTGCACTTCGGCGTGAGACTCCGATGCAGTGTTCGCGCTGTAGTCGGGAGCGATTCTGAGTAGAGAGCTTGAAATGGGCGTTATAGAAATGGAGAAATAATTGTAAATAAAGAAAGAAAGACTGCCCTGGATATGATTATGCCCTGTTGCAGAAACTGTTTGGCACCGTTTGTGCAAAAGACAAAGGAAAATAGGCCTATATATAGGACTAGGATGGCCTGATTCAAAGACGGATTGCTTAGAAAGAAGTTTAGTCTATTGGGTTGACCCTGACGCAACTCTCTCGATCGGATATGAAGTGCTATAGCGACTTCATTTACTTAATCTCGGCATATGAAGAGGTTGGGTGACCAGTCCTCTCCTTCACCGTCTTATCCTCCCACCGACAGCGTATAAGCTATTAAAGGTCAGTATCGACTGTCGAGTTGGCTATATACGAGATTAACAAGACGCCAATCTCAATTCCACGCATAATTGTCCAGTTTGTCCACACAGTAATATTCAAAGCCTCGACCATGAAGAGTTGAACACGCAACAGACAGCAGCGCACAGCAGCACAGATATTTCAATGCAACTAAATTTAGGCCTATAATATATTATGTACATAATTATTATATATAATATACATATATATATAATATATATAATATGTATACATTATGTATATATGTATATATATTATACATATATATATACATATATATATATATATCGGATACAGGTCATTATGCTGATCATTCTTAAGGGATAGGGACTAAACTAAATGACACGCTGACATGAAAGACGCCTTCTCTAATAAGATACGAGCGTAGTGCATGATCTGAAAGACCGATTGCCTGAGAGACTCGGTCCAGACCGAACGACTGGACGCAATGGAACAGCAGCGCGCCAAGCGACGGGTATTCAAAGCACTCCCAGTAGACGCCGGAGAGGTCCTCGAATCATTTGCGATTACAGACGTACATGTCCCGTTGTCCGACTCAATAGCGATCTGTCTTGAGAAGGATATATATCACTGATCTCTTGCTATCTTGATATTCAGGACGATTCACTGAGGCAAAGCCAGTGCAGAGGCGGCACAACTGAGCAGCTTGTGAAGTTAAATGATGTCGTTAAACTCTAGTAGACCTACAGTGCTACTATATATAGGGCAGCGGTGGCGGTGTGGGGGTGGTGGTGCACGTGCTGGTGGTGGTGGTGGTGTGGTGGTGGTGGTGGTGGCGATGCAACCGTAGTAGTAGCAGTAGTAGCAGCAGTAGGCCTAGCAGTAGTAGTGGCAATAATAATAAAATGATAATAGTATTTATAATAGTAGTATTAATAAGGCGACAAGCTTGATCCTGCACCCGAATACCAACATTGCCCACGAGCCATGCTATCTGCTCAAGCCTCAGGTTTAAAGAGTATTTTCGACTGTAGGCCTATACGCTGCGCTCCCAGACATTTTATTATTCTGCATCAAATATCTTACGACTTACGGCTTATATCCGAATCTCTCCTCCCGACTGTCACGCGTATTAATGCCTACCCAAATGACTTGATTTCTCTTGGCTGAGGCATAAGTGATCTGAACCGGATATCCCTTCATTCCTCCATTCAGCTTATACTAAGGACGAAGCAAGATGCTGGATGGTGTCACCCGAATGATCTCTTGTCGAGAGAAACGATTACTTATCTGGAACACAGACGTTTCATATCTACCGGTTGACTCTCGGACGACGGCATGGGACAGAAGCCAAGATGGGGGCCGCTCGAAAAATAGTAATAGGACTGCAGCCAACTTGCCGGTGAAATGCATCAATTCGTTAGTTTGTTTTGCGAAATCTCTGACTAGATGAGCGCGGAGGGTCTGGCCTTCATCTCTTCCTAGGAACAGAATCTGGGCACAATGTTTAAGGACGCAAGCCAGACTTTCCATCGATTCGAACCTAGGCCTATCTGTTTCGCGCCTATCTCTGACAATCCAACCTTTAAATACGGTGACATTTCGAGGCACCTCTTTGCACTGGACTTCGAGGAATTGATGCCGTTGTTTCACTGTTTTTAATTACAGCACCAGGTACCTCATGAGAGTTCCTTTGCATACATTGGGACGTTAAAAATTATAATGACAATATTGAATCATTAGCAAGGAGCCGTCCAATAGGAATTGCAATTATAATTGAATTTTTTTTATAGCGCCATGCAGAGAGCAAATTAATCAGAGTCGCTCTCTCCGTTAGTCTTTATAATAATAATTGTGATGTTAGATGTCGTTAAGAAGTAGAATATTGCGCAAAATGAGAAGCAGTAAATTGTTGCAGCTCAGAATACCAATATGCCTTTCTCGGAATCAATCATTCAGAAGATGACGAAGCTAACGAGAGGAGAGATAGAGAGCACGCAACACAGACAGAACTAGAGACGGACAGGGAGACAGATAAACACAGAGACAGACCGACCAACAGAGAGACAGACGGACGTGCGCTATGTTGTTAATGGCGCCGTTAGAGGGCAGTCTTAATGCTGCAGTCAGGCGCCGCCATATTTAAACTCGCAGATCTTTCTTCTCATGAATATGTAACCAGGAAACCATACGAACGGCAACACTCGCATGCACGTGTGTTTTGTGTGTATGTGTGCGTGGCACTACGTGCGTGCTGTGTGTGTGTTTTGTGTGTGTGTATGTGTGTGCGTGTGTGCGTGTGTGCGTGTGTGTGTGTGTGTGCGTGTGCGTGTGCGCGCGCGTGTGTGTGTAGTGTGAAAAGCAAGTCTGCTGATAGTATCACTTATGTACTACTCGGGTGTCTATAGTATAATGTCGCTTTCTTTCAATTATAATATTTATATAGGGCTTGCGAGAAGCTATTTCATGAGATAACAACGAAAAGTTATAAGAATCTGGGGCTGATGAGAGAAATTCCTGGTCACTGGACAGACAGAGCAGTCACGTGACCCTAAACTTCTCCTACGGCAGGGGTTCTCAAACTGTGGTACGCGTACCCCTGGGGGTACGCCATGCGCCGGTAAGGGGTACGCGAAAAATTCCAGAAATATGATTTTTTTGAGTTTATGGACTTTGTGTCCGTCTTTCTTTGATTAGCAACGATTTTTAACGTTGCAACATATAACAGCATCGTCATTTCTTTCTTTCACAGCTTATAATTAGACTCACATACAATGCAGTGCATACAACCATAGGCGCAACCACCCTATGGGACCCACGGGACGCGTCCCCCCCAACTTTTGAGTGTTCCCATTGACTTTATCATTATGGTCCCCCCCCCAACTTTTAGGACGTGATTCATTTGGTCCCCTCCAACTTTTAGGACGTGATTGCGCCTATGCATACAACATATTTATGTTTAGGCCAATTACTATAATTTTGAAACAAATAATGTGTAAATGATTGAAAATACCAAAGCAGAAATTCTCAGCCTATAGCCTAGAGTTCAAACTGCAGAGAGCTGAATTGGTCTAAGGATTAATTTCTGGTCGAGCTTTAAATTTTGCGATTCCTTTGAGCATGTCATGTCTGTGTCAAACTGGTTTTTAAACTATTCTTGCTAAAAGAAACATGGGGTAACCCTGCGTTTTAAATTGACAAATTTTAAACCAGACATTTTAAATATGTGCTAATCGAAACAAGCCCTCTTTCTTACAGGGGGTAGGCTAATAATTTTCCAAATTAATTTTTTGCTCACTATAATTTATACGACTCTAATAAACGATGTCACCAATGATAAAAATGAACTTTTAGTTGACACTGCCACAATGGCAATTTGCTTCCGATCTGACTTTGTTGGGGGTACGCCATCATGCGATTTTCGTACTTGGGGGTACAATAAAAATAAAGTTTGAGAACCCCTGTCCTACGGCTTAAAGAGAAACACAATTTTAGAAACATTACAGAAGCGGATCTTCTGTACTGTAACCTATAGAACTAAAACTCATTTTCTATTTCTCAACTTCAAAATTTTACCTTTTGAGTGTATAAACATTGAACAAGCTGCAAGTGGGGCTATTAATTTTATGTATAGAATGGCCACTGGTTCTGTTAAAACATGAGCTACATGATCATTATACGCGCTCAGCAACAATAATACTATCATCAAAGAAGTCTAAGCACCAACATTTGACAGCATAGTATTGGAACACATGGACCACTGCTTTGGAACTCCCTGCATAAAGAACTTTCCGATTCTACCCTCAATCCATCAGTTAAAAAATAAATAATAAACTTTTATATGCACAATAGGCTAAATGGCTAATATAGCGTATGCCTAACTTGGACCCATAAAATAATAATAATAATAATCTTCGTTTATTGACATTCAATCTGACAAACCGCAGAAGGATTACATGTACAAGTTATACGAAATACGGCCTGCTTCGCACGACACGCAGGTCGGCTACAACAGGTTCAGTAATTTAACACTAATGGCCTAAGTACTGGATCACTCCTGATTCGGCAGGCCCTTGGCATTTGCCCCCCTCCCATCCCCACAACACCCTCCCCTGTCGGTGGCCCTGTACAGTGCGCATACATACAAACATGCGATGCATCCATTCATCATTATATACAACATACATAGGCCTGCCTATAATTTTTTATGTATACGTTGACCAGCGTGACTGTGCGTAGAAATATGGAAGGCTATTGAGGTATTTATCTGCGTATAAAAGGAAATCGTCTGGCAATGCTATTGGTCCGCGATATATCACTGAGTCATCCGATAAAGAATGAACGCGATGCTCAGCTGCTGCTGCTGCTGCTGTTTCTGCTGCTGCTGCTGGTGATGCTTCTGATGCGGTCGTATAAGAAGAGCGCCATCTAACGTTCACTGGACGACGAGGGATGGTAACGATGAGGAGGAGGAGGAGGTGGAGGAGGAGGAGGGGCAGGAGCAGGAGCAGGAGGAGGAAAATATAGATGGAGAAGGAGGAGATGGATGGAAAAGGAAGAGGATATGGATGGAGAACAAACAGGAGGATGGAGGAGGATAAGGAAAGGAGGATGGGGGAGATGGGGAGGACATGAAGGTGGTGGAGGAGGAGGAGGAGTAGGAGGTGGGTGAGGAAGAGGAGGAAGAGGAAGCGCGGGAGCAGGATGAAGAAAATATGGACGGAGAAGGAGGAGGAGATGGAGAGAAAAGGAAGAGGAGATGAATGGAGAACAAACAGGAGGATGGAGGAAGAAGAAAAGGAAGGGAGGATGGAGGAAATGGGGGAGGAGATGGAGGATGAGGAGGAGGAGGGTGGGGCTGATGCGGATCAGATGCGGCGCCAGATGGATAAACATAAAGAACGACAACGACGACGACGACGACGACGACGATGACGACGACGACGATGACGACGACACGAACTGTGGCACCATTAGGATCCTACGACGACTTTTAACCACATCGCTATATATATGAATTACATGTAGGCCCTCTATGCATAATATATAGACAAATGTATACGCATATAATTATAATATACACATTGCCATATAGACATCGTAGACAAAATGTATACATGATAAAAAGCATGTATACATTTCCCAATAGAACATTTAGAAAAAATTTACGTCTATAAAAATTATATAACTATGCCTATACGCGTGCATTATCTTGCAGAATATTCATAAATTAATATTTAACGGACATGTACGCGTGTAATTCTATATATATATTCTATACACATGTAATATACACTTGTAATAGGCCTATATAATACACTTGACGGTCGGAGAGGCAAAAGCACATGTAGCTAATAGGCCTACTGTATATTTATAGTTCGGGAAGGAAAGGGCGACTGCAGAGGGATCTGTGGTTGCAATGAGTGTCTCCAATAGATGGCCATTAATGGCTAATGTGATGGCCGCTCCTTTTGCCCCAGGGCGATGAGTGTGTGTGTGCGTGTGTGTGTGTGTGCGTGTGCGCGCGCGCGCGCGCGTGTGTGTGTGTGTGTGTGTGTGTGTGTGTGTGTGTGTGTGTGTGTGTGTGTGTGTGTGTGTGTGTGTGTGTGTGTGTGTGTGTGTGTGACAGACATACGTAGAGATACATTCAGACTCACAATGCAGTATAAGACACAAAGCCAGACAGACAGACAGCAGTCACATAGAGTAGAAGAAATCAGAAGCAGACAGAAGAAGAGGTGAAACGAGAAAGATGTGCAGACCTACAACCAGGCAGAGCGATCGAGTAGCACAGACGAGACGGAAAGAGGTAAGCAGGCAGACAGAGACGGTAGGAGAGGAAGAGAGACACAGGAAGAGCGACACAGAGACGGGCTGGAGGAAGGAAGAGACAGAGACTGGAGATTGATGGTCGTCGTATTGCTGGCGACAACTGAAGCATCGTCCGACCATAAATGCGCCGTTTATAGGCACCGATCTTATCCCCAGCTATACGACATCCATCGCCTCTCTCCCACCGTCATTTTGTCCCTCCCATCGACCATTCGTTCCTCCGACCGTCCCTTTGGCCCTCCGAAAATCCTTTTGTCCTTCCGACCGCCCTTTTGGCCCTCCGAGTCCTTTTATCCCTCCGACAATGCTTTTGTCCCTCCGACCATCCTTTTGTCCCTCCGACAGTCCTTTTGTCCCTCCGACCGTCCTTTTGGCCCTCCGACAATCCTTTTGTCCCTCCGACCGTCCTTTTGTCCCTCCGACAGTCCTTTTGTCCCTCCGACCGTCCTTTTGGCCCTCCGACAATCCTTTTGTCCCTCCGACAGTCTTTTTGTCCATCCGACCGTCCTTTTAGCTCTCCGACAATCCTTTTGTCCGTCCTTCAACAGTCCTTCTGTTCCTCCGACAGTTCTTTTGACCCCCCCGACCGTCCTTTTGGTCCTCGGGCTGTCCTTTTGTCTTTCCCACAGTCTTGTTGGCTCTCCGACAGTCTTTTTGGCTCTCCGACAGTCCTCTCTCCCACAGGCCGTTTGGCTCTCCGACCGCCTTTTTGGCTCTCCGCAGTCCTTTTGGCCCTCCGACAGTTCTTTTGAACCTCGGTCGACACCCAATCCAGTAAATCCACACCACCCATAGTCGTCATGAAACATTGGATCACTTAGACTAATCCAATGTGTCGCATGATCATCGCGTTTCGCGCTCATTTTCTGTCCATATTCCAATCTTCCAGATAGAAAGCGTTCAACATTTACATAAACATTACTTTGGGATTTGATCTGCGAAATGAATTGCATATTGGCGATCGTTATGTGTTTCCTTGAAAGACAGTGGCGCTATAAAAACGCTCTCTTGGATTATATTGAGCTAGACCCTTCCACACATGCATATCTATAGGCCTATATATATATACACATACATATATGATATTTATGCGTGTGTATATATATATATAGGCTATATATATGCAGCTGCTGAGAAATAAGCATAAACTGCGCATAACGTATGCCATAAAACTCAAGCATAAGCCATAGGCTATATTCCGGACATTATACATGCGGGCTGAGACGTTTAGAGTCTACGTTGTCACAGTTGTATACTACGTACGTATAAGCTTACGTATACGCTCTGTAGCTTATGCGTGTAACTTAGCCTATACCTGTGCCCTGTGGTGCACTATAAAATGCGCTGTGCATTTAGAATTTAGGCCCACATAGCGAAAAACTGTATGAGAAATAGGTCTACGGATCCACAGCTGCTGCAGTCCTCTTGACACAGCAAAAATACATTTTAAAAAACAAACCAGAAGAGACAAGAAGAGGAAAGAGACAGCATGCACAGTTGCACACTGCTGCACTGAGACATGTATACGCCTATAACATTGTATACAGACTAAATCGAAGCACCTGGTTGGTCTGCATGCATTGAGACAAAATAATTTAATGCTTCCTAATTCAATACTTAAACGACAGACAGATGTCGCACTCCAACGTTAATTGCTCCTCTTTCAAGCCATAGATTGAGTTTGTACAAAATCGACAATTGATATTCAGAATTAATTAACTTCTATAGAAATTTTGAGGTACATGTAAGCTATACTTACTGCCTACATATGCTTTTACACGCTGGTCTTTCTTTGTTTCTGGTATACGGATGTTGTCCGTTTAGATTTCAAAATGTCTTTTGTTTGCAAGTCGTATTGGAATATACGTGACTGTATCAGGTGGTCCTATAGAATATACAATGCATGTGGATGTCTCCTGCAGCTAGTAGATTATAAAGCGGTCGAGTGAGTCTGCAAGGACATGCGCATGGACCGTTGCGGCTCTGTCTATTCGTCTCAGCTGAAGAGGACAGAAGCTGCATGGTCTTTGGAGCAATGACCTTGACCATCAGCCATTGGTGTCACTTCAATCTACCGACCATCACGTGACGGATGCCTATTTCACGTGCACTTGACGCCTCGACGAATTACACCGGACGTGCGTCACTGTGTATACCATACAACGAGGAAATGCTCCGAGTTAGTTATTGGATGTTCGTGTGCTGTGCTGCGAACGATGCCAACCTCTCGTCAATCCAAACTGTTAATTATTTTCACTTCTACCATGAGACTCTTACAGTAGTGCTTAACAGGTATAGTGTAGACAGGAAGTGCCTGGACGCCCTTTACCTTTCCAGACTGTGCTGGTCAAACAAGTGGTAGGAAATAAATATCTGGACCATAATATATATATATATATATATATATATCTAATTTATAGATCTAATCTCTAATCGATGGTCATGACCGTCCAGTCACACCACTGCAAGCCCTGCTCTGTAGGCTACAATGTGCATGGTGTCATCCGTCAATCTGCGCGTAGTATATATGTGCGTGGGCCCACAAAGGAGGCTCTGCCAGGTTTTATATGTATTGTTTTACTTGGTGATCGATCAAGCTTCACTTTTTAAATACATTTGGCAAATTACATTTTAAAAAACGGACCATTTCTCGAGATTTACTCGTCTTGAGTCGAAGGTTATTCCGCTCCGCTCATTCAAATTTAAATAGCTCATACATAATCCAGTTCCTATAGCTTACAGAGTTGTGCTCAGCATTGAGGCGTTTATTAATAAATAGATGTCGTCTGCATACGTTTGATCGTGTTCTGGGCGTAAAACGGATGTAAGTTCGAGGTACCAACGATACATTATGAAAATTATGATGATGGTCGAATCTCTGACCCTTGAACAACGCTGCTGTCGTTAATTGAAGCCACGGTTGATGTCTGCCTTGCATAACGTGTGACATGCATTCGATCTTTTCAACCAGTTGCAGATGTGATCGGGAATTTAAAAGCTGAGAGTTTTTGTGCTAAGGCAGAATGGTGGAATGACTGGACTGCTGTAAAAAAATCAAATGAGATCAACGTGACACATCGTTTGTTGTACGGAGGTATAAGTGACTTGTTGGAGAGTGGCTATCAATGCAGCAATGTAGTGGAGTCGGTGGGACGGAAGACAAATTGGAGTGACAGTAGGCCTTTGACACACGAGAAGAACGGAAGGATGGATACACGTACCTCTGCAAATGTTCTTCTTTTTTTCCCCTCAGTCATTATGAAGAGAACAATTGAGGTTGTAATTTGTAATTGTAATTGTAATCGTACATTTATATAGCGCCACTTCAAGAGAACTCCTCAGAGGCGCTCCCGACCTGACACCTAACCACAATCAAAGAGAATGGTTTTCAAACGTTTGCGGAAAAGGGGCAAAGAAATACAAAGAAGTTCATTGAGGAGACTAATAGGTAACTTATTCCAGAAAGACGGACCAACCATAGCAAAGCTACTATGAAGCACTGTGGAAGATCGAGCCCTAGGGACAACCAGGTCACCATGCGTATATCAGAGCGAAGGAACCTACGGCCTGGGATGGACAGCACAGGTACACAGAGTTCCATAAGATAGATCGGAGCTTGGCCTGCTAGGCATTTGCGCATGAACATTAAAATCTTAAACTCAATACGTTTTTGCATTGGCAACCAGTGCAGTTCTTCCCGTATAAAACTTGATATATGCCCAAACTTTGGTATGCCACCAATCAGGCGGGCCGCAGCATTAAGGACAGATTGCAACTTATTAATGCGTGAAAGTGTTAAGCCCGCATAGATGGCACTACCATAGTCAACTCTCGTGCATATAAATGCATGCATCAGAGTAGTGGCAGCTTTGGTTGTAAGTGAGCGACGTACCGAGCGAATTTGACGAAGATGGTAGAAGCAAGTGTGACATACATTCCTCACGTGATCAGAAAGGGTCAATTCCTGGTCCAAGGTCACACCCAAATCACGCACAGTGGTAGAAAAAGTCATGCCAGGAAAGCAATGTTGCAGATTTTGCATATCAATTTTAGAAACTTGCACACGACTTCCAACCCAAATAAATTGTGTTTTACCAGGATTTAACCTGAGGCGATTGGATGACATCCAGGCACCAATCGTTTCCGACGTCATAAGTATTTTTTCCACAAGTGAGATAGCCTCTAAAGCTGGACCCTGGACATATGCCTGTGTGTCATCAGCATATTGATGTGCAGCAACCCCCACAGAAGACAGAATCTTATTTAGGTCAGCTGTATATAAAATGTAAAGCAAAGGCCCTAAAATGGAACCCTGTGGAAGACCAAAATAAACTCTGGACCAGTCAGACCGGGTGGAACCAAAAACCACAGACTGGCTGCGCTCAGAAAGAAAAGCCTGCAACCACAGCAGTGGGCGGCCAATGACACCAAACGACGTTTCAAGGCGCTCTAAAAGAATTGATTAATAGATTGATTAATAGATTGGGTGGATATCAACTAGCATCATCGGTACGGCCAACTTTGGAACAGGTTTGATTAGGCCTACAGCAATCTTCACTCTGTCAGAATAATATTATGAGAGTGAAAGGTCTACGCTGCAATATGCTGCTAGCAGAAAAAGATGTCAAAATTCAGGATGCTTTAAATGTAGGCTCACCCATTTTACATGTAGCCTATGTAGCAAAAAATTATATTATGTGCAATTATAATTGTCTTATAGCCTATAATCCCTATATAATTATATATTGTATTATAAATTTATAAGTGATATTATTATTTATATATAAAAGTGTCAACATTAATGCACTTAGATAAACCACGAACGGTACTCCATAGGAAGCTGTGAGTGCGTGTGTCATACGGTGTGTCATACGGTGTGTGTGTGTGTGTGTGTGTGTATGTGTGTGTGTGTGCAGCTAATTATACATCCGATAATAGCATACGCGAAAATGACTGCATGCGCTTTACCACCGAGGGCTTCCCGGACATCGTGTTGAGCACGTGGTTTAAATTAATTTTGACGTAGGACTTCGTGTCGTAGAATTGATTTCTGGTGTATTTTCCATCCACGCCCGTCCGCTATAATCAGATCCAATTAAGGTCTACAATGACGCTCATAATTCGATCGAGTCCGACTCCATTATGAAGCCCGAACGCGGAGTGATCCCTCAAGACGACGGACTTCTTTTCACGGAAAGCCGTTGCTACATAAAAGGTTTCATTTCCGCTAATTCGAGTCGGCGTACGGACTGCATTCGGATAAATTTTTCATCGAGTAACCTAACAAGCAAACAATAGTATTCGCCGGCTCTTAAAAGAAACCTTGGCGTCGGCAGCCATCAGCAGCTGTTGTAAGAATGGACGTCTTTGGCAAATCTCGGCTGTGACAAAGATTCTGAGAAATATGCTACAATTTAGCCCGGATACACAGATCTAGGTCTACATCTCACGAAGTAAGCCTAGGCTAGTAGAACTGGTGGTATACTATAGGATAGTAGGCCTATAGGTTAATACCTGAAGCGACAGCAGAAGCATTAGTAGGCGAGTAATGACACCAATTATAGCGATGTTGATGATAGGCTACTTATTGATTGTTAGTAGGCTATTAGTAGGCTAAGTAATATTTTTACTCATACATTTGAAATGAAAGGTATCAGAAAAATCCTCGGAATATCATGGACTGAGAAAAAAACAAATGCATGGGTTCTGGAGACGGCTGGCGTAAAAAGGAGTCTACTGGAATCAATTAAAGGAAGGAAGTTGTCATACTTCGGGCACATCATGAGGAAACATGGAGACTGCTTGGAGAAGGAGATTATGCAAGGAACGGTTCCGGGAGCAAGATCAAGAGGAAGATCTAGGAAGAGGTGGTGGGACAACATGTGTGAATGGACGGGATTATCAACAGATGAATTGTTGAGAGCAACCGAAGACAGGGGAGGATGGATAAGAACTGTCCAAAATGCGACCAACCCTCGTGTCGAGGAAGGTTGAAGGCAAGGCAAGGCACTCATACTATTACATAATCCCTATATACCGTCACAGTTCAACATTTTTGCTGTGAATGCTGCATGGTTCTAACCTCTGATAATAATACTAGGCATAGACCCAAATATAGGCCCACACTAGTGCCTCTGAAGTGTTTGAAATTCGGGATCATATCTAGGAGTATGCTTTGGTTGAAAATGCTATATTTGCATCCTTCGTATGGTTGGAAATCTTTATTCATGTTCACTTACAATACACTTCAGTCATCCCAGCCGTTCTACCTTTGTCAGTTGTTCACCAACCAGCCACTTCGTTCAACGCGCTCCTCATCCTCCATTACACTGCTTCGCTCTTCCATCACTTCATCACTGAAATTCGCAAACCGCTCCATAGCCATTGCCGTTCCACCTCTCTGGAACAAACTTCCTCCAGCACTAGCCTACGTCAAACTTCCGACCCATCATACGAACTCACCAAAACTCCACCTCTCGCTATCTCCCTACAGGTCTTTCACTCAAAACTGAAAACATTGCTCTTTCACATATCCTATCCTGATTCTTCCTCTTCTCCTCACATCCCTCGCCATTTCTACTCTAAACATCACCCACCTTAGCCGTCCATCTATCTGCCTGCCTGACTCTCCGGACTTGACCCGCTGCCTATCGATTTTTTTTATTGAGCGCCTGTGAATAAGCTGGTTCCCGCGACTTCGCTTTTGTGGGCGCTGCAGAAATCTCGAGATTACGATTACGATCACGACTACGATTTGCATCAAACAGGCAGACAGACAGACAGACAATACTTCTCAAGGCCTATTATATGTTTGAGCAAGAGTCTTCGACAGTCTGTCGGTGTTCTGTCAGATCCGTCTGCAACTCTGTATGTCTAGGCTACTCTCTAGAATAATGTCTTTTTTGCCCTGCCTATAGCGTTCTGTTTGTAGAGTTCACGCGCGGTTGGTCGTCTACACTGCAGATTCACAGTAAAAACTATTTTTGCTGATTTATCAATACTCCTCTATGCGTGTATACGGTTTCGTTTTTGGTGGACTGTTATTGATGGTTTCGGCGCGCCATACTGTTTCATTGATAGTAGCATCTTCTTTCGGGCTTTGTGCGATAAATGGCCGTAATGGCCGCCTCGTGAATCTTTGAATAATCCCGGTCGTCCAGTGACAGTAACTTCGCCATCCGATACTCTGCTTGCATACGCATACGACCAATGTGCGTGTTTATCTCGCAATGCGTGGGTCAGGCGTGCAGAATAGATGGCGTGCATGTCAAGAATGCATGCATAAATCTGGAGTCTATGGTAATAGAGTTGGACATTCATCGGAAGCTGCAGACGACGCTGGAGCAGGGAAGGATCGTTGTGGATGCAGTGGAAGGTTCTCCTGCAGCTGACACTCGATGAAAGTCTTCTGTCTTTCGCTGCGAATTAAGGGGCTTGTTTGCGAAGACAAGCAATGTCGGCGTTGTTGTGGGTGTGGAATTCTCGGTTATTCTGCCATCATAAGAGTCTTAAGAGTATCAGTGATCACACACCACCGATCAAATGCCTTTCATCTTTCATCTGCAGTCGAATGGCGCAAGAAAATGACAAATGATCGGCTACGTATACTGCAATTAATAGCACATTTGGCCCCTGCATGTGGATATTATTAGCCTAAACTGAATCATCATCGGTCTGTAGATCTATAGGCCTACGCTATAAATGGTTGTCTCTGCTGTTGAGACAACCGGATAGCAAAGCATAGTACGTAGCCCACGCAATTCAATGTTAAATAAAGTGACATATGACATAGCACGGAATTTATAATGGTTATTGATCCAAATAACCCACTTGTAAAGACTTTGCTTGTCGAATGTCGATATAAGACTTAGTATAGACTGTGTAAATAGCGAAGGTGTTTATAAATAAGCGCATTTATCGTATAGGGAGCTTCGTTGATTGTAGGTGCAAGCTGTCTGTAGAAAATATGTAAGAAGTAAGTATGTAAGTAGGCCTAAATTAGCTAATACGTTAGCAAGAAACTCAGTAAATAAGGAATGCATTTGCTGTGCAAAGAAGATGTGACACATACATTTACATAGCTATTTATGTTGGTCCTTTGATTTATTCGTGGAAACATAGGCCTATATCATAGCGGCAAAGATTCGTGTGCGTGAGATTAATTCATGCATAGGCTATTCCAATGGTAAGGAATAGGCTATAGGCGTGTTCACTGAATATCCTTCATTCTGTACCATCAGAGTATGTAATCCTATCGATTGTAAAATCATATAGGCTAATAATATCCAATCCGAATAGGTTTACATTCAAGTTGGACAGCCATTCCAAGACCCAGTGCACTGACTGACCTGCACTTACAGTACCCATTAGCTAACCAAGTAAACCTCAATGGGTAAATAAATGAGCCACAATGACCGACAGATCCATAATCTTGCCATTCCCCCCACCACCAAGCAGTGTTTAATATTTGTCCCCTCCTTCTCTGGTGGGTTGGGGGGGATTCAACTTACTGCATATAATCCAAGCGACTGACCTGGCACTCAGCCACTGTTTGTATACTTTGGTAGTGCCAGTCCCAAGCCTGGAGAAAAGAGGAGGGCGACACCATAACATTTATTCTTAACTAGCTGAACTACCCGGCGTTGCCCGGGAAATTTCGATTTTTAGTTCCCAGCCACTCCTTACCCCGCTCTAACGCCGCCCTGCTCACCTCGCCTCACATCAGCCCCAATCCGGTCCCACTCTGGTCGCCATTCTCACCTCGCCTTCTTCCATCGGGCCCAACCCGGTCCAACCACTTTGAATGCCCAGCGTTGCCAGTGACATTTAGGTTTTCGGTCCAACCCCGCTCACACCCGTTCATGTTTACGCTATATATTCAGCATTTTTGCGAAACCGCGTGTCAAAAGATATGCCCTCGGCGAAAAATGAGGTTAAAAATCTATTGGTTCGTTGAAAACCGATCGGCGAAAATTATTGCGTCTTAAATAGGCTAGTGATACATACGATACGGTATAGATATTAATTAACGGCATAACGCGCTATAATTTTAAAATAGGCCATGACGTCATTAATGTACCGGTCTCAATCATCAATATATCATCGATGGTTTCAATGACTTTTGAAAATATGTTTGAAAGCAAATGGCGTCTTTATATAGATATTAGTCCCAGCTTAAACACAGCGTCAGGATTGGGTAGAAAATGAAAATTTTCAATCTCGGAAAGAGGTAAGATTTTTGGATCGCGAAGCCCGATAGTGTCGTCCAGGGGTGCTAAAAAGTATTTTTGTAAATATTGAGAAAAATCGGTCGGGTGGATAAGAAGAAAATTGGTTCATTAAATTGTTACAACTTGTATTTTATAGGTTTAGATATTATAATAGTATCGTTGAACAGCAACAAGGAAACCACGCAATGACCAGCAGCCAAGTAACACTGACCAACTCATCGAACCGCAGTCTAGATGACCATAAATCCCCCTTTCATCGATTCATCGACCCATTCAAAGCAGTGCAGGGGTCGAGAAACAACGGCGTCTAGGCCTATATAGTGGCGTACAATGGCCGTCCTATACCATGTGAGACTTATTGCGTCACATTTTATTGCATTGTATTGCATTGCATTATATGGCATTGTATTGTATTGCATTGCATTGTATATGAGAATTTATAAAGCGCCTCTTACAGACTAGCTATAGGCCCTACAGAGGCGCTCTCAGCGTGACAGCCCCGAAGAAATAAGAAAGACTTCCAGTTCATGCAGCGAAAGGCTGAAGATGACACCCCAATAAGATCTTACTACGGATACTAAGAGGGATTATAGCGGCCTACAATGGATTCATCGGTGAATATCTAAAGACCCATCGTTGTCTGATCCGATAATTGGTGTAAGAACAAACATGGATAGATGGACGGACGGAGCATTATTGCAGGAGACATTGGAGGAGGAGGAGGAGGCGGCAATTTATTGGAGCAGACGACATCAATGTAGGAGACATTAGTGTTGGATATCAATCCGTGGATGATCAATTGGTTTAGTAGACAACTATATATATAGACATCGGTGAAGCAGACAAACATGCGTGATTTTCATTTAAGAAGCTCTGGACCTTCACTCATTCATTCCAAAAATTTATATAGCGCCCTGATTATGCCATCATAGAATTAGTCAACCAAAAAGTCACTCAGCCTCCTCACCCGGCAGTAATGTTTGCTTCCCCCTCTGCATGCTAACCCCCTGTCGAAGTGCCCTTCCTACCCGATGCCCTACACGCATCAGCCGATGATGTCGCTTCTGACGCCTGCTGCCTCGTTTCCTTCCGTCCGTCCGTCACCCAAAGGCGCCCCCTATCGATTGTTTAAACGGAAGCGGAAGTGACGGACGATGGAGGCGTCGGTTAGGACAGGAAGTCGTGGAAGACGGAGCGTGGCTCGAGTGGAACACTGTGGACTCGAGACCGACAGAGGCGTTCACTCCGACCTCTTCAGTTCCACACACCGAGTCGTTTGCCAGAAGAACGATGCAAACAGCACCCAGTGGCGTAAGATTGACTCTCGTCCGAAGCCATATAAGTAGTCTATTCGTATCCTGAACTGGGCATGACCATTATCCCCCTTCCCGGTGTAGTCTTTTATTTTGTCTTTAGACGAGCGGTCAGTGAAACGAGGGTGACGGATCTACTTTAAGGGGAGACAGATATAGACTTGAAAGAAGACTGATTGGCTGAAGGAAGGAGGGACTAGGGGGATCCGAACGAACAGAAGGGACGACGCAGATCAGCCTAATGAGACGATCGGTCGATGAAGACAGAAGCAGAATCACCGGATTAATCCGGATCGATTGAGGGATAGATCCATGGAGAGGAAAGTGGATTGACAATCGGATGAATTCAGACGGAGACAGCCTGCAGAGAGAGATAGAGAAGGAGGAACAGACAGGCACAGACATTAAGATGCAGACAAAAGTATGCGGACAGACAGACAGTCAAATGCAGAGCAAGATAGACATAAGTAGAAAAAAAGGCACAAGTAAAGAAAGATACACAGGCATAGCAGAAACTCCGCCATTGTTTGCACTATATGACAGTGCCAGTCCCAAGCCTGGATAAAGGAGGAGGGCGACACTGATCGTCTTTGATATACAGTGCCGTTAGACAGTAGCAAGGTATAGAAGACAGACAGACACGGGCAGAGACAGACATAGGCTACACAGACGGAGGGAGAGACAGAGCGACAGCAACAGACAGAATTAACGACCAAAACAATAAAGTTTGAGACAGATGATTCTGTTGAAGCAGGCTAGATCTAAGCTCGATTAATTTATGCACTTCAGATCTTTGTCTTAAGATCTCGATTAGATTCTTTAGAAAACACGAACAACAGACCATTCTTAGCTCCTCCAATTAGAAAGGCCAATTAAATCCCCCACCCCTTATACCGAATTACGACCATCATGAGATCAATTACCGTCCGCAGCGTTCAATTAGGAAGCAAGATCCGAAAAATTAACCAAACGAAATTAACCCAATTTGCGAATTTATTTCGAAACAAAATGTAATTAGACTTTGCCAGACAAAATGGCGACACAGAAATCCAATATGGCCGACCGGAGATTTCTCGACAGAAATCATGTCTGGTATATGTTTGGTATAACTGATGTGGCTACAGGAACGTGTGCATGAGCCATGTCTGGTATATGGCATGCACTAACTGATGTCGCCATATAATAGGAACAGGAACTTTGACTTGTAAGAGCCAACCGACAGAGATAAATGAAGAGACTTAATGCATGCACATGGAGACTCGATGCCAGTGATCTAGGCAATTGATATAGCTCCTTTAACGCACCAAGAGCGCTGCCAACGCTACATCCGGAGAATTGCCTGCCGTCTGACTCTAACTCAGTGATTCCCAACCTTTTTTGACTTGGGGGCCACTTTTTCTAAGTTGGAGGCCACGAGGGCCACTTTTTCTTAGTTGAAGGACATTAGGGGGCCAAAAGGTTAAAACTGTATAAACCAAAAGCATATAAAATTGGTATAATTAATTCAACATATAATGCTTAATGTTATTTATCGACGTTAAAATAAAATAATTTGTAATAGAAAATAATGTGTTCTATCCTGTCCAAATTGTTAATTTTTTCATATATTTTTGATAATTCTTTGAGAGATGAGGTCCATTTTCTGAGGCCTGGCGGGCCATTTCCTGAGGCCTGGCGGGCCACTTTTGGCCCGCGGGCCACGGGTTGGGAACCGCTGCTCTAACTCGTATTCTGAACTTGACGAAGGAGATCCAACAACGAGCAACATGCATATGCAACCATCTCGATTATATGCAACCACCTCCATATGCAACCACCTCCATATGCAACCATCTCCATATGCAACCATCTCCATATGCAACCACCTCCATATGCAACCATCTCCATATGCAACCATCTCCATATGCAACCATCTCCATATGCAACCATCTCCATATGCAACCATCTCCATATGCAACCATCTCCATATGCAACCATCTCCATATGCAACCATCTCCATATGCAACCATCTCCATATGCAACCATCTCCATATGCAACCATCTCCATATGCAACCATCTCCATATGCAACCATCTCCATATGCAACCATATCCATATGCAACCATCTCCATATGCAACCATCTCCATATGCAACCATCTCCATATGCAACCATCTCCATATGCAACCATCTCCATATGCATCTCATGCAGGTCTTCTTTTACGGTCACGTTTCTCATGCAGGCAACTGGAAATGAAGCCCTTTCCATGACCTGTCTGCTTGCTTGCTTGCCCGTTCACATGTATGCGTCAACGTCCTTCTGTCTGCTTGTATGTCTTCCTGTCCGTCTGCTTGTATGTCTTCATGTCCGTCTCTTTTAATTAATGACTTGATTAATTGATTAATTCATCTTTCGTTCCATCTATCTCTAATTCTCTTTCTCTTTATGTCTCTGTCGTCTTTAAATCTGTCTTTGTCTCTGTCTCTGTCAGGGCCGTTTTAAGGAGTTTTGGGGCCCTAGGCACAAACCCTAATCCTAAACATATCCACGAGTCTAATCTACTCTAGCCAAATCAAGGTTTCTGGGGACGGAGAACAAGTATTTACACACACATTTTTGTCGGTCGATTGCTCGAGACGTGTAGCGCCGAGACGGGCTATGGGAAAAGAATGTCCGAATGTGTCCCTCCATGAAGTCAGAAATTGTTGAATTTTCACATTGCATTTTAAGCTGCCATCTTTACAAAATTGCTCAACATTCGCAGTGATGACATGCCTAGTCTAAGACTTCTATGATTGTTCTTGCAATTATAATAATTCCTTATTCAGTTTCCACATTGTAATGATAGGCCACATGCAGCATTGTAAGCTGGGATCTAAGCAAAATTACAGATTATTATTTCAGTGCTGATTACAAGAGTGGTTGAAAGTTTCAATAAAATTAATATAATTATTATTACAATCATAATTTCTTGACGTATCAAATTCAGCAACTCAGTTCTGCTGCTTCTGGACCATTAGGCCAACAGCATAATAGGCCTAGTAGCCTAACGAATAACTGCAGACAGCTCTAGGCTATAATTATATAAGACCTACTTTCTTGCATTGGAATTGGCTTATTCCCGCGCGTTGCTAAAAAGGCTTGTATTGTTGACCATGGAAAATAGGCCTACAGTTCTCGGAATTGCCACAAATGTTACACAAACCAAGGAAGAACCGCCAAAATCTGGAAGTCATGTAGTAGGCCTAATGATGCTGTTTTACTAAGTGTTCAAGTAACAAAACCTTTTTAAATTTCGACAGTTTTAAATTTGAAAGGTAGCACTAAAAAGTCGAAAATTGGTTTTACAAAAATAGTACTTGTACAAATATTAACAGTAAATTATACTCATTGTAAGATGATTGTATCATATTATTACATTAATAGATTTTATCGTCGTAATATCATACAATAGTAAATAATATCACGGTATATTACTAGAGTTCGTGTATTATACAATAATGTAAGCAGCAATTCAAACTTATAATTTGGTCAAATGTTTTGGGTAGTCATTTCTGGGTGAAGTTCCTTCCACACTGGGAGATGCTTAGATTAAACACTGAACGTAACCCGATTCCCGTCTCAAACTCTCAGTCTCAGATATAGAGTGCCGGTACTCTATTCATGCCTTCTATGGGCATGTGTGTCATTTTGTTACGTTTATTAATATTGATAGAAGAACCTAGGCCTATACACAGCTAGAGCACAGCAATCTTTGTATTACAAGTGTACTGTGTAAAATAAATTTAAGCTTAGCACACGTTAAAGTTCGTATAACATGTTGCTAATTTGTTATGCAATGTAGCATTTTGGGTCGCCGCGGGGCCCCCCTGTTGCGCGGGGCCCTAGGCCCGGGCCTCGCGGGCCTGTGCCTTAAAACGGCTCTGGTCTCTGTCTCTTTTCCTCTGTCTCCCTCTGTCTCTGTCTCAGTGTGACTGTATGTCTGTCTGTCTGCCTTTCAGTCTCTGCATGTCTGTATTTATAATATATATATATATATGTATATATATATATATATATTATAAATACAGACATGCAGAGACTGAAAGGCAGACAGACAGACTGCATATGTATATATATATATATGTAATATGTCTGTCTCTCTATCTTTCTGTCTGTGTCGATACGTGCTTCTGTCTGTCTGCTTGTCTGTCTTAGATCAGTCTTTGTGGTGTATTCATGAGGCGTATTGCTGTCACGGCTGTCAAACGAGATGCCTTAATTTGCAGCCTATACGCTGTTTGAGGAAGAATTGTGGCGCAGCCGATCTCACAAACACACACACACACACGCACACACACACACACACACACACACATACACACCTACACACACATACGCACACAGAATAGCACAGCCAAATGAACAAGGACAGCCTGGACAGGCATGCACAGACGGAGGACCATGTCCATAACTTCCAGAATACAGATATACGTATACAGTAAGAAATTTTGAGAGTAGAATATTGCACACCAGAAACTCATTTACCATTATTTTCTTCTTTCGATCCTCTCTCTATTTTAATGGAATTCATTTTTATCCAGAATTTCTCATAATTATCTTATCTCGTTTTCTCGCATGCCTTTTTTCAGGCTTTGTTCCTCTTTCTTAGATTCCCTTGCCCCTTCTCCTTCCTCCTCTATGCCACCTCCAACTTCTTATTTTCAGCTATTTCTGTGCTTTGTAAGTTCCCTATAAATGCGGTACTCAAAGGGCGCTGTGGTTATTGCCTCGAAAAGTGCACATTATGCAAACATGCCCAATTGTCCATTTCTAAATACGTACTTTTCATGACAAAATACATACAGTACAATGAGTAGGCTACGTCCATGTCTAATTGTCTATGTTTAGGCAGGCCTGCATACACGTACATCGCCATGTATAATCGCACAAATTGCATGCATTTCTATTTCCAAATACATACAAGCATTGCATAATATGCAAACATTTCTCTGTCTAACTACATACATCTTTATGCCTTTCTCTTATCCCTTTCATCCCCTTTGCTCATCGTCGTTTTTCCTCCCGCTAAAAACCAACCCATTCATCATCGTCCGTCCATATAATCACCGCTATGTATACCACGACCACCACGACCACCACCACCACCACCACGACCACCACCACACGAGAGATTCCAATCCTGGCTCCAGCGACCTGCAACGGACAAAGGCCCTAAGTGGACGGCGGACGGCGCCCTTTGCTTCAGCCTCCGACGCATGCCATTGATACCATTCTGTTCGTCCGACGAAAAGACGACTGATCACCATGACGCGGCATCGCTCTTTCCATGCTGCAGCTTCATCGCTAAAGGTGCAGCAAAAGACGCGGCAGGCAATTCGCCCACATATTATTATTATCATCATATTATTAGGCATGCATAGACCACGACGACGACGGGCTTTTAAAGTGACATGCGCAGAGGAAGTCGGTGATGGTTCCCTGCTTTGCAGCGCAGAGGAAGTCGGTGATGGTTCCCTGCTTTGCAGCGCACGATGTCTCTGAATGGTTTGAATCGTGGTCATGACAGCATTCATCGTAATTCAATTCGACGATGACGAAGGAGGAAGCGAGCTTATTAGCTGCCAGACGGGTTTTTGCAGTTTTGTTAGTTCTTGGGATTTTAGAAGAAATGCCGAATATTATATTTTATTGCAAGCGTCCGCCTAGGAGTCGATGATTCTTAATGGTTTACTTGATAAAAAGGCGCAGTTTTTTGTTGATATGATTGTTGTGCTGTCTGTCATTGTAGGGGAAGTGCATGGGGCCGTATAGCAGTACAGTGTTTGACAACTGTTGTTTGACAGTGGGGGTTTTGTATTTCTTGTAGGTCTAATTAAAGACTTGTTGGGGGATTTTCTGCATGGCCAGCTCTTCGGTTGATCTCTTACCACCCTACCTCCCTCCCTCCTTGTTTCGAGGCCTTTCTATTACATTAGCAGTCGTCTGAAAAAAGAGTCTGGCGCCATCTTTGAACTGATTTATGTTGTTTCTTCAACGCAGGTCACATTTTATGCGCCGTTTTTGGAATTTTTCAACGTATACGTTCTATGAAAGCCCGGATACATATCTTGGCGACTGCATACATAAGCTACTAACATAGGCATGTAGATGAAAAAAGAAAAGTCTGAACTGTACATCTAAGTTTAAAGAAGTGATATTGTGCGTATCTTTATTTCTGAACTATACTTAGGATAACAACGCTGCACATTACAAAGAGTTAATCAAGTAGTAAATTTAAATTCAGGTAGACCTATACTTAGGCCCACAATTTTATGCCTTTGTCAAACTTAAGGCGACTGTTGGAACTATGGAATTATAAACATGTGACTATAAAGCTGTCGAGTTCCGTTCAGTATCAGATGTTTATTTCTAATGGCGGTGAAAGAAATCAGTACGCATGACCGACATGCGTTCACCCCTTTAAAAATGTTTATTCGAATAAAATAATAATGAGGAAGGACACGTGTAACGTGCATAGAAACCGGACAAACCATTGAGTTAAGCCAATTCTGGAAACTATCTGATACGATAGTCCTCTCATTCCGAGACTCTATGACATTTTTCAAGTTTCCTCTTTCTTTCATCCTGTTGTCTCCATCGCAAGTTCGGCGATTTGAACCCTAGTCCCAAGTGAACAATAACGGATATATAATCGACCAGTTACCGGTACAGTAAGGCACCAACGATATGTTGCAAACACATCAAGAAGGTTAGGATAAATGCTGTAGGCTACACACGAATAGTCCCTAATATAATTATAACAAACGTATTCGGAATTCTCAGAGATGACCAATTCTCATTTTTTGAAGCAGCATCATTGCTAGGATATTTGAAGCTCATTACATGACCATAATTCACATGTAAACTGCGTTACGTGCTATAATCGTAACGTTACTGTTGGCGCTGTCCCTTCATGCTGAAAATCGGCGCTATATAAATGTTTCCAACGAATGATCGAGTGAATGAAAACAGATCTTATTTCAGCATTGACGATTAAAGACTAACTGTTGAGCAAGGGCAATACGGAAAGACGGTCGCATGGAAAGACAGAAAGGACGTGGAAACTAACGAAGTGGGTCTACGCACAGTGTTCGGAGTGCATAATATGCACTCCGAACACATATTATTAACATATTATGACGAACGATTGTGAGTTCTGATGAG
The DNA here is from genome assembly GCA_949752735.1 of Lumbricus terrestris. Taxonomy (NCBI): domain Eukaryota; kingdom Metazoa; phylum Annelida; class Clitellata; order Crassiclitellata; family Lumbricidae; genus Lumbricus; species Lumbricus terrestris. Next base: position 75,688,689 of record OX457036.1, on the reverse strand, counting down.
GGGGCTAAACAAGTCTTAAGAATATAATATATACAGATGCGATTCACGGTAATTCTCCAACGTCCTTTAAGGTCACCGAAGAGTGAGTGGGCTACAATTAACTTCATTTCGACTTCTCACAAAGTCTGGCAAATACTTACAAACGCGATAAGTTCTTTATAGCCGTATACAGTAGTCTTTTACAACACGTATGGTGAGAGTGACAAATCAGGCGAACAGAACAGTTAGAAGGAGATTATCAGGCAACAGTGAAATGAAGGACAACGGACTGGCAAAAGCAGACAGTCGATGGACGGAAGGACGGACGAATGGATGGACATGAAAAGGCAGCGTATCCATTCAACACATGCAGCTGCAGCCTGCATAGACGATTGGATGCATGGTCGCCCTGCACTACGATCAACGTCTGTATGTATACACGAAGTCGATGTATACACGCAGCTGACTACGCATCATCAGTCACGACCTGCCAGTTGAAGACGCCGCGGCCGACTCCGCCGCCGCCGCCGCCGCCGCCGCCGCCGCCACGAGGACGCGAGGACGCGGGGACCAACTCCTACAACGATGCCCCACTGACTGACGGACATATAGACAGCAACACTCTACTACTATAGCACTCGGTCGCTTGGCGTTTCCCACGCAACAACCGCGTCCAACATATTCTGATCCTTCACATCCAGAGTGGGAATCAACGCATGCGTAAATTCGGTGTCTGTAGTCTTTATGCGTTGCTCGGAGACCTCTTGAAAGACGGGTGTCTGCTGCTGTTGAGTTACATTATACTTATACGATGAAAGAATTTGTTCGTCGTGAAAAGCATGTTTACTAACGATATGGAAAAGACAATTTCATACTAGGTTTGAGAGTTTACGACATTCGAGTTGGCTCCAATTACCACTTATGTGGATCAGAATATAAGAGAGAAGGTAAGACCAGGTCAAATTTATTTTTAGTCAAATGCAGGCTAATATATATTGAACGTTTAATATATTCGTGTAAGTATCTGTAGTAAATGTTTAATAGGATTAGGCCTAGTCAGTGATGACCTTGCATTTTTTTGGAACACACGCAGGCCTATTGTAAATCTCTGTCCCCATTAGGCGGCTTCAGCGCCAACCATGAATTTCATACTAAAAAGTCGCTTTCTTCTCCACATGAAACGCTATAGTCTCCATAATATATTTTATAGGCGACATGTGCATCCAAGTGTAGGCCTATTATATTATGGTACAGCCATCCGTTCATCTTGTGTTCGTTAAAAATCTCATTGTCATCCTCAAAAATTAAGCTTTTAAGTTTTTTAAGTCTCTTATATTATGCGCTCTTAGAAGCTCAGCCATGCAGCTGATCATCAATCGATTCACTGCTCAACTTTTTTAAGCCATGCAGCGAAATATTCAACTTGTGCAGCATGGAGATTGGAGAAGACGACCACCATTGCAAGTGCTGGACTACTTTAGTCAGAGAAGCTGTTTCTTTCATCATCGTTTGATCTCTGTTATTTATAGACTAATATAGAGGGTTTCGTGTATTTTTGCTCAGAGTCGCGCTCTGCCCAGCGAAATGGGAAAGTGTTTAGTGTTGTAGCACACAGATGTCACCAGTAACAGATGTATGGAAAATGTATACGACGTATACTGATTAGGTCTTAATTAATTAAATCGACTCTGTGTGTCTCTCTCTCTCTCTCTCTCTCTCTCTCTCTCTCTCTCTCTCTCTCTCTCTCTCTCTCTCTCTCTCTCTCTCTCTCTCTCTCTCTCTCTCTCTCTCTCTCTCTCTCTCTCTCTCTCTCTCTCTCTCTCTCTCTCTCTCTCTCTCTCTCTTTATACGGTGATTAACGACGCTGACTGCATTTCAGGACATTGCTTACATCGACTAGAAATAAACCAGAAATAAACGGAAGTTGTGAACAGAGGTCGAGAAAACAATGGCCGCATCCGAAAGCAATTCGATTCAAGGACGAACGACTACAATGATTTGCCTGTTCATCTGCCTAATGATCGAATCACTACCAGTCGAATCAGACAATGGTAAGGAACTAATACAATACAATAACGTGATATTAAAGATAGATATATAGATATTATAGTATTATATCCCAGATCTCATAACAATAACGTGACCTGGGTGTTACCCTTGACTGTGAACTCAGTCTCAGCCAGCATGTCAATCTTGTTGCTCGAAGCTGTTACTACCAGCTTCGTCAACTTCGAGTGATTGCACGCTCTCTCTCTCATGATGCGCTGGTAGTTCTTGTTCATGCCTTCGTAACTAGTCGAATTGACCATTGTTGCTCAATCCTTGTTGGCCTCCCCCTTGGGGTTCTGGGTCGGTTAGATCGGGTTCTGCGCTCTGCTGCCCGGCTCATTGGACGAATCCCTAAATTTTCATCTGTTTCTACCTACATGCGTGATGTGCTGCATTGGTTGCCAATAGCCCAACGCATCCATTATCGAATTGCTGCCCTGGTCTCACGTTGTATCCTTGGTTGCGCTCCATCCTACCTGCGCATTCTTTGTCGCCCAGTCTCTGACATTGTAGCGCGTCGGGCCCTTCGCTCTGCTGCGAAGGGACAACTGCTTGTTCCACGGGCTCGCTTGGCTACCAGACAGTGTCGAGCCTTCTCGGTTGTGGGGCCGTCAATCTGGAATGACCTCCCCCCTAACCTCCATCTCCTCCACCTGACCAGTCAATCCTTATTCCTTAAGTCCCTTAAATCTTTTTTCTTTTGCCGTGGCTGGGCTGGGAGCGCCTCTGAGTAGTTTCTTGAAGGGGCGCTATATAAATGCTAATAATGAATGAATGAATACAATACAAAATAATGACATAAGATACATTGATGTCGTGTCTGAAAACATAAAGTCATGCATAATAGATATTATATATACAGACATACATCCATTATGTACATTTGAGTAAACATGCAAATATAGACGTACTTATAGACCTACATGCCTTCCCGGATGCATAGCATTGCACACACACAACACACACACACACACACACACACACACACGAAAACATGCATGAGATCCTACATACAAGCATATGTGTATAAGAGTGTACAAGAAATAATAGAAGAATGATGAAAGATGTTACACGTTAAATAGTCGTTTGCGGTGCATTTGTGTATGTTTGCTACTGCTGGATTTTGAAGAACAAAAATACGAGAAACTTGTCGTTGATTTGCGTAACAAAGCTAAAGAACTGTAGATACTTATAACTATAGCAATTATCTACCACTGTAAAGTTTGTTTACGTTAGGCTTAGGCATGCAGCGCTGAACGTTTCATGAAGATTGAAGAGACTGGAAAGGAGATTTACGCGTTGTAACGGATAGCTAAGACCACACTATGGCTCGATTGTCTGGGTGGTATTATATCCCAGATCTCAGAGCTGAGATCATGTTACTCATTTGCATACTATAATCCTATTCGCTGCAATGTAGGTTATTGCCCTATAGGCTATGTCAACAAATCAACACGTCGAGTGTTTAATATAAAAATAATATTAGCATATGAATATTAATATATGTCAACATGTACAGCATACAAAATTAATCTTTCCTCTAAGGGTTTGGGATAATGTCTGATTTAACACAATCTTCTATTAAATAGCCTTACCTAAAACCAGTACTGATTACAGTAATTTGAGGGATAAAACTTTAATATCTACCCTCCCGCGTTGAATTCTTTAGCTCTTGTGTTCGCTTCACCACCGGCCAGTCTTCATCGCATTCTCGTCAATGACTGATCTCCAGGCTGTAGACTTCATTTCTCTGTTGCGGATAATTGTCGGACTTTTCTTCTCAAATGCCGAATATCTTTGCTGTCGCTGTTTACGGTTTGAACAGTTCTTGTTCAATGTCGAATTTATAAACTGTTGCGACTTTCATTTACCGTCCGAAGTAACCTTTGTAGATTATTTATCACTTCGCAATGTCCCGAGGCGTAACCTTGTAGATCTAAGGTATACGCAGTAAACTGCAACGCATACACGCTCTTACCGGTAAGTAAAGCGTTCTACCGATCGTTCGTTACGCTCTTCGACCTTCAATATAGTCCACACTTTAGGACACTAATCGTTCGTACTCCGGTTTCCAATCGTTCCGAATGTCACGAAACCACACGATAACATCCGACAATAATTATCAACAACTTGCGACCGTTCAAACTTCGGCCATTACGTTCCTCCTTCCCAGACTGAAGATGCTCAACGCGCAGGCGCAGCAGCCGATCCTTTTATCCGCATCTCATTGGCTGATGCCGTGATTGATCATTGTTATATTCCGCAATGTTTACCCCTATTTAATATATATTTTTCCCTAAGTACTGGTTATAGCACTGGTCAATTAATTAAACAGAGCAATGTGAAAATTCTCAATCAAATTATTAACTAATCATTAACTAGGGCCTCTTCCTAACTTAACATGTGTAATTAACATTCAACAATATGTATAGCAGGGTAAGAACGTATGGGTGGGATCAAGGATATCGCTACACGCGTGAGGGAACAATTCTGACGACCTTTTTTCCGAAATCTCGAAAAAATTCTATATTCGTCGCCAAAAAAGTTGATGACCTTTTTTTAGTCTTGACGCTCAACGATTAGGGGGTGGGACAAATGCGTGGGCCGTCCCCCCAGCACCTCCGTTGGGGGACCGTCCCCCTTGTCCCCCCTAGGTCTCCGCCCATGCTCACAATACATGAAAGCTTTCGTATACAAACATGCAGAACTGTCAAAATTATTACTTGGATATTATTTGCTGTAAAATTTTCGTCGCAAATAATCTAATGATATTTCATGACGCTTCTGGTTACATGATATGGCGAAGTCTAATTAAAATTTATGGAAGAGTGAATTCGCTCTCTTGAGTCTTCAAGAAAAGGATATACATTTTTTTTAGAAATACATCTATTCGCAGAGCCGTAGTAGGATGTCATTTTATTACAATAAGTCTTAGAAATTGTTTACGCTGTTGGTTGCATGCAATAAATTGTGACCGATTTATTTCATATAAGCCTGCCCTACATATATGTAGGCCTACATATCCATCAGAACTAAGATGAAGCTCTATCACACCTTAGTAGAACCAGTATTACTATACGGATCAGAGTGCAGGTGTTTAAGAAAAGAAGATGAACAAAGACTGCTGGTGGCAGAGATGAGATAGGCAGAAACAGGAGAGAGAAATTTAAAAAAACAAGAGAAGAACTATAGGAGTCGATGAAACAATAATAGAAAAAATCTGGAAGAGAAGACAGATGGTTCGGTCTTGTGAGAAGAATGGCGGAACAAAGATTACCAAACACTGCACTGCATGGACATGTGGAAGGAGGAAGAAGCAGAGGGAGACAGCGGAAGACTTGGATGGATAACATAAAAGAAGACCTGAGAGAGAAAGGCACCAGTTTAGCCGATATCGGTGAAGCAATCAGGAACAGAGAAGTTTGGAGAAATTTCGTAAAGGCCTCATGATACCCTCATCGTCATACCAATGAAGAAAAAAGAGAAGAAGATATGTACAGGAAATATATGTTTATTTGAGATTTTCTTTTCCGCGCCCTTAATCATATGTAGTTAGAAAAATGCAGAAGATCGTACAATCAATATAAACAGTGGCAACAAAAGCTTAAAACAAATAGATTAATAGAACAATGATTTCAATGATAAAGTCGTTGGTGATCATGATGCGGATCAGTGGTGCACGAGGATGATGACCCGATAACGATCAAGATAATGATAACATGAAACTAATGATGAAGATGATTATAATAATGACATGGTATACTGATGATGAAGATGCTGATGATGTGACTTCATGTTGCTGAAGAAAAAAATGGTTGTGATGGCGATGGCTAAAGACGATGATGATGACGAAAAATGGTGATCTTCGTTATCCAGTGGATTCAGATATGGATATTTAGGCCTAATAGCGCAAAATGTGAAGAAATGCGCGGTGGACATGCAGGCTACGCTTGTAGGCCTATCTATGTGAATGGTTTACTTATTACAAGCAGCCCAACCTCGAGACAGTATTCGCGGATGTCGAGCCTCTGGGCATAAATTATTAATTGAAAAAATATCTTATGAAATATTTGTACGTTTATATGCAACAATGCATTCATAAAATGTGCAATTATGTGAACATCAATATTATATTGTATAGCATTAATAGCTTTATGCATTTGCATTCATAAAACATCGCTTGTCACGAAATAATTTCCTTGAAAATTAAAAGCAATATGGACCCTATATATATATATAATAATAT